>LR738713.1:321273080-321301135 GCA_902687465.1 Secale cereale
TTTGTTTTGCTTGTCATTTGCAAACCGTGCATCCGTTTCCGGTGAACTTCGTATCATTTCAACCGTAATCTTCCATTTTATCCAGTGGAATGCTAGGTTTGCCAAGAGGTTGCCCAAATCCTTCATGTCACCACCTTTGTCCTTCACGACATCCTATCTGTAGGATCGAAAGTATGTCTAGAGGGGGGGGGGGTGATTAGACTACTTGACTAAATAAAAATCTAGCCTTTTCCCAATTTTAGTTCTTGGCAGATTTTAGCAACTTAGCACAAGTCAACCAATCATCCTACACATGCAATTCTAAGAGTGTAGTAGCGGAAAGTAAAACAATTGCATATGAAGGTAAATGGATGAGTTTGGAGGGAGCAAATGCAAGTGAAGACAACGATGTTTTTTGTCTTGGTTCCGATAGGTGGTGCTGTCGTATATCCAAGTTGATGGAGACTTCAACCCACGAAGGGTAACGGCTGCGCGAGTCCACGGAGGGCTCCACCCATGAAGGGTCCACGAAGAAGCAACATTGTCTATCCCACCATGGCCATCGCCCACGAAGGACTTGCTTCACTAGCGGTATATCTTCATGAAGTAGGCGATCTCCTTGCACTTACAAACTCCTTGGTTCAACTCCACAATGTTGTCGGAGGCTCCCAAGTGACACCTAACCAATCTAGGAGACACCACTCTCCAAAAGGTAATAGACGGTGTGTTGATGATGAATTCCTTGCTCAAATGCTTCAAATGATAGTCTCCCCAACACTCAAATAGCTCCTCACAGATTTGGATATGGTGGAAGAAGGATTTGAGCTGAAAGCAACTTGGGGAAGGCTAGAGAACAAGATTCATATGGTAGGAATGGAATATCTTGATCTCAATACTTGAGTAGGTGGTTCTCTCACAGAACATGAATGATGGAAGTGTAAGTTTGTTCTGATGGCTCTCTCTTCGAGTGAAGAGTGGGTGGAGGGGTATATATAGCCTCCACACAAAATCTAACCATTGCACACAATTTACCAAACTCGGTGGGACTGATTCAGCGAACTCGGCTAGATCGATTTAGTTCTTAATGTGACCGTTAAGTATTTTGGTGGGACCGATATGATCAACTCGGTGGGGCCAATTTCATTAGGGTTAGGGCATAACATAATCTCGATGGGACCGATTACACAAACTCGATGAGACCGATTTTGGTAATGAGCACACAGAGAGTTGGTGAGGCAAACTCGGTGGGACCGATTCGCTCATTTCGGTGAGACCGAAATGTTACAAAGAGGCAATACAGAGTTTGCATTACAAACTCGATGGGACCGATCACTCATCTTGGTGAGACCAAAATGTTACGTAGGGAAACAGAGAGTTTGCAATCCCATCTCGGTGAGACCGAGATCCCTTCCGATGAGACTGAAATTATTAGGGTTTCTGGCAGTGGCTATGTCAAATGAACTAAGTGGCGCCGGATAGGTATTTTTGGTGGGGCCAAGTTTGACTTTTGGTTTGGGACATATGTGGATATGGGAAAGTGGTTGAGCCGTTGAGGGTTTTGGAGCATATCACTAAGAATTTTGAGCAAGCAAACCATTGTGCAACACTTTATCCCCTTTTAATAGTATTGGCCTTTCCTATGGACTCAATTTGATCTTGGATCACTAAAAAGGAAAATGTCGAGTCTTGAGATTGAGCCAATCCTTTGTCCTTAGCATTTTGAGAGGTCCACATTCCTAATCCATGCCATGACAATCATTGAACTTTCCTGAGATATCATCTTGAGATAGCATTAGTTCAATGAGCTTTATGTTGTTAGTAATTACTAAAACCACCCGGGGATAGTTGCACTTTCAATCTCCCCCTTTTTGGTAATTTATGACAACATATAGATCAAGCTTTGACAAATAATAATAAGATTTAAATGCATCGTCGCTTTGAGAAGTATGTGGTAAACAAGAGCTCCCCCTAAATTTGTGTATTATTTAAAATTTGCATTTGAATGCAAATGCACAATTGATTAAGATCATGGGTTACTCTTCCATGTCACATACATCTTGGTGGAGCGCTCAAAATGATATACACTAAAGCATGCACTCATCACCAAGCAAAGTGAATGATCATATGGAAATATAAAGATAATATCATCCAAGCAAACGTTAAGGTATCATATGATCAAACACATGATCACACAAGTAACTCACACACGAACATAGAGTATGAAACAAACGCACAATAAAGTTCAACCAAAAGCAAAAGAGACCAAAGAGGCAAAACACTCTCTCTCGAAGCCTATGATCTATACACATTTCTCCCCCTTTGGAAACAAGTTACCAAAAAGTTCGAAAATGCATAGTGCTATGCGTCTCTCAGCCTTGGTCTTCGGGAGGCGGTGTAGAGAGAACTCCATGGACGAAGGCTTCAGACAAAGTAGCTGGAGCTGGTCGAGTGGCTGCTAGAGGTGGCACTGAAGCTGTGGCTGCTGGTGCACATGTAGTAGCTCTAGTATCTAGAACTGGCACTGCAGCAGATCTTTGACCTCAAGGCACTCGCTGAAATGCATCTCTGGTAGCCTGTCCTCCTCTCTCCCCTGCTTCCTCCTGAAGCTTCTCAACTGCAAACTGTATCTCTATCACCTTTAGATCAAGATCATAGAACTTAGTTTCAATGATCCTCTCCAAGCTCTCCTGATTCTGAGTCAGGGTGGCCAAGCCTTTCTTAGTCTTCATGGTTGCTTGAATCAGATATGCCATTTAATCTTGCTTGGACTTGAGAGTCATTTGAGATGCTTCTTCTACACTTGGCATCTTGGCAGCTTTCTCTGCTTTGGCTTTCTCTCTCCTTTCATGAGCTTGAACTGAAGATGGTTCATTCTCATCAATGACAACCGTGTTGTCCTCAAAGTCAGGCACCAGGGGTAGATACTCTCTATGCAATAGATATGTGCTTGTGCCCATCTTGGAGTTAATGAGCATCTGGATGTGTGGAGCATACCCACATGATCTCTTCTGATCTGCAGCAGTCCTCTTGATTGTCTCTACAATCAAGATCATAACTTTGAATTTATGTGGCACATCAAAAATATGCAGCATGTTGATAGAATGTCCTATGATCATCTTTGCATCTCCAGATTTAGGCAACAATGTATGCCTAAAGATTGTGTTGATCATGGCTAGACCAGCCCGCAAGTGATGTACAAATCCAAACTTGTGTGTTTCCAAATCATCATCAGGGATCACCTTGTACATATTTTCCATGGAGTTGTGGTCTTGCTTCTTCTTGGCATAAACATCTAGATCATCCTCATGCTCTTCAGGGGCATCTATTAGCTTGGCCCACTCAGCAACAGTTGACTGGTACCTTGTACCTTCAGACATCCATACAATCCTACCATCAGGATAAAAGTGAGTTGTGGAGTAGAATTGCATGATGAGTTCATAATTCCACTTGGTCAACTTTTGAGCCACAAACTTGTCAACTCCACATGCTTTGAAGCTTTCATGCACATTTGGTAAATAATCTACATTATCATCAATGAAGTCCCAGTCCACCCTTCTCATATCACACATAATGGGCTTCTTATCAAGTAGGACTGTCTCATAGAAGTCTTGTCGTTCCTTGGTGTGAAACCTGTAGTCCACATCAGTCCTTCTCCTTACAACATGTGGATCAGACTTTCTCCACAACCTGAGACCAACATCCTTTCTCAGCTTCATGTCCTCAGCAACTAAATGAGCATAATTGTGATCAAGGATCTTGGGCTTCAGCTTTCTGAGCACTTGGGCCTCAGCTTCCTCAGCAACTTCAGGCACTGGGGCCTTGTTCTTTTCTGAAGGAGGAATATTTCTTGTGCTCCTCTTGGGTGCAGACTTGGTGGCTTGAGCAGTTTTGGGAGCAGTCTTGGGCTTAGAAGGACCAGCTTCAGACTTGATAGCATCTCCCATAAGCTTTTGAGCTTTAGGAGCTGGTGCAGCTACCTCTTCTTCTTCAGCTTCATCCTCATCATCATCCCTCATGGATGGCTTGCCAATCACTCGAGTTGTTGTCTTCCTAGATTTCTTCTTAGTGCCTCCAGGCTCATCATCCCTGGATTAAAGTGTGAACACAATAGTCTCTTGAGTAGAGGCTCTGGCTTTTGACATGGGAATCCTCTTGGCAGGGATCTTCCTTTTCTGTCCTGGCTTAGTTGCCTCAGCTCTTCCATACTCCTTCCTAAGCACTTTCTTCTTAGAAGTGGCCTCATCTCCCACAAAGTCCTCATCCTCAGTATCAGAAGTTTTCTTCTTCCTTGACTTAGTAGCAACCTTTGGAAGGTCACTGGGAGTGCTTCTGCTGCTCTCATAGTAGCTGGAGTTATTGGGACTAGAGCCCTCACTCAAGTTGACTTGCTCCTCTGACCTATTCTGACCATCACTGCCCTCAGACATCTCTGACACTGCAACTGAAAGCTGACCCTATGAATAGATGTAGATAAGGCAGAGTGGATGAGCATCACAAAGCACATTTTTTTTTGCAAAATAGACGACAAGAAAAACTTAGTTTTAGTTCTCTACAGAAAGCATTTCGGAGCTACCGATTTGTTAAACTCGGTGACACCGATGCAATTCCGGAGCTTGAACTAGTGAACTCGGTCAGATCGAGTCACAGTTCGGTGGCACCGATATTGCTAGGGTTTCACAGAGAGTTGAACTCGGTCACACCGATTTGCAACTTTCATGAGACCGAAAATCACTTGTGCAATGGCCTAAGCCAAATCGGTGGGACCGATTTCTACAACTCGGTCGGTCTGATATGAGTTCGGCGAAGACCTAACACTAAATTTTTCGAATCAAAACTACTTTCTACGGAGTTTTTGCTGGATAGGAAGATCTCATACGTGGAAGGGATCATGGCAATGCAATGTGCTACGAATCAGAGTTAAGGAATAGCACAAAGAATAAATTCCATACCCTAACTCGGCAGTGGACTTGCTACGGCGGCAACGGCGATGAAGATTGCCGTTGACAGCGGCGGAGTCCAGCGGCGGGAGGTCGCTGGCGGTGAGGAGACGATCCGGAGACCTGAAGGGGCAGAGCAGGTCACGCACGGGCTAAAGGGTTTGGAAAGTTTTCCAAAATTTGGCCCGTGGGTATATATAACCTCACACTATCGGTGTGACCGAGTGGAACAAATCGGTGGCACCGAGATGCAAAACTGCTAGCAGCTACTGCAACTCAGTGGGACCGAAAAGTTCAATTCGGTTGCACCGAGATTGAAAACCTAGATCAAATTAGTGAACTCGGTGTGACCGAAGTGGATGACTTGGTCATACCGAAATGCACAAAGAGGTTTTGGATGTTTAAGCCTATGACGAATCGGGGACTCCGAGTGCTCCTGACACAGAGTGGTTCGAATCTGACTTGATCAAGCTTTGTGGTGTATCATGAATGGAGTCTGAGACGAGAAAAACATAGATAGATAGAGGGGGTTCTTAGGCATTCTTGTTCATCCATTTGGCAAAAGAAAAAAGAGCCAAACAATCAAAGCAACAAATGGATGTCCTTGAATGAGAAAAATATGCATTCAACATGCTCACACAATAAGATAGCAAATGAAACATGTGGCAAAACATGCACAACCATTCTAGCATCTATCAACCAATTGGCGATGACTAGGTCATCTATACATGAGTATATTGACTTAGGAGCCAAATGAGAACATTTGATCACATGTCATACTCATCATTTAAGAACGAGTGGGGTTACCACTTTTACATAAAGCATTGTTGTGTTCACACCATTAGAGTTGCTTTAGCTCAATTGTTAGAGTAAAGCTCCCCCTAGATGTGATATCCCCCATAAGAGGGATGAACTAACCTTGGGTTTTGTCGATGATGACTTCATGTAGGTGTTGAAGATGTAGATGCTCAATGTTGATGTAGATCATTTGGAGCAATCCATTGGAATGTGTTGCACTTTCAATACCTACACGGGTTAGTCCCACAAGGAACAAACAAGGATATCCATAGACATAGAGTGAATTGCACATATGATGATCTCCATGAAAGCATTAGGTTAGCTTGTCCCTTGTCTTACCAACAGGAGGGTTTGTGACTTCTTGAACTAGTGCAAGATATGAGAGTTGTTTGCACTTGTCCTTTGCCAAAATGATATGAGTGAAGTGTGTTAGCGGAGTCACCCTCAAGAACTTTCTAGTTCTTATTCTTCAGGATCCACACCATCTTGATGGGAATCCTTGGAGTTATAGTCGTACTTGCACTACAAAAAAAGACACATCCGTGACATTTTGGGCCAAATGAAACTTTTTTTCTGTCATACTTATGACACTTCTATGACAATAATTGTGACAAAACACGGTATCATCATAGATGTGGTGGGGTCCTACTTCTATGACAAAAAATCATGACAGAAAATGGGCTTTTCGTCCTGGGCGGGCCGGAGACGCAGGTGCATGACATTCTTTGGGCCGTCCATGACGGAAAAAACTGTGGTAGAAGCAAGGGCGAGGAAAATATCGGGGTGTTCCCGGTTACGGTGGGTGGTCGAGGCCGAGCGATGCGCCTTTCTCTCGTACACGCACGTGCGTGGGTGCGAGGCGTTACGCTCTAACTGAACCCGAGCGAGGCATTGGGCTCTAACTGAACCCGAGCGATTGCACTGTAGGCTACGCGTTACTGAACCCGAGCGGTCGATCGATGGCTGTTAGCTGAACTCGATCGAGCGATTCCTTTGCAACTGCTGCTAACTGAAGCCGATCAATGCTGCCTCTGCATGTACAGTGAGCGTTGTTGGCGGGGGGTTTGGATGAACAGTTCCCGGTGGGGGTGGCTGAACAGGACCCCTTGGTGTTGCCTCTGCATGAACAGGACCCCGCTCGATCGAGCCGGTTGGGGCTGCATGAACAGGACCCCGTGGAGGGCTGCATTAATAGGACCACCCCGTGGAGGGCTGCATGAACAGTAGACGGTGGAGGGCTGGATGAACAGTAGCCCGTGGAGGGGTGGTTGAACAGGAGCCCGTGGAGAGGGTTGGTTGAACAGTAGCCGGTGGAGTAGCACGCGGTGGAGGCTGAACAGTCGCAGGTGGAGGCTGGAGGAGGTCAACGGTGGATGAACAGTAGCCTGTGGAGGCTGGAGGGGGTCGAAGGTGGCGATGAACAGTATCCTGTGGAGTCCCGTTTTGCGGTACGCCACACCCCTACCGATGAACAGGACCCCCGTTTCGACCGTGGCGCTCCAAAACAAGTCTGTTTCCTCCGTTTTGAGGTACACCACCCCCCGATGAACAGGACCCCCTTTTCGACCGTAGGAGGTCCGTTTCCTCCGTTTTTTGGTACGCCAGACCCCTCCCGATGAACAGGATCTCGTTTCGACCGTGGCCGATCGAACACAAGGCCGTTTCCTCTGTTCTGCGGTACGCCAGTCCTCGTTTCCATCGGCTGTTCCGTCCAAGCCCTCCCAATGAACACGACGACGCATTCCATTCCGACCCAGCCAATTGGCTCCCCATGAACACGACGATGACGCTGTTTCTCCGTTCCGACCCAGCCATGTACACGAGCCCTGGCCGTACGTATGCGCGCGTAGGCCTTCGAGACCCTGCCCGTATGTACATACGTGGCCATATTTTATTTCTTGCACACTGGCCGCTATACGTACGTGTACATGCTACGTGCGTGCCTCTGCTACGACACGTGTGTGCCTCTACATCGACCAGTATGTACGTACACGTTCGCGACCAGAATGACAACGCTACGTACGCTTCGACCAGGTGGGTCCCGACTGTCAGGCACTTCCTTGCGTGCGAAGATGTAGCTGGTGGGTCCGAGCAGTCAGGGGGGCAAATCATTTTTTTGCCCGAACGCACTTCCTTGCGTGCGAAGATGTAGCTGGTGGGTCCCAGCAGTCAGGGGGAAACCTTTTTTTCGTGAAATACGGTGGCCTGTCCGGTGGGTCCCCGATGCCAGGTGGAGGAATAATTATTTTGCGCGTAATAAGGAGGCACTTCCTTGCTGCGGCCGTGGACCCAGCTGGCAGCCTCTCCACGTACAGTACTATTCCGATGAAAGTCGTTCATTGACCATGTTGAGCACGCTACGTCGAGAGCACCAGGGCGGTGGACGACGGCGAGGCCTAGGAAGGGGACGATGCGGAGCCGGGAAAGATGCGGCAGTGGAAGCCCGCGTGAAGAGGAGTACGTGGGTTCACTTGTTCGACTGTGGTGTGAGGCTGCCGTCGCCGCAGGGCCTGGCCAGCGGTGGGAATAGTAGGGGGCCGTGACGCCTCCGCAGCAACACAGCTGGCCACGGGAGGCAGGAGCATGCGGCACGACCGGCGCTGCTTTGGGCGGCTGTAGCAACAAGATGAGAGGTTGAAGAAGCACTACGGCCGTTGGATGGACATCGTACGGTCACTGGAGCTAGAATCGTTCATATTGACTAAGTTGACAAAGCACCCCGTCCCCGTCAACTTAGTAGGCTCACAAGTCAGCCACCCACCAAGGTGGGTCCCAACTAGCAGGGGGAGTATTCATTTTTTTGTGTGTAATAAGGCGGCACTTCCGGTGGGTCCGAGCTGGAAGCGGGGGGAACGTTTTTTTGCGAAATACGGTGGCCCGTCCGATGGTCCCAGCAGTCAGGGGGAAACATTTTTTTCGCCAAATACGGTGGCCCGTCCGGTGGGTCCCTGTTGTCTGGTGGAGGAATAATTATTTTCCGAGTAATAAGGAGGCACTTCCTTGCGGCTACCGTGGACCCAGCTGTCAGCCTCTTCACGTATAGTACTCTTCCGATGGAAGTCATTCCTTGACCACATTGACCACGCCGCATCGAGAGCACCAGGGCGGTGGACAACGGCGAGGCCTAGGAAGGGGACGACGCGGACCCGGGGAAGACGCGGTAGTGGATGCCCACACGTAGAGGAGTATGAGGGTTCACTGGTTCGCTGCGGTGTGAGGCTGCTGTCGCCGCAGAATAACAGGGGTTGTGGGTGAGTAGAGGGATGGCTTGGCTAGCGGTGGGAGTAGGAGAGGGCGGTGAGGCCTCCGCCGCATCGCAGCCGGCCACGGGAGGCAGGAGCACGAGGCACGACCGGCGCTAGCTTGGGCGGCTGGAGCAAGAAGACCAGAGGTTGAAGAAGCACTACGGCCATTGGATGGACATCGTACGGTCACTGGAGCTAGAATCGTGCATATTGAGTAAGTTGACAAAGCCCCCCGTCCCCGTCAACTTAGTAGGCCCACAAGTCAGCCTGCCACTATACTGGGTCCCAGCTAGCAGGGGGAGTATTCATTTTTTTGTGCGTAATAAGGAGGCACTTCCTTGCATGCGAAGATATAGCTGGTGGGTCCAAGCTGTCAGTGGCGGTAACGTTTTTTTCGTGAAATACAGTGACCCTTTCGGTGGGTCCTAGATGTCAGGTGGAGGAATCATTATTTTGCGCGTAATAAGGAGGCATTTCCTTGCGTGCAGCCGTGGACCCAGCTGTCAGCCTCTCCACATATAGTCCACTTCAGATGCATGTCGGTCGTTGACCACGTTGACCAGGCCGTGCCGAGAGCACCAGGGCGGTGGACGACGACGAGGCCTAGGAAGGGAACGACACGGAGGCAGGGAAGACTCAGCAGTTGTTTCCCACGCGGAGGGGAGTACGACTGTACGAGGGTTCACTGGTTCGTCTACCGTCGCCGGAGAATAACAGCAGGTGTGGGTGAGTAGAGGGATGGCTAGGCCAGCGATGGGAGTACGGTGGGGCGGTGAGGCCTGCGCGGCAGCACAGCCAGATGCGGGGAGGAGGGAGCAGGCAGTCCCGCCGGCTTGTTTGAGCGGCTGGAGGAGGAAGAGCAGAGATTGAAGAAGCACGACGGCCGTTGGATCGACATCCAACAGTCACTGCTTGTGCATCAACCTTTTTTTAGGAAAGCCTCAAATATGTGGAAAACATCATACAACCCAGCTGCCATTATTTCTAATAATTTACAGCCCATTTGCTAATTCTTAAGGTTTTTTTGGAGCCCGTATTCTTTTTGTTAGCATTACAGCTCATATTGTGGCCACGGTTAAAAAATTACACGAAATTTTGCATATTTCGGTGCGGTCTGAACTGTTTTTAATCCCGAAATTTCGAGTCACATTCAAACTGATTTAAAAAATGTATATCAATATAAAATCCAACACATTGTCCACGCATAAAAATCAATGCAATTTAAAATCTCGAAATGAAAAAAAGAAATTTGAAACTAATTGTCGGTTTGATGTGTTTTAAAAATGTACATGCCATTTCTCATTACTGATAGGCCATTTTCTTGGCCAGCCGAATGAAGCTCTCCTTGTCTTAAAAGATTTGCAGCCCAACAGGCCCGACAAAGCGACTTTGATAGAGGCAAAGGTGTCCCGTCTTTCGATGAGATGGTGGCTATCATTTTGGAGGAAGTCTACTTTGACGATCCGACTACAAACGTGCGAGGACGTCGCGCCTTAGCAATCGCTAAACCAACTCCGAGAGGTTATTGACCACGCCGGAGCACGATCAACCTGACCATGAAGGTCTATTTCCTGCAGGCAAACAAAGAACAAGCAAGAAACTGAGATTGCAATCTGGATATTGCGAATTCAAGAGAAAAGCTTTAATGATCAAGTGGGGTTCTGTGACGTCTTTGTCTGGTCGTTGAACACAAACGAAGTACGCGAAGTTGCAGCTACGGCGAACTTTAATCTAAACAAAACCCACCGTCTAAACGACGCCCTAAGGGCTGTATATATGGGAGAAGAGAAGGGAATTTCGTGGCCCTTGGAGGAGGGGTCCGAAACCAACCCTAACTCTTGTTTTCCCACACATACGGACTCTAAAAACAGCCTATACTCCAGTATTTCGAAATTACATGGGCCTGGCCCAATAATAAGGTGACGCAGCACCTATAATAGCCTCTGGACGAAATTTATGATGTGGCATCTTGTATATTTCGTCCAAGGCTTCACACACTCGTTATGGTGGCTTCAAACTCCCGAAATCATCACTTGTAACTCCATTCTTGCCCCCCTTGCGCATGCCATCAACTCCATGCGTGTTCTTGCTCCAATGTTCATCCTTCTCCAAGCTAGGCCCTTTATTTGTAAGCAAAACAAATGTATCCAATTTAGGCAGCATCATATTCTCATGAACATTAGAATCATTACCAAGAAACAAAAGTACCTGGTAATTTAATTGGCGTGCGCGAGCTCTAGTAATTGGTCTTGTATATGTGTCAGTTGGGGCTGTGGGTGTAACCTTGTTAGTGATGTCCTCATCATCCTCCCCTTCTTGAATTGAAGTCGTCCTCGACCGAAGCTCATCTTCCTCACCCAAGTAAGGCTTCAAATCTGCAATGTTAAACATGGCACTAGCCCCAAAATCTGCAGGCAACTCAAGTTTATATGCATTATCATTTATTTTCTCTAACACCTTGAAAGGACCATCAGCATGTGGCATTAGCTTTGACTTGCGCAAATTAGGAAACCCATCCTTACGCAAATGTAACCAAACAAGATCTCCAGGTGCAAAAACAACACGTTTTCTACCCTTATCTCCAACAAGTTTATATTTAGCATTCATGCGCTCAATAGTTTCCTTAGTTAACTCATGCATTTTTAAGATCAATTCAGCACGTTGTTTAGCATCAAAATTAACCTTCTCCGAAGATGGAAGAGGCAACAAATCAATAGGTGCACGAGGTAGGAAACCATAGACAATTTCAAAAGGGCACATCTTAGTAGTAGAATGCAACAAACGATTATAAGCAAATTCAATATGAGGTGAGCATTCTTCCCACATTTTCTTGTTATTCTTCAAAACAGCCCTAAGCATAGTAGACAAAGTTCTATTGACTACTTCAGTTTGTCCATTAGTTTGGGGGTGACAAGTAGTACTAAAAAGCAGTTTCGTCCCCAACTTAGCCCATCAACATCTCCAAAAGTGGCTAAGAAATTTAGTATCACGATCTGAAACAATAGTATTTGGCACACCATGCAAGCGAATAATTTCACGAAAGAACAAATCAGCAACATTAGAAGCATCATCGCTTTTATGACATGGTATAAAGTGTGCCATCTTCCAGAACCTATCCACGACAACAAATATGCTATCCCTTCCTTTCTTTGTTCGAGGTAAACCCAAAACAAAGTCCATAGATATATCTTCCCAAGGAACAATAGGGACAGGCAAAGGCATATATAAACCATGAGGGTTGAGTCGTGACTTAGCTTTTTGACATGTAGTGCAGCGAGCAACAAAACGCTCAACATCCCATCTCATCTTTGGCCAAAAGAAATGTGTAGCAAGTACGTCCTCTGTCTTCTTCACGCCAAAGTGTCCCATTAATCCTCCTCCATGTGCCTCCCGCAAGAACAAAAGACGAACAGAGCAAGCTGGAATGCATAGCTTGTTAGCACGAAACACAAATCCATCATTAACGATGAACTTGTTCCATGTTCTCCCTTCCTTACAATTCTGCAATACATCTTTAAATTCAGCATCATGCACATATTGATCTTTGATGGTCTCCAAACCAAATATTTTAAATTCAAGTTGTGAAAGCATAGTATAACGACGAGACAATGCATCAGCAATAACATTTTCTTTTCCCTTCTCGTGTTTAATAACATAAGGGAAAGTCTCTATGAATTCAACCCATTTAGCATGTCTACGGTTCAGTTTTGCTTGACTTTTAATGTGCTTCAAAGATTCATGATCAGAATGTATAACAAATTCTTTGGGCCATAAATAATGTTGCCATGTTTCCAAAGTCCGAACAAGAGCATATAATTCCTTATCATAAGTAGAATAATTCAGACTAGGCCCACTCAATTTTTCAGAAAAGTATGCAACAGGTTTACCATCTTGTAATAACACACCTCCTAACCTAATTCCACTAGCATCACATTCAAGTTCAAAAGTTTTATTAAAATCAGGAAGTTGGAGTAAAGGAGCATGTGTCAACTTATCTTTCAATACCATGAATGCTTCTTCATGTGCAGTACCCCAAGCAAAAGGCACATCCTTCTTTGTAAGCTCATTGAGAGGTGCAGCAATGGTACTGAAATCTCTCACAAAACGCCTATAGAATCCAGCAATGCCAAGGAAACCCCTCACGTGTGTGACCGTTTTGGGCTGCGGCCAACTCTCAATAGCTTCAATCTTGGCTTTATCAACCTCAATTCCCTGTGGAGTAACAACATAGCCAAGAAAAGATACTCGGTCGGTGCAAAAGGTGCACTTTCCATGGTTACCAAACAAACGTGCATCACGTAGAGCAATAAAAACAGCACGTAAATGTTCCAAATATTCCTCCAAAGATCTGCTATAAATCAATATATCATCAAAGTAAACTACCACAAATCGTCCAATGAAAGCACGTAAAACTTCATTCATTAATATGATGAAAGTACTAGGTGCATTAGTTAACCCAAAAGGCATGACTAACCACTCATATAATCCAAACTTAGTTTTAAATGCTGTTTTCCATTCATCTCCCAATTTCATACGAATTTGATGGTATCCACTACGCAAATCAACTTTGGAGAATATTGTAGAGCCACTCAATTCATCAAGCATATCATCTAGCCTAGGGATAGGATGACGATAACGAACAGTAATATTATTAATGCCTCTACAATCAACACACATACGCGATGTACCATCCTTTTTCGGCACTAGAATAATAGGAACAACACAAGGACTAAGAGATTCACGTATATAACCTTTGTTGAGTAGCTCCTGTACTTGACGCATAATCTCCTTCGTCTCCTCTGGATTGGTACGGTTGGGTAGCGATGCACCGGGAATTAAGTCAATCTGATGCTCAATCCCTCGAATGGGTGGTAATCCCGGTGGCACGTCTTGTGGAAAGACATCCGCAAACTCCTGCAAAATGTTAGTGATAGGAGGAGGCAAAGAGGAAGGCACGTCCTCGAATGAAAATAATGACTCTTTGCACACAAAAGCATAGAAAACAGATTTGCTTAAATCTAGATCATCAATATCAGATTTGGTGGCAAGTAAACATCCACTTTTTAATTTAATTTCAAATGCAACATGAGATGATGGTGTGTTATTAGGCTTCATATGTTGCTCAAATTCTTTTGCCACAATCTGATTTTCACTCTTATTTTGCTCCTGTTTTGCTTTATTAGCTCTATTAATATCATCTTTCAAAATAGAATCAGGAGTCATAGGAAGCAAAGTAATATTTTTATCCTTATGAACAAGAGTATACTGATTGTTTTTACCATGGTGTACATATTTTTTTATCAAATTGCCATGGTCTACCAAGTAATAAGGAACAAGCTTGCATAGGTACCACATCACAATTAACATAATCAGCATATGTAGAGATACTAAAATGCACACGAACAGTACGTGTTACCTTAACCTTGCCGCTATTGTTGAACCATTGGATGTAGTAAGGATGTGGATGTGGTCTTGTGGTGAGAGATAGCTTCTCCACCATATCCATGCTAGCCAAGTTGTTGCAACTCCCTCCATCTATGATCACGCGAACAGAAAGTTCCTTCACAACTCCCTTTGTATGGAACAAATTATGCCTCTGATTTTGCTCAGCTTGTGTAACCTGCACACTCAAAACACGTTGAGCAACTAAACATTCATACCTATCAGCATCTTCAGGAGCCATGTATTGCGTCTCATGATCAGAATCGTCTCCACCGTGTTCTTCACGTGTAATAAGAGCCAAAGTCTCCTCATCATAGTCACTAGCGGACTCATACCCACCATCCCCAGTAGCAATCATCACACGCTGAGATTTGCATTCTCTCACAAAATGTCCTCTTTCCTTACAACGACGACAAATAATATCACTGGTGTGCCCTGTTGATGCCATGGAAGAAGAAGAACTCTGTGCAGGCCCGAGAGGTGTGCTCTTGGCAGATAATGGTGGTTGTGCCTGCTTCCTTGTATCACGGCTGGAGGTAACAGCCGATGGAGGTGTCGGTGCAGTAAAATGTGTGGAAGTAGAGGATGCACGCGGTGTCCATGATGAAGGTCGACCTGCAGAAAAGTTAGTCCGCGCCAATGCCTTTCGATCCTGCACTGCACATTCAGCTTTACAAGCAAGATGGAATAAATGAGTGATATTATTATAATCCTTATACTCTAGAATGGTCTGAATCTCTCTATTTAATCCACCCATAAAACGTGCAAGCATAGCTTCATTCTCCTCAACAATACCACATCTAATCATGCCAGTTTGTAATTGCTGATAATATTCCTCTATGGAATTGTTTCCTTGTCTTAAACGCTACACTTTATGAAGTAATTCGCGTTGATAATATGGTGGAACCCAACGAGTACGCATAGTAGTTTTCAAAGCAGCCCAAGTAGTTGGAATATTATCCGGATGTAATCTACAATATTCAGACCACCACACACAAGCAAAACTAGTGAAAGCACAAAGAGCATCAGCAACACGTCTCTCCTCGGGATATTTTAAACATGTAAAACGTTGTTCGGTTTCTAACTCCCAAGTAAGATATATATCAGGAACATATCTACCCTCAAATGGTGGAATATTCAATTTTAGTTCAGGGAGATGGTCATGATCGCGTACCTGAGGGTATGGTGCAGCCCTACCATTGCGATTATATGCAAGTGGACGACCTGGTTGTTGTGGTGCTGGTTGTTGCACGTAGTTCTGATTTTGATCAACCTCTTCCTCGTAATCCCCCGCGTAATCGTCCTCCTCCTCAGTAGCAACATGAGCCATAGAAGTATCAACAACAGCACCAATAGGTTGGCCAGGCTGAAGAGGGACATAGCTCGCTTTGCGGAGGGTAATTTCGCGACGTGAAGGTGGTTGTTGTTGTTGTTGCAACGGTGCAGCAGGTGGAGGTAGACGCGCAAGCACTTCAGCAAATTTGGCATCCAACTTGGTGTCAATTGACTTCTCAATGCCATCCATCCTCGCTAGTGCGTTGTCAAAACTGGTCATCACATCTTCTACCTGTTGACCCATCATTTGCTGAAATTCATCATGCAACTCCTTGTTTGTCATGTTCTCCCAGTCAGTCTCGTTGACTTGTGATCCTGGCATGGTTAGCAGCAATAGAAACACACAAAAATATGATCCTATAGACTACTAGAAAATGGTGGTGGTGGGGCGTCACAAATCCGTCAAGCAAATCTCAAATTCTTACCAGTTCTTACCCAACAGCAGGTGATGATCGGCAACCATGGTAGTCAAAACTCTCAAAGGTTGGATAAAGCGATTATCAGGGAGAGTCAAACGCACGAGGTAGATGTATGTGGAGCTGAGAAGGCTTATAAGATGGTAGCAAAAAGGGTCAGCAATAATCAATTCAGAGATGCAAAGTTGAATAAACGCTCAACGACGATACTGTGCTGGTCCTAGGCTAGACCGTACTAGAGACGTGAGCGTAGAACATTAACAAAATCACGGCGCTGCACGTAAACAAGGGGAAAGGACACTATGATTTTTTTGGCCTCTTTTTTCTTTCTTTTTTTTGCCGAAAATCACTATAATGGCGAGTGTCTCAAAACACTTCCCAAGTCAAACTAAGATGATAGTCACGAATTTTTTTTGACATTTTTTTTCGGAAACAGGGCAGCGACGACGAAAAGTGCGGTAAAAAAATAGTATGGTGGCACGTGTCTCAAAAGAATTAGAAAAGCCTAAAAATAGGATAGGGAAAAAAATATTTTCACCTGCCGAAATTTTGGCCTAAAAACTGCCCGTGGGTCTACGGACTTTTTTTTCTTCTGAGACCTACGCAGGCAAGGAAACACGAATCTGAAACCTAGATGGATCTCGAGAACAAACCTAATATGAAAAGAACTCGGATTGGTGGTGGATATATGGTGGTAGGATATGGCAGCGGTTGTAGGTTATGGCAGCGGTGGTGGTATGTGACAACATCGATGAATATGGTGCGGCGGCGGCGTGACAAACTGTGAACAGATCTCGAAACTCTAAAGAACTAGACGCTAAGACCAGCAACTCGACACGATGATGCAACCGCAAATTCAACTAAGCAAACACGGAAAAGATTATGCAATGGCTGAGACTGGTTCAGATATGATGAACTAACCCTATTTTTTTGGTTTTTTTTCGTGGACTGTAGGTATGAAGAACAGACTCGATCTAATCTACGAATAACTGTAAAATCTCACCGAGCAACCTGGAAATCTGATACCACTTGATAGAGGCAAAGGTGTCCCGTCTTTCGATGAGATGGTGGCTATCGTTTTGGAGGAAGTCGACTTTGACGATCCGACTACGAACGTGCGAGGATGTCGCGCCTTAGCAATCGCTAAACCAACTCCGAGAGGTTATTGACCACGCCGGAGCATGATCAACCTGACCACGAAGGTCTATTTCCTGCAGGCAAACAAAGAACAAGCAAGAAACTGAGATTGCAATCTGGATATTGCGAATTCAAGAGGAAATCTTTATTGATCAAGTGGGGTTCTGTGACGTGTTTGTCTGGTCGTTGAACACAAACGAAGTACGCAAAGTTGCAGCTATGGCGAACTTTAATCTAAACAAAACCCACCGTCTAAACGACGCCCTAAGGGCTGTATATATGGGAGAAGAGAAGGGAATTTCGTGGCCCTTGGAGGAGGGGTCCGAAACCAACCCTAACTGTTGTTTCCCCACACATACGGACTCTAAAAACAGCCTATACTCAAGTATTTCGAAATTACATGGGCCTGGCCCAATAATAAGGTGACGCAACACCTATAATAGCCTTTGGACGAAATTTATGAAGTGGCATCTTGTATATTTCGTCCAAGGCTTCACACACTCATTATGGTGGCTTCAAAGTCCAGAAATCACCACTTGTAACTCCGTTCTTGTTCCCCTTGCGCATGCCATCAACTCCATGCGTGTTCCTGCTCCAATGTTCATCCTTCTCCAAGCTAGGCCCTTCATTTGTAAGCAAAACAAATGTATCCAATTTAGGCAGCATCATATTCTCATGAACATTAGAATCATTACCAAGAAACGAAAGTACCTGGTAATTTAATTGGCGTGCGCGAGCTCTAGTAATTGGTCATGTATATGTGTCAGTTGGGGCTGTGGGTGTAACCTTGTTAGTGATGTCCTCTTTAGACTTACTTGGCAAATCACAAAAAAACTGGGCTATGGCCATGGACCCAGCTGCCAGCCTCTCCACGTACAGTACTCTTCCAATGGAAGTTGGTCGTTGACCACATTGACCACGCCGCGCCGAGAGCATCAAGGCGGTGGACGACGGCGAGACCTAGGAAGGGGACGACGCGGAGCCGGGGAAGACGCGGCAGTTAATGCCCACGTGGAGAGGAGTACGAGGGTTCACTGGTTCGGCTGCGGTGTGAGGCTGCCGTCGCCTCAGAATAACAGGGGGTGTGGGTGAGTGGAGGGATGGCCTGGCCAGCGGTGGGAGTAGTATGGGGGCGGTGAGGCCTCCGCGGCAGCACAACCGACCACGGGAGGCAGGAGCATGCGGCACAACCGACGCTTCTTTGGGCGGCTGGAGCAAGAAGACCAGAGGTTGAAGAAGCACTAAGACCGTTGGATGGACATCGTACGGTCACTGGAGCTAGAATCGTTCATATTGGCTAAGTTGACAAAGCCCTCCGTCCCCGTCAACTTAGTAGGCCCACAAGTCAGCCTCCCACCATGGTGGGTCCCAGCTGGCAGGGGGGTATTCATTTTTTTGTGCGCAATAAGGAGGCACTTCCTTGCATGCGAAGATATAGTTGGTGGGTCCGCCCTGTTAGCGGAGGGAACGTTTTTTGCGAAATACAGAGGCCCTTCCAGCGGGTCCCAGATGTCAGGTGGAGGTATCATTATTTTGCGCGTAATTAGGAGGCATTTCCTTGTGTGCGGCCGTGGACCAAGCTGTCAACCTCTCCATGTACAGTCCACTTCTGATGGATGTCGTTCGTTGACCACGTTGACCACGCCGCGCCGAAAGCACCAGTGCGGTGGACGACGACAAGGCCTACGAAGGGAACGACACGGAGCCGGGGAAGACACGACAGTGGCTGCCCACGCGGTGGAGAGTACGAGGGTTGACTGGTTCGGCTGCCGTCGCCGGAAAATAACAGGAGGTGTGGGTGAATAGAGGGATAGACAGGCCAGGGATGCGAGTATATGATGGGGTCATGAGGCTTTCCCGGTAGCACAGCCGGCCACGGGAGGCGGGAGCAGGCGGTTCCGATGGCGCTGGTTTGGGCGGCTGGGGCAGGAAGATCAGAGACTGAAGTAGCACGATTGCCGTTAGATTGACATCTAACGGTCTGACGCTGGTAGAGTCGATTGTTGACTAAGTTTCTTTTTTTGATAAACCTTGTGTATGCATGAACTTAGTAGGCTCATAAGTCAACCTCCAAATCTGTGGCAAACAACATAGAGCCCATTTGCTATTTTTTAATAATTTGCAGCCCATTTGCTAATTCTTAAGTAATTTATTACAACCCATTTTATGCCTAGGACCACGGTCAAAAAGTTCAACCTTATTTTGCATATTTAGGTGGAGTCCGAACTTTTGTAATCCCGAATTGATAATTTTTTTAAAGAACTTATTGATTTGCCAAAAAAAATCGTTTTGTTTTTGTAAGCAAATAAGGCGTGGGACAATTGAGTTGGTTTAAGGGAAAACCAGTGGTAAAAAAATCAGCGCTGGGAGGAAAAAAAAATAAGGATGTAAATATGAAAAGTGAATTTTATGTATTTTCAATATAATGATACGTGTATATGAACTAGTAAAACTATAGGTAGAGATTAGAAAACGGATGTAGAACATGCGTTTCAAGAGGAAAATAGAACTAGGTTGTGTGTTTGATTTAGTAAAAAAAGTGCCTGCGGATGTTGTAACACAACATATAACTAACGCTGGCGGGCCAGAGGCCAGTAGATACCTGCTGGATCTTTGTGCCCCGTTGTCGTCATGGGCTAGGCCTGTTAAAAACAAAACCAAGCCTGGGCAGTCTACAACCCAGTTGAAACTTGCTCGACCTGAAAAAAACAATATACGTGCTCAATAAATGAGAGAGTTCTGCAAGTACAGACTGATAACTGGGATGCAGCAGGGATATGCTTTTTTCATTGCTATAATAAGAGCATGCACTTGTTTGGAAAAATTTGAAGAACTGGGAATTCGAATGGTAGGTGCTTATGCTACCCATCAAATAAAAATCAGGTGCCTGAAAATTCATTTCGAAACAAATGATTCGGCTTTATATCCACGTCGACCCTCGGCATGATGGTTGGAAGCAAATGCCAAGTTCATACCAAAAGATCGTTAACAACAATACCAACTTGCGAACGACAAGGTAGTACAAGTACCAATACCAAACTAACTTATAATCTTTTTACTCCTGGCCCTAGTGTTCGTCTGGTATAAAATCCTGCAGAGGACCATCTCCCGCTCCTTCTCTTGCTCCAGGTCCCCGAGGTGGAACTGGTGCATCGCCCAGTTGGTCCTCTGCTGGTCGAAGTTCTTGTTGGTGTGCAACACCAGAACCTTTTTGCTGCCTGTCTGCCGGCCGTTGACCATCACCGGCAAGGTATTGCCAGTGTTGTGCCACATCGCATGCATGCCGCACTCCGACTGTATCTTGCCACACGTCCATGTGCCCCTTTTGAACGCCCTGGAATTGCGCTGGAAGAAATGCTTGCTTAGGCCACTCAGTGTGATACATGCAATATTGTCGAATACATGTTTTAGTGTACGTAGTTGGCATTTTCATAACATCTTTGGTATGTTGCAGTCACTTGTTTCACTTTTTATTAACTGTCAAATTGTAATTGCTTCACCAGGTCCGCGTCTAAAAATAAAAATAGAGCTATAAAAAAAGGAATATGTTTGTGCAAGTAGACGGCCGATCGGTGTCTTACCTGGAAGTTTCTCAGGATGGGTGTAGCATATGCCATGCTCGCTGTCGATGGTCGGTATGAACAAATCGATGAGAGGGTGAGATCTCACACTGTCAGCACTCACTTTGGCCTCAAGATGCTCGATCAGCTCCTGATCCGTGGGATCGAACTTGATGCCAGCCGGCAGCACCGGCCAATCCTTCTTCGACTTGCTTGGGTTAATTCCAGTTATATGGTACTCAATGTATGATCAATCGTCTGTTTTAAGTGAATGATGAAAGATTTCGACAGATAAGTGGTACTCCAAATTTGAAGTCCAGAATACCCGAACACGCCGCAGGGATTCTAGTGTCACCTCACACGCAAGTGTTGTCACGTCAATTCAATGTGTGGACATGATGAATAATTTGACCGACGTATACTAGTACTGCTACTGTACTACTTACTAGTCGTATTTAGGGTCACATTTTAACCATATATATATAGGGTGGGTCTGTTCTCATAACACCCCTTAAGACCTTATTCTCCTAACAAAAAGCTTATTCTCCTAACACCCCTCCCCCTCCACTCCCCGCCTCCTAGCGCCAGCGCCCCGACGCCGGGCGTCCTCCCCCACCCCTCCCTGCCTCTTAGCGCGGGAGCGCCCCGACGCCGGGCGTCCTCCCCCACCCCTCCCCGCCTCCTAGCGCGGGAGCGCCCCGGCGGCCGGCGTCCTCCCCCACCCCTCCCCGCCTCCTAGCGCGCCAGCGCCCCGGCGGCCGGCGGCGACCTCCACCCCTCCCCGCCTTCTTCCGCGCCAGCGCCCCGGCGGCCGGCGGCGACCCCCACCCCTCCCCGCCTTCTTCCGCGCCCAGCACCGCGGAGTGCGCGCCAAGCGGCCGACGATGCAGTCCGTCCGCGACGATATTTCCGCGGCAGCGTTTAGGAAGCGACGCCGCACCTCACCTTCGCCCCAACACCACCTGGGGGAGCCGCCGCTGAAGCATCCAGCCTCAGTCATGCATGACAAGGGAAAGCGAACTGCAAGGATGACTACTCCATCGCATTCGTCGTGGATGCGAACTTCAATGGTGCACGTCCAGCCTTCTCCCGCAACAATGGCGAAGGTGGAAAAAGCGCATGAGTTCCTGCAGCGGAGGTGGACTGCACGCCAACAGCAGCAAGAGCTGCATCTGCAGAAGGGGGGACTGCATATAAGGTAAGAAAATCACATACCAACCCCCCACATCCAGTTTGCAGTGCCGTTTTTATACCCATGCAGTGCCCCATCTTGCGTCGACTGCAGTCACATGTGTCTCCAAAGTAGAAAAACAGAAAAGGATACTTCGAAAAATAAAAAACGCTATATGGATCAAAATTGCAGTCCACAATGACTTAAATATGTAGAGCGCTGTGCCTAGAACTGAAGTGCATTGTTTCTTCATGTTAACTAACAGTGCCCCTGCTGTAGAATGACAAATTGAAGTGCAATTTCTTACAGTTGCAAAAATATAATGATATATAGTACGAAATATGCAGTTCATTTCACTGTTGACGTGCATAAAAAAAGCTTTGGCTTAATAATCTGCAGGAATTTACTATGCCTCAAAAACAGAAGATGCCTCGAATCATTTACGACCCCAAGCCCCTGAACTGCATTGGAAGAGAAGAGTGGGAGATGCCTGGATGGATAACACCTGAAATACCTAGGGGTTTCTTTAACACAACAAACAGAACTGCGTACTTCGTGGAGGAAGATGTAGAGGATAAAGATGAAAACAGTGAACCAAACATCATTCGAGATGGAGAAGGCAGTGAAACAAAAAACCCACAGGATGAGGAGGAGGACGACGACGATCTGGTCTTCATGGGGGAGCACGCGCAGAAAGATGATGATGAGGAGGATGATGACGAAGAGCAAATCATAACAGTTATGCCGCCAAGGTACACGCGTGTCTTTGAAACATTTGGTCAGCAGATCAGAACGGATGATATAGCACCTCCAGAAGCCGATGTTGAAACCCAACAAGTTCGGCAAGTCCATGAGCAAAAGATTCGTCGACAAAGAGACAGCGGAATTCCACCAAGGCCGCCTACTGCCCAACAAAAGAATCGGAAGCAGAATCAAGGAGGGCCGCAAGCAACCAAAAAAGTAAAGTTCTCCACACTCCTGCCTCCTCGCGATCCTCAATTACACAGATCTGTTGTCACCCCTCCATGCCCAATAAACATCGGTGAGCTGCAAACACCGTTAGAAGAAAAACAGTACACGCATGTAAGCATCCTTACCTAACTACTGCAGTTCACTTATTACGCATTCTTTCAACTTGTGCATTCTCATTAACAAAAAATAATTCCATATTGTGTGTGTGCAGGATGAGAACATGCTCCAAGAACTTGTGCCTGTGAAAGGTATGCAGTTCACATCACAAGATGCGGCGCGAGAATTCTACAACACGTATGCGAGGCATGCAGGCTTTGGCACACGCAAAAACGGCGGATACAGAACAAACAGATACATCGTGTGCTCAAAGGAAGGCAGAAGCAAAGAAACTGTCACAGATTATGACAGAAAGCGAGAAAAAACATCAAAGAGGACTGGCTGCAAGGCGGGAATGAGATTGAAAAAATCAAGGATGTGTTTGTGATAGCAGAGATTGAGCTCAATCACAACCACAGGATGATTGACAGCCCGGCTATGCTTCTGCACATGCACTCGCATAAGACGGATGATCCGTTGCTCGATAAACTAGTGAAGGACATGCAGAGCGACAACCTGACGCACACGCAGATGATGTCAACCCTGTCAAGGATGTCAGGAGGGCTGCACTTTATGGGGCGCACCAGCCGTGACTGGGTGAACAGGTACGTTCACTAAAACAAAAAACGATATATCGTCTATTTCATGCAGTCCGCTTTGTGCATTTTCTGTATGTCCATAATGTTGCAAGTATATTGTTATTTCGAACTGCAGGAAGCATCAATTAGCGAGGGAGGAAACAGAGGATGATGTGAAGAAACTCCTGGCTTTCTTTGAGAAGATGCAACAAATAAACCCGGAGTTCTTCTATGATTACGACAAAGATGTCAATAACCGTGTGTGGAACATATTCTGGGCGAACGCCAGCTGCAGGGGATCGTACGAAGATTTTGGAGATTGTGTCACATTTGACACGACCTACAAGACCAACAAGTTCCACATGCCTCTCGCCGTCTTCGTTGGAGTCAACCACCACCTCCAAAGTACAATATTCGCTGTGGCTCTCATCAGAGACGAAACAATACCGACTTTCGAGTGGGTGTTCCGGACGTTATTGCGTTGCATGAATAACAAGCGACCAATCTGCATACTCACAGGTATGCTAAAAAAAGAGTGAAACTAAATAACAATGCAGTTCACTGCCAACTTTTGTAGTCCATTTCTTACATCCAATGAAAAAAAAGAAAAAAAGCAGAAAAAGGATATGCAGTTCTCTCAATAACTCGCTGCTTGTTTTTTTTTCAAAAACATGCAGATCAATGCCCCTCCATGGATGCCGTGATAAAAAGTACGCTAATAGGCACGCTGCACAAGTTATGCCGTTGGCATATACTGAAAAAAAATACAAGGATCACCTGTCCTTGCTGTACAAAGCGTATGAGAAATTCAAGGATGAGCTGACCTCCGTTCTCAACCACCCGCTGATGCCATCAGAGTTTGAACGCGCTTGGCATGAGCTCATGGAAAAGTATAACCTGCAAAATGATGAGATTATGAAGGCGCTCTGGACAGACAGAAAAGAATGGATATCGGCTTACTACAAGGAGGTGTTCTGTGCACGGATGACGTCGACACAGAGAAGTGAAAGCATGAACCGGATCTTGAAGAGGAACTTTGTCAAGGAAAGACATGACCTACACATCTTTGCGTCGCAGGTGGACAGGTGCATCCAGACAAGGAAGGGCGTCGAGCACGCGGAGACCATAGCTAACGACGTATATAAACAGAGCAAAGTTTTTAAGATGGATGAGCAATTAATAAAAAACACTACTCGCTTTCTTGATTTTTGCTGCGAAAAGACAACTACTTAACTGGTTTTCTTTGTTTCACAGACGGAAATAAAGACTACTACTCAGTTTGGTTTCGAGGTTCAGCTCTCCAAGATTTACACCAGGGCGGTCTTTGGTGACTTCAAGCAAGCGCACTACCGCAGCACTGCATTCAGATCAGAGCAGTCCACTGACAACCCGACGAAATATTTGGTGCGCCACTACAACCGGTCTAATGATTTTAATTGGGCAAGACACGAGTTCCAGGTGGTTGCTGATGTGACGAACGGTATCTACGAATGCGAATGCAAGCTGTGGACACACACAGGTAGGTGAGACAGGAAAACAAAAAAATAAGCACACATAAAACATAATGAAGTTCACTTATTGCTGGTAGCAAAAAAGAGATGAAAAACAAAAAAAATATTTAGTGAAGTTCACTACAGCAGCAGACCCAGGACCTATTTATAATGCAGTTCACAAAACCAAGAAATGAAAAAATGTTGCCTATTTATGTGAAGTTTGCTGGCACAAATAACCCAAAAAATTTCTTTTGCTGCAGGCCTGTTCTGCGTGCACATCATTTGCATGTTGGATCAGCTGCGGGTGGACAAGATACCTGAAGAGTACATATTGAAGAGATACACACGGAACGCACGCCAAAATCCAACTTTTGACCGCAGAGACTATGAGCAAACTGCTCCAGATGGGAGTTCGATGTTCTGCCGTAGGAGACTACTTGCAGAAACTGCAATGGACCTGGCGAACAGGGGTGTCAAATCGGATAGAGGGTACAACAGAGCTTTAGCTGGGATGAGAGAACTCATACAAAAAGTGAACGTAATAAACGAAGAAGAAGAGGCAGAGAAGATCATGGATGCGCGGGGTGAAGAACAAGGAAAGGAGCGCGATCATGCTGCTGATGGTGCAGTTCATAATATGGATGACACAATTCTTCCCCCGCCTGTTTCAAACACAAAAGGGAGAAAGAAAGAGAGCAAATCAGCCAATAAAAAAGCTGCAGCAAATGAAAAAAGCCCTGAAAAAATAGCAGGCCTGAGCCAGAACTGGACAGCGGAGGAAGACCACTCGGGGTAAGGATGTGTAAATCATGCAATAAGATTGCGGGACACAACTCAAGAACATGTAAGGAGAGGCTGAAACAAAACCATGCTGAAAATGCCACCACAAATCACCGAGCTGACCAACAAGATGATACGACAAAGAGAAGACTATGTAGCGTCTGCAACAAAAGGGAGAAGCATAACGCGAGAACTTGTCCAAATAGAACAGAGGAAAAAGATGAAGAAGATGACGAAGAAGATGCTGACACAGAAGAGAGCGAGGAAGCGAGCGAAGCTGATGAAACCGAGGAGGAAGATGAGGAAGAAGAAGAAGAAGACGAGGAAGAAGAAGAAGAAGCAGATGAAGAAATCGAAGAACCATCATCAAAAACGAGTGGGAGAGACAGAACGCAGAATCCAGCGCGTAGGCAAGCATCGCGATCGCACGGTGATACGTCCAAAACGTATCTATAATTTCTGCTTGCTCCATGCCCTTTTTGTGTGATATTGCTATGATATTTATGCACTTCCATACACTTTTTGATCATATTTGGACTAACCTACTAATGGTTGCAAAAGTGCACAATGTTTTTGTTTTACACTTTATTGTGTAGGAATTACTTGGAAATTGACAAAAACGCAAAAGGAGTCGTATTGGAGTAGGACTCTGACTTTCCTGAAATCTGTCTGAGAACGTTTTTTAAAGATGGTCACGTTCCGGCCCGAAGACGAAGTCGAACGGAAAAAGTCTAGTTACGAAAGTTGTGGAGAATTTCGAGGCGATGCTTCTGGATATAAAATTCGTCCAAATCAGAGTCCGGACGGCCGAGTAAAGCCCGTTTTACTGAGGCCCAAAATCTGATGACGGGAATCCGAGAGTCTATATAAAGAGAGGAAACCTAGGTCACCAAGGGCCACGAATTTTCCTCCTCCCGAGCCGCCGTCTTGGAGGGGAGGACCAGCACCATTGCAGCACCATCCACAAGGAAGAAGAGGGGCCAAGGAGCCACTGCCCCCTAGGGCCGCTGCCGCCCCCTAGGGCCGCCGCCGTCTCCTCCTCGCCGCCGCCGCCTCCGTGGCCGCCGCCGGCCGCCGCCTCCTCGCGGGGCTGCACCTCTCCATGAACACCATCATCAACCTCCTCCTCACCATGTCCATGTGTGAGTAGTCCTCTCCGGGGCCGAGGGCTCGTACGTGTAGCTATGTGGTTATCTCTCTCTCTCCCATGATGTGATCTTCGTTGTGATCATAGGCTATGTTAATCTAGGGTGATCCCATGATATTTCCCCTTCCTCTATGTATTGGATTGATGTACTCACTTGTCTTTATCTAGTATAATCTCCGAGACCAAGGTGACAGCGGTCTATTGGACATGGATTAGAAAAATATTTTCATGAGTGATTTTCTCTCTTGTGTGTTGATGCTCTCTTTTGTTCTTCAACTCTTATTCCTACGAGAGCATCATTAAAGTCTTATGCCTAGCTTAAAGGCATAAAAGAAAGCGCTTTTGGGAGGCAGCCCACAATGAATAAAATTTTATTTTGCTTTTGTTGTGTCTTGATGTTGTTACTACAGTAGCATCATCATTGTATCTTTACTTTTCAGCTTTGTGCCAAGTGTAGCCTCTGATTGCAAGAATGTTCAAAAGTTGTGACGTGCTGTCCACGAAACAGATTCTGTCCTTGGACAGGAAAATACGTATAAAATCACCAGATCATCTTTTTGGTCTGAATGTTTTCGACAGCGTGCTCTATACAATTGGCTTTCGGTCGTCTGTTCTGAGTTTTTTGATTTGAGTTGCAGAAGTGCCCCGGAAAAATCATTTGCTACCTGCTGGTCTGTTTTTCACAGATTCTGTCCTGTTTTGCCTTTCCTTCGTTTTGCAAACCTTGAGCTTGCTTTTTCTTTGCAAAAATCTTTTGGCAATCTTGAGAAACAGTAGACCTTCAAGAATATCCTTATTTCCAGCAAGGAAAAATTATTTTATTATGGGTACTAACCTCGCTAATCAGATTATGATGAGTTATGTATGAAGGGAGTTTTCAAGTGTGCGAGGGAAGATGATAAAAAGATTCAGGAGTGTCAAACGCTCAAGCTTGGGGATGCCCCCATGCACCCCCAAGAAATATTCAAA
>LR738713.1:321304956-321320000 GCA_902687465.1 Secale cereale
GGGGGGGGGGTATGCTTGATAAAATGCAGTTCTCTTCTATATGAAAAGAAAATTAGATGAGAATGCCACTCTCAGAATGCGGTTCTCTTCTGTATGAAAACCTGAGATCGGAATGTCATTTTGAGAATGTAGTTCTCTTCGTCATATAGGATCTGACATGACCGTGAATCAATACAGAATGCAGTTAGAAAAGAAAAAAATGTAGAGTTAGACTAGGATTCACGTACACTGCAGTGCGTGCTTGGTGCGTTTAAAGCTTGCAGTGCAGTACGCTTCGAGTACACAGTGCAGTGCGCTTAGTGCAGAAAAATGTAAAAAATTGAGCTCTCCCTTAGTAGATACGGTTGATTTTCTGTCTTCTAATACAATCTTTCCAGAATTTTGAAACTCGACGACAAAACACGTTGAATTCGTCTTTGCAGTCCCCATGTGATAACATGAGATGCAGTGCGGATGCGTATATTAAAAAAAAACTTGGCTGCTACTCATATGAGAGAATGCAGTGCACTGCGAACATGTTACAACTCACAAGGAGGAGTTGGTTGAAAGCTCCATTATGTACATATTTGACATTGTCACCATCTGCCACCAAAACAAAAACACAAAAACTAACTAGACCGGTATATACAAAAGCACACAACATGGTGTTAACAATTTTGCACATCGAGAACTACACACAGCGACCATACATTACTGTTTACATAAAGTTCTGGAGCACACACGAAAAAGACATCAACACACATAGAAAAAGATCTGCTATCATTTATGCCTCATCCTGCTCCTGCGAATGCAATCTTGGAGAAAAGCCAAGAGAAATGCAGAGATTTCTTAGATCCTCCGGGAACTCGGTGACAACGACCATGTTTTCTTGGTGGAACAGAATCTGGAACAAAAACTCAGCCTTCCAATCCTGAATAACAGCTTCCTGCGATGAAGAAAAAAATAAATAAACAAATATACAACATCATCTACAAAAAAAGAAACTGACAAAAAAAAATCAAGGAATGAGGAGTTATTGTTGGGTTAAAAAGAAGATACTTACACTACGCTTTGCGAATTTCACAACAAAGGTTTTGCCGTCGTAATACTGAGCCATCTTCAGAACATAAAAGCCGCACTCGTTGGGGCCCTGCTCAGGGGTGCCCAAATAGCTAGCTTTCTTTGAAACATCGACCCAGTCTACCGACTCCTTTCTCTTGTACTCCTTTTCTCCATAAACCTTCTTCAACAATGCAGTCATCCTGATCATCTGGTGGAAAAAAAATACACATCACAACAAATATTGTTCAACACGCACACGCATGAAAAAAAACAAGAAAGATGAAAAAAGGAAAAAATTTACCATTTCAGTGCGGTCGCTGTGGTATTCAGACTTATGCCACCTCGTCGTTTGATCAACCGATCCGCTGTACCTCCTAGTGTCATGAATGTCAAGGGTCTCGCGGTGCCTATTCATCGTGTATAGCAAATAATGCTGGTCTTTCATCCGTGGTAACAGAATCTGATTTTGTTTCATCAAATTTGTTATGGGTTTGATGAGTGAAAAAGGATTACTGGAAAAAATTGGGAGAGAAAATAAATACAAAAAGGCTGAACAAAAGAAAATCTGATAACTTACTAATTTGCAATCAAGAAGGTTCTCGTCATCACGAACATAAAGTTCGAACTGCTGTGCTGCATCTTCGACGTTAAACTTGCCGTGGACAAAAGGCAACACAACATTTCCATCTTCATCTCTATCCGCGTGATCATTCATTTGAAGCACATACTGCGTGTGGGTAATTCACAAAAGAAAATTAATGCAGTTCACCTTAAGATGTTCGCTCCGACGCTTAATAAAGAAACGGATCACGCTTCTCTAAATACAGTATGCAGTTCACAAATTCTCACCATAATTTGTTTCGTTTTAAGATGCATGGGTTAAGACACAAAAAAAATGTATGCAGTTCAGTACATTCTAAAAACAAATTATTATACACTATTTACTGCAGTTCACTCGAGCAGAAAAAAAATAAGAAAAAAGAGAAATACCGTGATAAACAAAGGGGACAGCAGAACACGTTCCCCAGATCGATAAACCACATTCATACTCTCGTCATTCTTCCAGAACCTGATGATATGATCCATCAATTCCGAGTCCATAAAACCACCTTTGGTGAAAGTTAAGAACATGTAGTCCCCAGTCACGGTGTAGACTTCGATAGGATTCCTGTGCATGAAAAGCGCGCACCTGCACAAAAGAAACGGCGAAGGTGGGGGGGGGGGGTTAGTAGCACAAAAGCAAAAACACAAAAAATAACATTACACACATTAAAAATAAAAAAAATAAAAAAAACTAACGAAAAAAGAACTGACTCGCTGTATTTCTGCCTGAATTGTGTGCTCGTGATGAGTTGCAAGACTTTCCTCATCTCCACAAGATAGCTGAATCTTACAGGATTCAACTTCTGTACAGGAGATCGAAACTTTGATGGCTTCTGCACAGGCCTCCTATTTGATAGAATTAGTGCCTCGCTGTCCGTCGGGCGTTCCACAGCTGCGCTCCTGGTCCTCCTAGGCACTGGTGGTGGCCTCTCAAAATCATCATCGCTATCTTCAGCATTAGGAGGGCTCGCAGCTTTCTTCCCATGCTTGACATTGACAAGAGATTTCTCAAGAGCTTTTTCATTCGAAGTGCCGGCGCCACTCCTCAACATCTTATACACAGGTTCTTTCACAACCTTAACGGGGGGTTCATCAAGGAGAACTTTCTGAATAGTTGGAGTATGAACCTGAGTTTCAAACAAGGAAATACCACCTTGGTGTGCGCCTTCATCAAAGCCTGCACAAAAAAATGGATAATGAGCAAAATGAAAAAGAATCATCAAGTTCCCTAAGGAAAAGTCATTTTAAACACACAAATGGGGTTCTACTAAAAAGCTTAACAAAAGTAGTGGACCTCCCCTCTCTGTACCAATGAAGTTCACTTAATAAAAAAGGTGTGTGACTGAAAAAAAATGTAATAACCTTCTTTAAAAATTAAAAGTGATGTCAGGTCCAGACAGCAATGCGACGAGGTCAGCCAACTATAGAGTATAGCCTTCCTGATGTAGCCAATGTGCTCCTTCCCAAACTTGGCAATCGCTTCACCATCCTAGGTCTGCATGAATTGGAACATGTAAAATCCACAATCACGCCTGCAAAGAAAACCAATACAAAACACATTAATAATGCAGTTCACTCAGTAATGAAAGTGCTACTGATGTTAGTAAAACAATGCAGCTCCATACACACAAGAGACCGAGGGAGAACAACCAATAACACATTAGTAATGCAGTTCGCTCAAGGGAAAAGGTGCTTCTAATTTAGTAAAAACAATGCAGCTCACTTACACAAAAAAAAAAATGAAGGACGAAAAAGAAAAAAGGAGAACAGGTACAAACCCGTTTCCCTGTTGCGGGACATTAATATGAGTCGGCGCAAAGCCGTCCAGGGTGGGAGGGTTCAAAGGCTCGTCGCAGCTTGCGCTGCCATCTTTCCAGACTTTTTTGATGTTCCTGACCATTTTCCTGAAGACAACATTTGCAGCAGCGCTGTCTCCTTCGTTCAATGAGTCGAGAAGCTCAAAACACTTCTCTCGCAGGTTCAAAGTGACCAAGCAGCAGTGGCCTATCGCGTCCTTCATTGTTGCGGGAGGAGGGTCAAATGTTGCAAACATAATCTGAAATAAAAAAAAAGAATAAAACAAACCGGATGAGAAAAAATAGAAAAAACAGAAAACTTATTTTCAAGATGACGAAAAATGGTCAAGATGCGTCACCAAGTTTTTCTTGTCCACACGTTCCTCTGCGCTTGAAGAAAACATCTTTTTCAAAGCCCTATTTGTGGCACCGCCGTTCCAAATGGAATTCTGCAAAAAAGACAAAACCAGAGAGTTAATGAAAAATGGTTATAGCACAAATAAAAATTGGACGAGGGGATAAAAATATAAATTAATGAAAATGCTTACACATAGGTTGTACGGCACAATCATAGTTTGAGATCCTTTGAACCTTTCAGCTAGCATAGAGACGCCAATGTTTGCGAGGCGCGTGCTCATCGTTCCATACGACCAAAAAGACTCGCCAACATGACCGATAGTAATATCACCAAACTCGCCCTTGAACGCAACTAGATGCCTTCACACAAGAAGAAAAATGCACAGCAAAAAGTGATAAGATGGGAGCGTCCCTGAAAAAATAACATATTAATTAACTGGGGCGTAAGACATAAAATGTCATACTGCTTCTTCTTGTCCCTCCTAGCCCTCGTAACAGCGTCATACAACTCATTGTATCTTCTCATAAGAGCTGGATCAATCCTTGAAGGAGTAACAATAGGTAATTCCTCATCTGCATACAGAGTGGGAACGATATCAGATGATAAAACACACACGGTCCATTTCGTCCCCGGGAAAAAGAACAAAAAAAATGCAGTTCGCTTACCTTCGGTTTCAGAATAAACTTCCTTCTGCTGCTCATATACATTTTCGCTGAGCGTCAAGTGCTCCAGCCCGGTAATATCATCGTCAAGCGGCGCTTGATTGCTCATGTCCTGAGAGAGTCTTGGTTGTTCCTCTTCAGAATCAATCGAAACTGTCTCAGCTGGGACTTTGGTTGTATCGGCTGGGAAAGCCAGATTGCCGACAGATTGCTCGGGGGCGCGAGGGACGACACAAAATTTCTCAGGCACCTTGTCGCCAACCAATAAAACAGTAGGCCCAACAACACCATCGATGCCAGCGGATGTCCCGGCATCGTCAAATCCGACTCTACGAGTTCCTTGTGTCTCTTCTGCAACTTCAACTGTAACACCAGGAGCTCCTTCTTTCTCTTCATGCTTATCACAATCCAGGATATCCTCCCTTCCTTCTCTCTCTTGTGCCTTATCAGCCTCAACAGGACACTCCCCTCCTTCTCTACCTTCTGCCTTATCAACCTCCGCATTAGGCTCCTCCCCTCCTCTCCCTTCCACATTATCATCCCCAATGTTGCGCTCCACTTGGATTTCAACATTTAATCCGCAGTTCTGATGAGTTAAAAAATAAAACACATTACACAAAAAAGCTAGAATGCAGTTCACTAATAAAACGGACCATGAAGCTCCCACGAAAAATAAAAAATAAAACATAAAAATGCAAAAATTCTCTATACTCACCAGGGGAGCGTCGTCGCCTTCCATCTCTTTACACTTGTCAGCCTCCTCATCCTTGCCAGCGTCGTCACCATCTGCCTCCTTCCCATGTATCTCCACGTTTGATTCGACAACCTAAAAAACATTAAAACATAAATAAAACTATTATCCAAAATCTGCAGTTCTACAACTAAAAAACCAACACCAGATCATGCAGTCCACTGCTAAAAAAGAGATGATGCTTCTTCTCTAAACAACAACTGCAGTGCACTACCACTTCTGGTGCACAAAAATACAAAAAAAAGTTAAAAACTGCAGTTCGCTGCCACTGCTGGTGCAAAAAAAATATGATTGTTTGTTTTGGACACTACAAAAAAAAATCAAACAATGAAGTTCAGTGTAACAAAAAAGAAATAGGAACAAATCAAACCTTGTCGATGACGACTTCGTCAATAGGATTGTCTTTGGCAGCTTTGTCAATAGGGGATAATGGCCTGTCAAACAAGTAATCAGAATCAACACCGTCGTGGTCCTGGTGGTCATCATCACGACAAGCGTTAGCCTTGGAAGATTCTCCTACACACTGCGAAAAGAACAAAAGGATGCAAAAAACAAATAGTCAATCCCACAAACACACAGAAAAAATAGATAACAAAATATGGGTAAAAAAACAGTTCACATATGGAAAAAAGACATACATCCACATCTGCGGGGTCGGGCAAAGAAGGCCGGACAACATCTTCATGTCTGTTCATTTCCTTCACGATTGCATCCGCTTCCTGCTCATACGTAGCACACCTGTCATCCTGAGAGTGCTTAAACTGAACGAATGAAGATCTGATATTCGTTACAGCCTGCTTAAGGAATTCAAGCTGCCCACGGTCAAAGTTATGAGCAGCCTCGATTTCTGCTTCAGAAGGGCCTTTGCCTTCAGGAAACAACCCGACAATATTCCTCATCCTGGAACCGGATGTTGGGAAATCACTAGTTATATTGATGACCCTATCGAGAAGCTCATCGACCTGAACAAATTTATTACGATCAGCAGAAGCATGGCGAGAAAAACCTCCAGCAGCCGCCCTAGCAAAACCACGACCCCGTCGAATTGGAGCCGCCCTAGCAAGAGGCTCACAAAACATTTCAGGCGCTTCGGCAACTGCAGTCCGCTTGTACACAATGTCCGCTTCCGCCTTCCACTGAAAAAATTAACAAAAAAAAAGAGATGCAGTTCACAAAAAAATACATAATAGGTTCACATTTAGCATGCGCGAAAAAAGGAATAAAAACAAAAACAAAGGATGGCTATGCACTCACCGGCAGCTTGCCAAACTTGTAAGAGTCCAAGTGTATCTTTCCCCTGACAACAATGTCGGCGTTGTGAATCCTCTTCAACTGCACATGGGACAGTATTGCAGCGCGTGGAGTGCGTTTATCCATCACCGATACTTTTCGAAGATTCAACGAATCCAGGTACATGAACAGGGGAACAATGGTGCAACCCTCAGCGCAATTCTGCTTGCTCCCTTTAGAATTCCACTTGTACACAGCGGCCTGCAGCTCGTCGACAACAAGCTGACAAAAGTCCATGCTAGCCATAGATGCAATATCCAAGTTTTCAACCATAGCAACTACCCTGGACAACCGAGTTGCGGGGCTGGGACACAGCAAGCACTGGAAGACAATGAGAAAAAAAACCTTCACCGTCTTATCAACCTTAGCAGGGTCCGCAGCCAGCGTGCGAAGTAAGATAAGCAGGTCCTTCGCATCTATGCTACGAGAACGGTTGAAACCAAGTTCATCCTTCAGATTAGTCAGCGGATCATCATGGCCGCTAGCAGCAGGCCTGAGAGCAGTGTGAGAACCCATAGGGAAGTCAAAAATGTGATGGACAGCCTCACGATTGATTTCCAGAACCTTGTTTGGCCCGCAGTCTAATCTCATCGTGTCGGGGTCGATCTTTCCCATCAGCTTGCACATCAAGACACGAGAAACATTCTTCTCTAATTTCAGGTCAAAGACAATGCCAAAACCTGCTTGCCGCACCAAAGTTCTGTGCGGCTCACCCAGCAAAGCGACAGCTTTGATTACGTTTGGAATGGACAGCCGAACAGTCTTGTTGAAGCGCCATTCATGCGCAACATCATCTTCAGACCTCTTCCTCTTCGTACTCTTAGCAGTCTACAAAAAAGAAAAAAAGATAAAAAATGCAGTTCACATCAGCAAACTCATGCCAAAACAACTTAAAAAAACAGAAGAAAAAGTAAATAAACAGCGTATACCTTACTAACATCGACATCCTCCTCATCAGAATCACTGTCCAGAGCTTCTTCAGCTGCATTTTTACGCGCAAGCTTAGATCGACGCTCAGAATCAACACCAGAGTGATCGCCTGCGCGTCCCCGCTTTCCTTGAATCTCACCCACATCAACCTCGGCGTAATTAGGTCTCTTTGAGTAATCAACACGCGGGCTCCGGCGTGGAGAACTTAAACCTTGCTCTGCGACAGTGTTGAGTTTCCTCTTCACAGGATTCTTTGCGGGGGCCAATTTAGCAGACTTCTTTGAATCTGCAATCCTCCTTCCTATCTCCTTACCCTCCCCTAACTTTACTTGCTTCGCCCTATGAGCCTTCACGAAAGTATTACCGAGCGCAATAGCTTTCTGCCTTCTCCTCTCAACATCGGCTGCAATCTGATCAGGGACCATCCAATCCTGTGTAACTGGCTCTGCGCCATCAACAGATTGCGACTGGGTTTCACTCAATTCAGGTGGAATGTTGCCCTGATCAGATGTACCGCCACCGACAACATCGGCTGTGAAATAACGTGTAATCAAATAGTTAACGCCACCACCCCCTGACCCACCAGGAGATAAAACTGTGGGTGAGAAAAAACATAAGAAAAGATGTGTGTGTGAGATGAAGACCTAAACTTAATGCAGCTCATATCAACTTGGAAAACACAAAAAATGTAGAAATGCAGTGCACTTTTCCAGCAGTTTATGTTTAACAATTAAAAACATAATAGTAAACCTAAAAAATGCAGTTCATGTCGCTTGAATATCATATTCACGCGTGTCTGAAAGTGGACATTGGTAAAGGGATATATGATGCAGTGCACTAATTCGTTCAAGTGACCAATTGACCGCATATAAAAAAAAGAAGTGCGCTTAGATATGCAAAACAAACAAATTCATTCAGTTCTGTGAGAGGCAAAAACTAAAACTTAATGCAGCTCATATCAATTTCGCAAACCGCATAGTGGATAGACAAAAAAAAATACAAAGCAGTGTCCAAAATGCAGTGCTCTTTTAGCAGTTTATGTTTAACAAAAAAACATAACAACTAACTTAATGTCCTTCCAAAAAAGTAAAAACAATTAACTTGACACAGTTCATATCAGTTTGCCACACGTGTCTTAAAAAATGGGCCTTACTAAAAAGGAATCTAAGATGCAGTGCACTATTTCGTTCAACAAAAGAAGTAAATTGACCCTGAATGAAAAATGCAGTTCACTTTGATGTAGTTACCAGATGGAGAAGCCGTTCTAACTGGTGACGCATCAATTGGGGAGGAAGAAGCCATGCTGTGCCTCCAATCAGCAAGGGATAATAATTAAACCCTAGACAACAAACCCCAAATTCAGGCAGAGAAAAACTTTCAGTCCATAGGGCATTGCAATTTCAAGCATACAAAACAACCTTAAGAAGAGAATGCTGGCACGAAAAATAACCTTAGCACAAGATCTGGAACGGATTAGGGGCGATTTGGGGCTCACCGTGGGACGAAGTGACGGCCGGACGAGGCGGGTGCGGACGGCAACGGCGGAGGAAGCGCCCTACGGACGGCGGCGGCTGCGGGCGTCGTCGCCCTCCACCACAAGAGAGCCCCTACGGACGGCGGCGGCTGCGGGCGTCGTCGCTCTCCACCACGAGAGCACGAGGGCGGGGGGGATTTCTGTGCGGGCACGGGGGAGAGGGAAGCGGAAGCGGGCAAGGGGGCTGCAAGAGAGACTTAATGAATAAAAGCCCGACTGACAGGCCCACAGGTCATAGACAAAAAATAAAAAAACGTCTCGGTGTTGTAACACGATGCAGTTCGCTTACGGAAAACCGACTTGGCTTCTGAAGCGTTGTAGTTCATTTACGGGAAACAATTCCGCTTCTGTAGCGATGCAGTTCGCTTACGGGGGACGATTCGGTTCGCCTGCCCTAAAATAAATGCGCCTACTATCGCCCGAAGCGCCGCGCCCCCCCTCCTCTATCCCGCCGGTTGCACGCTGCACGAACGCCACGATCATCACGAACCCACGATCGCCAACATGGTTGGGAGACGAGATCGTGGCCTCGGCAGAAGTTGCTGCCGCTCCCATTTAAATCCCGCGCTCCATCAACCAGACCGTCCGCACAAACACACGACGCTGCCCCTTCCTCCTCCTCTTCCTCCTCTTTGCAGCCATGGGGTTCAGCAGGACCTACGACGACGTGCATGCGCACGGGAACACGAAGCTGAAGGTGATCTACACCACCGACGTCGCCGCCATGGCGACGTACGTCGAAGAGTTCAAGACAGTTCTCCAGCGGCGCCGCCAGAAGATCGTCGGCATCGACGTGGAGTACACACCCGACCACAGCAGGGTGGCCCTGGTTCAACTATCCCTCGGCAAGTACCACCCAGTGCTTCTTTTCCAGGTATGTGGTACATTGGGCGAGAGATGCATCCCCTTCGACAGGTTCCTCGGCGACCCAAGGTAAGTAATTCTCTCTGCCAAGTATGTGTTGCAGTTCTATATGCCTATGTATGCAGTTCCGAAAGGTATTACATGCGGTTCACTTTCCTTAGGTTCGAGTTCGCTGGCTTCGCCATCAAGCAGGACAAGGAGAAGCTCGCACGCTGCAACCTCCACATCCCCAACTTCGTCGACATCCAGACGAACTGGAGGGTGCCTGATGGAACGAAGCCACTGGACTCGCTTGGCGATGTAGCTGCTGCCATCATCGACGACGAGTACGCAGACATGAAGATGAAGATGTCAGACCACGACCACAGCCTGTGGACTTCGATTCTCAGCACCAGGCACATCGAGTATGCTGCCAAGGACGCCTACACTGCGTTCGAGGTATGGAACCGAATCACCACAATGAAGAAAGGCCTCGCGCGCGCTGAAACAGAGAAGACCAGGAAGCGCCCGAGGTCATCCTGGAGGGGGTGGGGCAAGGGGGCATCAACTTCCACCTCCAACTCCAACGGGTGGAACTAGTGAAGCAGGCCAGATGCTGAAAGCCAAGGATTCCCTGTCGCAAGTGCTCGATTAGTTTCCCTCTGCGTATGTAGATTAGTTTGCTTTCGTTGTAGTTTGCTTTGGGACAATGTTTGCTTATGTTGCGTTAGTTTGCTTGATGATGCACTATGTTAATTATGAGCGCAGAACCTTGGTTTCTATCTATCAACTATATGCTGTCCTCAGTAGTCTGTTTTCAGTATGTATATTGCTTCAAACTGCTGCTGTAGCTAGGATACACATAAAAAAGAAAACTATCAAAACAGTTCACATAGAGTATTCTTTCACAAAACTGCTGCTATTAAGAAGGTTGATGCAGTCCTCTTTTATTAAAAAAACTCTAGTTCCGTATGTGGGTTAAAAAAAGAAAAGCTCGGTGGGGGTTTCCAGTATGTATGTTCTTCAACTGCTGCTGCTGATAGGATGCACATGAAAAACTATATGTAAAAAATCAGTTCACTTATACTCAGAATTCTTATACGATAATACACTAGAAGCCACGCAAAAAATGTCAAATTATTACAACAAAAATGTCTCATGCTGCTGCTGCTCAAGCAAGACTGATCTAAAGCAAATTTAACTTGATTTCCAAACACTTTGCATGCCTATAAAACATAGCCATAACAACATCCCCAGCCTGAAGACCAGCTTCCTCCACAAATTCCTTCCAGCCATCTTTGAGAACCAAACAATCATCAGAGCCAACATAATACATAACATCAACATCATGATATCCATTCTTGCTGACCAACACCAAATTAACACAGCTTTCTGTTACCTTGACTAGACCAGAAGGGAATTTCTGCAAGCAAAACAACAAGAACAGAAAAAAATAAGAACAAATAAGAAAAAGATTACAATCTTTCAGAAACTAAATTGCTGCTACAATCTTCATAAAAAAATATTGATGTCAACACATAATAATATTGACTAGACAAAATTGCTGCTGCTCCTACAATGTTCATAATAAAACTTTTGTGTGAAAAAGCAGTTCACTTATACTTAGTGAAAAAATATTTCTTCAGAAACTAATACTACTACAAAAATTCAGATAGTGTTAACTACAAACAACACATGAAAAAGAATATGCGAGAAATACATACCCATGAAACACTGACATCATCGTCAGTCATCTGATGGACGAATGGAGCCCGAAATCCAATACCTGAAGAATATAGAAGGGAACAGAGCGCGCTGTGCCGCTGCCTCTGGTTCAGAACCAAACCTTCGGAAAAAACGCATGTCTCCAGCATGGGCTCCAACCTTGCCAGGCAGCTGCATGCGCAATCCATTGCCAGGCGAAAAACAGATCTGGTTGGGAGAAAAACAGATCGAGGAAGAGTGGCGCCGCCAGGGATAAGGTGAGATGGGAGCCGCCAGGGATAAGGTGGGAGGGGAGCCAAGTGACCCACCAGTATATATATATGTAAAGGAAACAACATAAAAAAAGACAAATAAAGCAGTGCAGTTACATAACAATGTGCATTTCGCATTGCGTATTACTGCAGTCCACCGCGCTTGACCAAGCAAAAAAACTTATCAAACTAGTCCCCCCACACCCTCGTGGCTGTAATGCAGTTCATACAGGCTCGCATTGCATATTAATGCAGTTCGCCGCACTACAAAAATTCACCGCGCATTGCATATTACTGCAGTTCACCACGCATTGCATATTACTGCAGTCCACCGCTCTTGACCACGATTCACAGACGAAAAACACAGCCTGCAATGCAGTTCTAACAACTATATAATGCAAAAAAATCTCAAAAAACATCTTTGAGAAACGACCAGAGCCAGTGGCGCCGCAAAAAACATGGACAAAAAACTTAAATTCTTCAAAATTAACAACTTAATCCGCTCCAATTCATACAGATAGATCAATGGCAGCCCGTAATTGCCGAAAACAACAGAATATTACATACAAAACACAACAATTTCGATCCGGACGGGGAAGAACAGAGAACAGACGTTTTTCCGCTAGAACAGAGAGATACTCGACAAATTATACTGAAATTTCAATCCTATTAGCAGATTAATCTATCGCGGAATAACACAAACATCAACGCGATAATGGTAACACACTAGGACCACGCTATAAAATCGAATACGAACAGCCAGCAGCAGGATGCGAAACTCCTCCACCAGCGGAAGAACGGACACAGATCCGCCAAATCAAAGGATTTCCGTCGTTTTCTTGCTGAATTCAGTGCTTAACCACATATTAAATCAGCGCACACACAAATAAACCAATAGAAATCGATCAAACTAGCCAGAAACGCTGCTCCATGAAGGTTTCCTGCTGCACCTCTATGTGGTTCGCAACAGAAGAAGGAAGCAGTGCGCATAGCTTTCCAATGCAGTTTTTCAATGCAGTTCAGAAGTGTTATGAGAATATTATTCTCATAATGTTATGAGAATAGACCGGCTGTATATACATACATATACATACTGCACAACTTCAAACTAACAACAATACACAATATGCAATAAAAGAGGGTCGTGCTACTGTTGGAATTTTGCTAGTAGGCCTTTGGCCTCATATTTCCAATAGCTACATCATCAGAATACATGGCTCAGTCTACATATCAGTACGCATCAAATTGTGCATATTTGCTGTTGGCATGAACCACATCGCCGCATGTCGGGTTTGCAAAAGCCATCCATCGCATGGAAGCTTGATGCCTTTCACACACTCAAGATTATCTGGCAACAAGCTGTGTCGACAAATCTCTGGCTATGGTGATTCATGAAACCCATGGTATGATGTGTAAACACAGCCCCCCCTGGCGAATGGACGTTGCATAGCACGGTAATCATCGCCGGTGATATGATCGATGATTGGTTGGATGATCAGATAATTGAGCCCGAGGAACATGGAGTGGTTGCCGAGGTTGTAAACCCACCTCCAGTTGAATACGCCTGGCCCAACGGAGCTCGGATCTTTCTCGAACACGAAGCAGCCATAGCCATCAATGTCACAAACGCCCCACACATTGTACTGCATGCGGTTTGATGAAATGGTTTGGTCAATTTGGTACGTGCAAATGAGCATCAAATGACCACCGTCAGCTGAACGAGCGATAAACCACAACCCATCGGCTGGTATGATTCCAGGTCCTGGAATCATGAAGGCCAGCGCATTTGCGTCTGCTGCAACAATTCAAATTGGAGAGCAAAAGGACAAAAATAAACAATCATGTCCAGAGTATGTGTGGAATTAATATTATTATAACAGTGACACATATCATAGACAAAGAATTGCAATGCCATGGTCATAATCATACCCCAAGTTAAAAAAAGCCAATGGCTTTCATATTCTAGCAATATAATATGGTTCAAACATCATGTAACAATGAGAGGAAAACAGATATGACAGGGCCTACTCATATTCTACCATAGCACTTACTACAGTTATCATATCAACTCTAAGCAATAACATGCGTTGTTATAAAAATTCTGGAAATGAGAGTAACATATAGCAATCATGAGGTTATACTCACAATATATATTCTAACAATCATTAGATACCAATTGTTCTCATATCAACTCTAACAATAACATGTGTGGTCATAAAAATCTAGGAAATGAGAGGAACATATATCAATGATGTGGTTATAGACATACTATATATTCTAAATTTGTAACAATGAACAGGCAGTCGTATTCTTAAGGTAAAGATGAGATGAGATAGAAAAATTACACGACGATAGATTCCACCAGTATAGGCAGCCAATCAGTGCGTCGACCGCATAAACGATGCCATCATGCACTATAGCATCTGACAGAAGTGTTAGGTAAAGAGGATCGACGATGAGCCATAACCATGTATGGCGACCGGATTCCGGATAGACTAATCCCATGTTGAACACGGCAATGAGCTTGTAATTCATGTAGTCTTTTGATGGTGTGGGCACTTCGTAGATTACAACCTTCAACAAACAGAGGTCGAGCCAAAAGCTCGACGTGTCTCGTGTGTAGTAGGCAGGAGTGTCTGGCGGGCCGCGAGGCTCGTTGGCGGCGGTATCCAAAGATGGAAGGGTGTGATCTCTCGCTGGATGTAGATATCCACAAGACACCACGGACTACCGGATTGGCGGATGAGGACGATCCAGTTGGCTTTCATGCCCGCCCAGTAGTGGCCGCGCATGAAGGACAGGTGGACGGGTAGTGGTAGCATGTCGAGGGGCACCACGGCAACCTCCGTAGGATCGTCAAGTCGGTGTCTGGGCCACCTGCGAGGATCAGGCATCAGCAAGCAGGGTGTCTTGAAAAGAGCCGGCCGGTTGCAGACGAGTGGATGGTACAAAGACACCGAGCATGCGGCCAGACGGATGGTGCTGAGTAGGTCCATACGATTACAGATCTGCGCCAAGAGAACATCGGGGAGGGAATTCCAACCGTGGATCTGCGTGTTAGTCGGTTCTGCCATTGGGGTTTTCGGTGCCTGCGAGCCAGCGGGGAAGTGGATTCGGGCGGGCGAGCAAAGAAGCTTCTCCTCGTGTGGTCGAGCAGTGAGCTGGGGGATATGATACGCGCGAGCTACCAAGGAAGATAGCGCGGGCAAGCGAGCAGAGAGCGGGGGGAAATGGTGTGCGGCCGACGATGGGGAAGAGAG
>LR738713.1:321324191-321401697 GCA_902687465.1 Secale cereale
AGGGGAACTGGCGAGGAGGAGATAAGAGCGTAGTAACCTCAGGGTCTCATCCCTTCCAACTGTAGCAAAGGGGTGAGGCTATTATTTACTACTAGTACTAGCATTATGGGATGTTATGGGATTGCATTATACTGTAAATAATATCACTATTAAGAAATTTTTGGCACTAGCTAGTAGTTTTTGGCGTGGATTAAGAAATTTTTGCTATATTTTTGCTATTTTTTGTACACGCCAACTTGTGTCAAAAAACTTCTTACATTATGTTACAGAGGAGTACGTACTCGTACTGTAGCAGTACTAGTACTGCTTTCTCAACTAGTAGTGCGAGGGTACTACTAGTGTTGTGTACTGTACAGTATAGTGCACCAGTTTTGAACTCTTGAATCTCAGGGCCAAGGAGCTACAGTTGGAAGTGGAGGGTACTACTGTTCTCTAGAACCATCGCTGTACTATCAATGCAGGGAAAGTACACATGTGTAGTGGCCTAGTGGGTACTCTCGGTGCTCTATTCAGCCGCTCCTCTCACGTAGCTGGCCTACTCCGCCGCTCCTCTCACGCACACACTAGCAGCCTGTTTATCAGCGACGGTTACTGCGGGGGTAGAACATTTGAGTAATTTGATACAGCGAGACTAGGCTTTTCGCTTCCATTTGTGGAGGTGTAATGGATCTCGTCGAACTTTGTTAGTAGTTCCTTCTTTATGAATGACAAGAAGCAAAGCTTTTGCCTCCGTTTCAAAAAAAAACACATCAAGAGGAATTTCTTTTATAGTAGAGCCGATAATGGAGTGAAGTCCATGCGTGCAACGCCACAAGCTACAGAGTAGTAGTAGAGCACTTTACGTACAGAGCCATATTGCACAGTTCCCAATGCCCTGCCAGGCTTTTCCGGCTCCTCGGGCTTAATTGGGAGGCGCTAGTTTAAATATGCTACTAGCTGATGAGCAAGCTGCAAGCGAGGTGCGGCTAGGGCGAGCACGCGAGCCACGAGATGGTGGGAAGGAAAACCCGTTCATGTGGCTAGGCTATCCAGTGCACCCAGATTGTGGTGCCGCATGTCCGTTTGACTTCAAAACTCAAACTACCCGTGTAAAATATTGGCTCGCAGCAAAGTTAATATTTAGAAAAAAGGGCGCCGTGCGTTCGGCCGGGATCGAACCCACAAAACAAGCTATACAGTCCCGCGACCACTAGTAGTACTCGTTGGAGTACAACGCAACCTAGAATCGCCTTTTGTCGCTAGTAGTACATTGTTCCTTACAAGAAACCCCTAATAATGCAAGAAACCACTAATAATGCCAAGAAACTACTACCACTTGCATACGTGGCAGACTTAAGATAAGACTACCTTATCAACCATTGTACATGCTCTTACCAACCAGCCCTACCAAGAAACGACTACTCTACAAAGTGCCGTTATAGGCACGTTTCAATCCATGGCCCTGTTTGGATACATTTGTTGTCAATCTAACCCTGCCATCCAAACACCACTTTGGTTAGAGTTAGTTCAGGGTTAGAATCTAACCTCTGACTTAGAGTATCCAAACAGGGCCCACGTCGCCCATTAAGTCAACGCCTTCTATTCGACCAGGCGTTATGACTTATGGGACCTACATCTCAGTCTGCACAAAATTCCCCGAGTGACCTCCTACCTCCGACCCGTCCACCTAGTCATCCTCGGCCATGGGACGCAGCTACCGCCGCCGACAGAAGGCGAGGTCAAAGCCGCTAGCGGTGCGGAGCCCATCTTGCAGCAGCCCGGATGCCAGCTTTGTCCGGCACTCGCAGCCGCTAGCTAGCCAAGATAGCTCCATCCAGCTGCTTGTCGGCAAGGTTTGCTAGCTAGATTGGCACGACGGCGTGGCGGCTTGCTCGTGCGCGCCGCGCTAAGGCCAGCCGTCTGGCTCGAGAGAAGGCCAGCGCGGCGGCTTGCTCGCTCGTGAGTCACGCTCGGGCCAGCCTGCCAACCCGTGCGGAGGCCAGCGCGGCGTTCGGCCCGTCCGGCGGAGCGGCGTCCAACTCGCTCATCACCGACGCCGCCGGCGAACACACATCACTACTGTTTGAAGTAATGTTCAGCAAAAATAATGATTTGAGGGGGAATAACTGGATAGAAGGTCAGATGTGGGTCCCTCGTGTCAACGGTCAAACAAAATGTGTTGGTTTAAGCTGCCCCGTCAGCACGGACGTGTGGGCAAACCCTGTCATAAATGGGTTTAAACTAACCTAATCGGTAGGTAGTAGTTTTTGGCATGGATTAAGAAATTTTCGGTATGTTTTTGCTATTTTTTGCACAATAGATTCTTCCTAGGGTTGGTTGAAAGTGGTAGCTTTTTGGTTAAATACTCTACATATTGTAAGAAGGAGTGAAAGTTAAGCTTTGGAACCCAATAAGCAAGGCTAGTTACATAGTGCATATGTGTACATGATTGAAAGTAAATATCAACCATGAGTGACTAATATCTTGATGGAAAACTCGAAACTATGGAATACTAGGGAATTTTTTTGCATGATTGGAAATACTAGCAATGTTCATGTGTGTTGCAACGAATCATAATTAGAATAATACTTATTCACAAACTTGATACAAAACACTCTAATTTTGATATACATATATCACTAGAGATATATTATGTTTCAATTAGAATATATTCCTTGGGATGTTTTGGTGAGGTCAGGGAGGGATGTGGTTTGTTTTAAGATACTAATTATGGGTTTTTCTGCGAATTGGTAGACAAGTGGGATGTTTGTGAGAAAAGGTAACAACTTACCTCACAGTCATTAGATGTAGATCTAATGGTCACAAACGACGGATGACAGACACACCATCATCACCAACTTAGTCTTCTATAGGAGTACTAGCAAGATCCGTGCATTGCACGAAACATCAAGATGCATTTTTTTATAAAAACACTCGTTGTGATTGACCCATGCGGGAGTAATCCCATGTGTAAAAATTAATGATATCTCGAGAACTAGGAGATAAGGTGAAGAGGAGTGGGGCGTGGTGGTGATTGGTGGTCGGACTGAGTGGAGGCATGGGGATTTACGACGCCAGCAGCGGCCACCAGACCAGTTTGTTCCAGAGGCTTCCGTTCTTAATTGCTCAACAATGAGGTTGTTGGAGACAAGGATGAACAGGGGAAGGCCTTGTGTGCAAATGTGGAGAGGGGTGAGGGTATCTTTTAGTTTAATTTCCATCAGTCAGATATAGATCGGACGGTCTATATTGCAAGATGGCACGCGTACCATCATCACCAACTCGGTTTTTTATAAGAAAAGAAATATAAGTATGGAGATACAAACGTATTATCGATACTTGTTTACGTAAACTAGCATCTACATTCTATTTAACGCCTCAGCATGTGAGACCTTAGCACAATGACTTCTCGACTATGTAAAACAAAGGTTTTCCCGTCCCCGATAAGGAGGGGGTGACGGTGGCGTGCTTTTCGGCTTGCTCTAGTCCTAGTAGTCATACTAGGTGGTCTAAGCATGTGTAGATTTATTCTTGTTCAGTCTTGTGTTCGCCGTACTGCCACGACTGTTGATTAATAGATGGTAAGTTATTCATGGGGAAACCCTTGTTGAGCGTGTTTGCGAGAGAGAGATAGAGACATTGTGCGTGTGTGATATGTCTAGAGACTGAGGCAATGATAACAGATTCTTTGTGTCTATGTGTGTGGAGGATAGAGAGAGACATGTACATGGGGCTTTGTGTTGTGTAACGTGGAGACACATATACATAATTAGAGAGTGAGTGTGCGAGATACACATGCGGACATGGGGAGAGATGAGGATCCAGATTAATGGGTGTTTGTGCGTGTCTGTGTGTGTTTGTGCGCGCGTTTGTGTGTGAGAGGGAGTGTGTGTATGTGGAGTAGAGAGACCACTAATGATGTAAACCTAGTATAAGGGAAGGGGGAATGGTGTGACATGTGTAGTAGCGGGATAGCATGGGTGCGGGTGGGGGGCAGGCTATTTGGAAGAGACATCGATTATGTGTGGGAGAGGGGTGTGAGAGCGAGAGAGAGAGCTAGCGACGGAGAGAGATAGAGAAAGAGAGGGGGTAAGAGAGAGAGAGAGAGAGCTAGCGACGGTGAGAGAGAGAGAACGAGAGGGGGCATTTGTGTCCATAAATGGCGTATAGATAGGGAGACAATGTTGATGTTGTTTGAAATTGGCCTATGTACGGAGACGCAAGGGAAGCGAGTCATCGTGTGTGTGATAGGGACTTCATTAGAGATCTAGAATAGATGGTGTAATGAACAATGTGCGAGATCGAGAACGATGATACATTAGGGAGCTATGGAAAGAGTCACGACATATATGTATACAGGGAGGAGCTGGGGTGGGTCCACATGTGGGAGAGATAGAAAGAGGAGAGTGGTGCACAAGGAGACAAAGTGTGCTTGTTTTGCTGTGGGGGTTGTGTGTGAGGTGAGTGTGCGAGAACAACATAACTAGGGAGATAGACGTTTGGGGGCGACATTTTGTGTGTATGGGAAAGATACATTCTACATAGTGCGTGTGCTTGGGAAAGAGAGATGCCAGGTGACCTAGCTAGAGAGTGGGGGAAGAGATGTGTGCATGCCCAAGAGACAAACTGATAGAGACCTATATTGGTGTCCAGACTTTAGAAGAGAGAGGGGTGTTAATGTGCTCGTGTGTTGGTGTTTGGGGGAGAGAATGACTTCTGTGTGTGTGTGTGGGGGGGGGGTTGACTTTAGATAAAGAGTGAGGTGTCTATATTTGAGGGACTTTAGCGTAATTGAGATATACATGGTCAATAGTATGTGCACTCAAGGTTCATCAATTTGTTTCACAGTTTGGACTATGAGATAACGACATTTTTGAACATGCGTGATATACTTTGATGTACCAGAATTACAAACCTAAGATTGGAATTTTGGAATTCGACTCCATCATTAGCTTTTGTAATTCATTTAAACGGAGGTACATTTTTAAGCTGGGATTTCGTGATTTCAAATTCATATATCAAACCTAGAGATATACACATACGGGCATGTTCAAACTTTATAATCATGCACTTTATTCATACACACACACATTTTTGCTTTTATCATCATATTTAGGAAAAACACATTTGGAATTTCATTCGAATTGGACCATATGATGGTATTTGCTTGTAGTAGCTCAATGATCCATATTTGAATTGAATGGAAAATCTAAGTTTTGAGTTGGAGACATTGATTTTCAAAACATGCACTTTTTTTGCGTGCGTAACAAACAAATTCTCGGCCATGATATCATAGTCGGCCGTACAAGAGCAGAATATAATTTCAGGCGCCAAAAGCTTTCAAACTTCCCGCTCACATCGAAATATCTCGCGCCCGAAAGTTTAGCCCTGCGATATTCCTGTTTTACCCCTGCCACATGAACGGAAAATGGCTGCTTTGGTAACTCCATTGTTTTCCCCTCTTTGCCCCCAACATTCTTCCCCAGAGCCCCTCCCCTTCCCCTCCCCGACCCACCCCAACCACGGCAAGCCTCCGAATCTAGTCCTCCGCCGCAGCGGTGGACCTCACACCCTGACGGATTTTCCTTCTGCACCTTGGAACCCCCAACTGCCAACTCACCACTTCACCGAAGCCGTTTCAGCGACTGGCTTGTACACCGCTCCAGATCTCCTTGACCGCCATCATGGTCCACCGCACCGGATTTGCTTAACCGGCGCCCTCGTCCACCACAATGTAGGTGTGACACCCCGAGACCGGTGCGCCAGGTGTCAGCCAGTTATTCGTTGTCAGTGCAATGTCATTTGCTTGCGTGTTGCATCTTGCCATGTCATCATGTGTGTTGCGTCAGCATGTTTTCAAAACTTGCATCCGCCCGAGTCCTCCCGTCCTCTCCGTTGTCCGTTCTGAGCCCAGACACACTTGCACGCGCCCGCGGTGCCTCCGAATATTTATTTTATAAGTGGCCGAAAAATGTTCTCGGAATGGGATGAAACTTGTAGTGTGGTCTTATTATAGTGTAGACAGGCCGCCTGCCAAATTTCATCGCATTCGGAGCTCGTTTGATAGCCCAACGGATTTATATAGCGGCACTAGTCGCCGGTTATTTCGTCGGACGTTTTCGGTCTCCGAAAACCCCCGCGGGCCTTTTTCTCTCTCCTCTCATCTCAGCCCAATGCATCTACACAGCCCAACTAGGCCCAGCCTACTCCCTCTTCGCTCCGTTGCCGTTGGATCGTGATTCGATGGCTTCGGAACGGTCCAAAACCCCCCAAAACCTACCCTTTTTTGCTATATATAGCCCCTCTCCATGCCATTTTTGGCCTAAACCTAGCCCTACCTCCACCTACCTACAGCAGCCGCCGCCTCCCCTTGTTTTCCGCGCGGGACCACTTCCCCGCCGCCACTTGGCCTCCTCCTCAGCCTCCCACCGCGCCCCTGGCGTCTTCCCAGCCGCTAGGCCCACGGGGAGCCCGCCTCAGGCCGCGTCCCGGGCCGGCCGCCGCGTCACGGGCCCGCAGGCGCCCGCCAGCCCGCTCCTCCCCGAGCCTCCCGCGCCCGACGCCAGTGCCCCGCCGCCTTCGCCTCCCGCGCCGGCACGCTTCGCCGCCGCCGCGCCGAGCGCCCTCGCCGGCCGGCCGCGCGCCGCCGCCAGCCTTCTCCGTGCTTCTTCGCCCTCGCCATCCTCCCGCATGGCGCCGCTGCTCCCGCCTCCCCTCGATCCCCTCTGGATCGAGCAGGACGACGACGGGCGTCGCCGGCCACATGGGCCCATCGCAGGCCGAGGCCTATTCCGGCCCAGACCCCGCCGGCCTCATCAGGGCCCAGTGCAGGTCCATCTTCTTCGCGGCCCAGCCGCCTCGTCCCTCCTTTGCCTGGGCCGAAGCCCATATGGTGAGAGCCCTTCTAACCGTCGCCCAGTGCACCGTATAATAATCTTGCGCCCGTTTTTTTCCAAGGCTAAAAATCTGCTAAGTCCTTTTTTTCTGTCAGTTTAATGTTGCATCTTTGACTGCTTGTAATTAATTGTGTGCTTGTCCAAATTGGGTGAATGATATGTCAAAATGATCGTGGTGATGTGCTCTACACTTTGTGCCATTGTGCCATGTTTGTTTGACTTCACCTAGATGCTCAAATATCTGTTGCAAGAGTGCTACTTGTTATAAACTGCTGCTAGTTGTTATTTTGTTGCCATGTTCGTGATATGATAACTTGGTGCATGTTTATCCAATTGATGCAAATGATATGTCAAAATGTTCATCATGAGATGCTCTACATGTTGGTTGCTATAGCATGCTTGTTTGAGTTCATATTGCCATGTTAATCTCTGTTGCAAAGTGCTATGTGGCTGTTATGTTCTGAAACTTGTTACGAGATGCCTAGTTGAGGAGCTCGTTGCTATTGATGTGTTTGTCCCCATGTCACATGCTTAGATGTTTTAGAATCTCCATGATGTGTTCTTTGATGTGGTGCATTTAACTTTCCATGATATGCCTTGTGTTGACTTAAACATGCTTGCAAACATGCCATGTTGTTATTGCTGTTTTAACACTTAGTGAAATTTCACTAAGTTTGGAATCTATAATATCCTGATGCTATGTTTGCTTGATGCCCTAGGAGAATCCATGTTAGTTTTGGGGTGGCCATTGATCATTCCTTGTTGTATATGTTGTTGTCTATCCATTCATGCCTTCACTTGCTCATTTGACTTGCTGTAGCTTATTTATTTATTGCTCCCAAGTTGCTATAAAATATTGCTGTCAGGTTTTTATTGTCATGATCAAAATGTTGTAGCTTGTTGCTATTGATCCATGCCTCCTATGGAGTTGCTCCAATGGAGTTGTTTGTTGTAGGATATGTCTACTTCATGTCTATGCTTCTTGTCAATATGTTTGAGTGATGTAGCATATATATATCTTGCTCCAAAGTTTTAATTTGCTCATAATAACAACTTAATTAATTAATTAAATTTCATAGGGAGTTAGCGCTACCCGAGGATTCTTTCTACATAACAGGCGGGGCCAGTGCTGATGGTGTTGGTCCCAAACGGGGAGTATGCGGGGCCACCTTGGGGAAACCCGAGGGCTGGTTTTACTCATATAATCGCCCATCCGGTCATGGCCTGAGACGAGATACGCACGGCTACTATCAGGGTGTCGACACACCGGGAGGTCTTGCTGGACTTGTTTTACCATTGTCGAAATGTCTTGTGCACCGGGATGCCGAGCCTGATCGGTTTTCCCTAAGATAAGGGGTGATGATATTATATTTATCACTTCAGCTAATCGTGAGAGCTTGTGATGGGCTAAGTTGGGACACCCCTGCAGGGTTATGATCTTTCGAAAGCCGTGCCCGCGGTTTTGTGGCAGATTGGAATTTGTTAATGTCCGGTTGTAGAAAACTTGACAGAGGATCCGAAGTAAAACACACAACTGTGTGAGTAACCGTGACTGTCTCTTTTCACTTTGAGAAGAGAACACGGTGGGGTTATGTTTGACTCGTATGTAGTTCAGGATCTTTAGCGATCACTTCTAGTTACGACCGTTTGCGTAGATGCTCATCTTATTCTTGTACTCGTAAGTTAGCTACCACATATATTGCTTAGCCGCTGCTGCAACCTCACCACTTTACCTCTTCCTACCCATTATGCTTTGATAGTCTTGTTACCCATGGTTATGGGATTGCTGAGTGATACGTCCAAAACGTATCTATAATTTCTGCTTGCTCCATGCTTCTTTTGTGTGATATTGCTATGATATTTATGCACTTCCATACACTTTTGATCATATTTGGACTAACCTATTAACTCAGTGCACCACAGTGCCAGTTCCTATTTTCTGCTGTTTTTCTATTTCAGGTTTCCCCCATATTAAAAGTGCTCTAAAAATTCCGGGAAAAATACAGGAAAAATCAGCGTACAGGAAGCTTCGCGAAGAACCAAAGCGGGGTCAGAGGGGAGCCAGGGGAGGCCCAGGCGGCCACCCGGCGCGGCCCCACCCTTGCCCGCGCCAGGGGGCGCCTGGGGCCCCTGCTCCGCCTCTGGTTGCCCCCCTTCGCATATATATGCCTCTCATCCCGAAACCCTTGAGGACGGAACCCTTTTCCGCGATCTCACCTCTGTTCTGCCGCCGTAGCGCTTCCAAGATCGGGAGCATCATGAGAACTCTTCCCGGCACCCTGCCAGAGGGGAGAACCACCATCGGGAGCTTCTCCACCACCATGGACGCTTCCCGGATGAGTCGTGAGTAGTTCACCCTGGACCATGGGTCCATGATCAGTAGCTATGTGATGTTCTCCTCCCCTCTTTGCTCTTCATGGTTTAGACCTCGTGAGCTGCCCTACATGATCGAGGCACATATGTAATCTTTCTGCTATTGCTTTGCTGAGTTTGTTGGGATCTGATGGATTATGAGACTATGTTCAGATTGTGTTTGAGTAATATATTTGATTCACCTCTTTTATATTTATGTTCTTGAGTAATTATTGCATGTTCTCCGTTGCTGTTTATTGCTTTGGCCAAGTAGTAGGTAGTAACTCCAAGAGGGAGCGTTATGAGTCAAGATAAGATTCTAAAGAAGACCAAGTGTGAACCTTTAGTAGATTAAGTTCTCAACAATACAAAAACTATGTTTTACTCTCTCGTATATCCATATCCCCTTACTTGCACGCAAACACCATTTGGAGACATTCGAGTCACGGACAGCGAGAGCTCTTGCACCTTTATGTTCTTATGTTGCTTGTTATAATGCTAATATAGACTCTTGCTTGTTATGACTTGAATTGAATTACATGCCTTGATTGCTTTACTTAAAAAGTTCTTATATGGTTGATAGCATGTCACCACAGAAATTATGCTTGTTATCATTTACCTACTCGAGGACGAGCAGGAATTAAGCTTGGGGATGTTGATACGTCCAAAACGTATGTATAATTTCTGTTTGCTCCATGCTTCTTTTGTGTGATATTGCTATGATATTTATGCACTTCCATACACTTTTGATCATATTTGGACTAACCTATTAACTCAGTGCACCACAGTGCCAGTTCCTGTTTTCTGCTGTTTTTCTATTTCAGGTTTCCCCCATATTAAAAGTGCTCTAAAAATTCCGGGAAAAATACAGGAAAAATCAGCGTACAGGAAGCTTCGCGAAGAACCAAAGCGGGGCCAGAGGGGAGCCAGGGGAGGCCCAGGCGGCCACCGGCGCGGCCCCACCCCTGGCCGCGCCAGAGGGGCGCCTGGGGCGCCTGGGGCCCCTGCTCCGCCTCTGGTTGCCCCCCTTCGCATATATATGCCTCTCGTCCCGAAACCCTCGAGGACGGAACCCTTTTTCGCGATCTCGCCTCTGTTCCACTGCCGCAGCGCTTCCAAGATCGGGAGCATCAGGAGAACTCTTCCCGGCACCCTGCTGGAGGGGAGAACCACCACCGGGAGCTTCTCCACCACCATGGACGCTTCCCGGATGAGTCGTGAGTAGTCCACCTTGGACCATGGGTCCATGATCAGTAGCTATGTGATGTTCTCCTCCCCTCTTTGCTCTTCATGGTTTAGACCTCGTGAGCTGCCCTACATGATCGAGGCACATATGTAATCTTTTTGTTGTTGCTTTGCTGAGTTTGCTGGGATCTGATGGATTATGAGACTATGTTCAGATTGTGTTTGAGTAATATATTTGATTCACCTCTTTTATATTTATGTTCTTGAGTAATTATTGCATGTTCTCCATTGCTGTTTATTGCTTTGGCCAAGTAGTAGGTAGTAACTCCAAGAGGGAGCGTTATGCTTGATTGTGGGTTCATGCCCCCTGATGACTAGCTTGAGTGACAGAAACATGAGTCTAGGGGATGTGCTGTTGCCACAAGGGGGAAAACAATGGTGCTTGTACTTGCGGGTGCAAGGATTGTTTACTTTACGCAAAGTTCTTTTAATGCAGTTGTCTGTTGCTTTGAGTTTACACTTTGGGTGGGATTCGCAACTTAATACCAGCGAGATGTTCTGGATAGATATCTCAAGGTGGATGATTAGTAGTAGATGCAGATGGATTTCGGTCTACTTTCCTTGGCGTACCGCCCATGCTTTTGAGCCTCTACCTTTCTTTGCAACATAGTTAGCATTGGTTTGCGCACATAATCCTGTCAATTGCCCAGCTGTAATTTGTTTACCTCGCTTTGCTGTTTTATCGTCTTTTGGGAGAGAGACATCACTAGTGAACATCATGGGACCCCGGTCCATATTACCACCACTGATCACACCTTCTATTTACTTCCTGTTTTTATTTCCTAGTTGCAGTCATAGCTATCATTATTATCTCTTGTGTTTGATCCTTTGTAAACGACAAGGCCGGAGGGATTGACAACCTCTCTGTACTCATTGGGAGCAAAGTTATCTGTATCTGTGTGCAGGTCCTCTCAACCGCTAAGTTTCTGGCGCCGTTGACACCTACTTGTCGACCCTCGGAGTCTCACGGGATTCGATGCTTGGTATCTTTGCCAAGGGAAATTTGCCGCTACGCTACATCTCAACCTTCCACTTGGGGTAACCAACGAGGGGCGAGAAGCCATCAAGCAAGTTTCTGGCGCCGTTGCCGGGGACTCCACTCTTCAAGATAGGGGAGTTGCACGCTATCTTTTATCTTTGCTTTTTAGTCTTGTTAGTTTACCTTTCAGTTTTTTCTTTAGTGTCCCTTACCACAAATCACAAAAATAGTTATCTTGCTTGCTGCTGCTATGGGTTCCACCGAGAACACCAAGTTGTGTGACTTCACTAGTCATAACAACAATGAATTTATCTTCACGCCTATTGCTACACCTGCCACTTCAGCACCTTCTTATGAGATTAAACCTGCTTTGCTGAACCTAGTTATGAAAGATCAATTCTCCGGTGTTGGAGATGATGCTGCTTTGCACTTAAATAATTTTGTTGAGCTCTGTGATATGCAAAAGTACCAAGAAATAGATGGTGATATTGTTAAGCTTAAGCTTTTTCCTTTCTCCTTGAGAGGAGGAGCTAAAATCTGGTTTCAATCCTTGCCTAGGAATAGTATAGATTCTTGGGACAAGTGCAAGGATGCCTTTATTGGGAAGTACTACCCCCCTGCTAAAATTATCCAACTAAGGAGTAACATAATGAATTTTAAACAATTGGATAATGAACACGTTGCCCAAGCTTGGGAACGCATGAAATCTCTTGTCAAGAACTGCCCTACTCATGGTTTGACTACTTGGATGGTTATCCATACTTTTTATGCAGGCTTGAACTTTACCTCGCGGAACTTGTTAGATTCGACCGCGGGAGGAACCTTTATGTCAACTAAACTTGGTGCTGCCACTAAGCTTCTCGACGAGATGATGACCAATTATTCCCAATGGCACACCGAACGCGCTCCAACAGGTAGGAAGGTAAACTCTGTCAAGGAGATCTCCTCCCTAAATGAAAAAGTTGACTTGATCATGTTTCTACTTTCCAAGCAATCTTCTATTGATCCTCATGATGTTCCTTTAAATTCTTTGATTGCTCAAGATCAAGTAGATGTGAACTTTATCTCTAGAAACAATTTCAATAACAATGCTTATAGGAGTAATTTTGGTAGCAACCCTAGACCGTTCCCCTCTAATTCCTATGGGAACAACAATACTTATCCTAGCACCAAGAACTCCACCCAAAGAGATAGAGACATGCCTAGTTATGAGAAACTTCTAGAAATAGAAAAGGCCACTAAGAACTACATGCACACCCAATATGAACAAAACAAGACCTTCTCGAGGCAATTAGATGAGCATACTGCTATCTTGCAAGACATTGGTAGACAACTGGAGAGCCTAAATATTGAGATTTCTAACCTCCAGACTAGGCTCACCATCACTGAGACCCAAGTTTCCAATATGTCCCACACACAAGCCACTTTGATAAACCAAATGGCAGCTAAACCTGAAGTGGTTGCACCCCTAAAGGAGGAAGAAGATAGAATTAAGAGCCTTCCTACCCACCACACTGTTGCTACTATCCAAGTTGTTGAGGATATCCAAACTCTTAGCACCCAATGCACTCCTAGTCCCGTTGGACCTATTAGTGGTGATGCTATGACCTCAACCGTAGAAGAAGAAACTCCTATAACCATAGAAGCTACCAAACAAGTGAGCCTAAAGGACACCACTACCACTTTACTTGATAATAGTGACCTTGATTTTGATAATTGCACCCTTTCTGAAGTTATTGGTTTTCTTCACAAGATGTCTAGAGATCCCCACACTAGCACACTTAATCTTGCCTTCACGGAGCATATCACTAATGCTCTCATCAAAGCTAGGGAGGAGAAGCTTAGGGTAGAAGCCTCCATACCTAGAAAGCTAGAAGATGGTTGGGATCCTATGATTAAAATTAAGTTGAATAACTTCTCTTGCTATGCTTTATGTGATGTTGGAGCTAGTACCTCCGTTATGCCCAAAAGAATGTATGATATGCTTGAATTGAAACCTTTTGATCCTTGTTCTTTTGGTGTTCGTCTTGTTGATTCTTCCGTAAATAAACCTTTGGGGAAGATCGACGATGTTCTTATCATTGTCAATGATAATTATGTTCCCGTTGATTTTACTATTATGGATATTGAATGTGAACCTTCTTGTCCAATTATTTTGGGACGTCCTTTTCTTCGCACCGTTGGTGCTATCATTGACATGAAAGAGGGGAATATAAAATTCCAATTCCCTCTCAAGAAAGGGATGGAACACTTCCCTAGAAAGAAGATTAAGTTGCCTTTTGAGTCCGTTACACGGGCTAGCTATTCTCTTACTCTTGATAAAACTTGATCTTCTCTTTTTGCATCATGCCTAGCTTAAAGGCATAAAAGAAAGCGCTTTTGGGAGGCAGCCCACAACGAATTAGGTTTTATTTTGCTTTTGTTGTGTCTTGATGTTTGTTACTACAGTAGCATCATCATTGTACCTTTTCTTTTCAGCTTTGTGCCAAGTTTAGCCTCCGATTGCAAGAAAGTTCAAAAGTTGTGACGTGCTGTCCAGAAAACAGATTCTGTCCTTGGAGAGAAAAATTCGAATAAAATCACCAGATCATCTTTTTGATCTGAATTTTTTTGACAGCATGCTCTATACAATTGGCTTTCGAGCATCTGTTCTGAGTTTTTTGATTTGAGTTGCAGAAGTGCCCCGAAAAAATTATTTACTACCTGCTGGTCTGTTTTTCACAGATTCTGTCCTGTTTTGCCTTTTCTTCGTTTTGCAAACCTTGAGCTTGCTTTTTCTTTGCCAAAACCTTTTGGCAATCTTGAGAAAAAGTAGCTCTTCAAGATTATCCTTATTTCCAGTAGGGAAAAATTATTTTATTGTGGGTACTAACCTCGCTAATCAGATTATGATGAGTTGTGTATGAAGGGAGTTTTCAAGTGTGCGAGGGAAGATGATAAAAACAGATTCAGGAGGGTCAAACGCTCAAGCTTGGGGATGCCCCCGTGCACCCCCAAGAAATATTCAAGAAGACTCAAGCGTCTAAGCTTGGGGATGCCCCCATGCATCCCCCTCTCCATCAACAACTATCAGTTCGTCTTTCGTTCCACTATATTTTTATCACTTCATGCGTTATGTGCTATGCTTGGAGCATCTTGCTCTTAGTTTCCTTTTTAGTTTTCTTTAGCTTTGATTTCTATTCATAACAAGTTAGAACCCAGTTTTCTTTGTGTGGGAGAGAAACACGCTCCACTTCAACCTAGAACACAACATAGGATTTTCATGCTTATCTTTGCTGTGTGTGTTCTTTGTCTTTTCTTAGCTGCTGTCATGTTTAGCTCTTAGTTTTCATGCTTTTATTTTTAAAGAGCTTTTGTTTAGTTGGTTGCTGAACTCTCTTGAGTTTTCATGTTTATCTTGTTAAGAGAGTTTTCCTGTTGCACTGAGTTGTGTGTCTTAACTTAAAGTAGGTAATTGAGGTTGCTATTTAATTTTAGTAGTAACTTGCAATAGTATTGAGGTATTGCCATGAGTAATGTCTGAACTTTTGGTGTCAAGAGCTTTAGCCTATTAGTGATAGATGTCGTATTTTGGGCAATCCGTGTTTATTTTCGAAAACCTACAAAATAGTTGAGAACTTTAGCTACTAGATGGATCACTAATCTTTGGAGGGATCGAATATTAGAGTACACTCACGTACCATGAGTCGAGGATGCGCAAGGATAACCAAACCCCCATACACTCCTCCTCGGGGTACTTGTCTCTTTGTGAACCTCCTAATTAGATTGAGAGTTACCGATAATAAGTGCATGAGTTATTCGGACTAATGTGAGTATTCGAAAGTTGACACTTCCACCTAGCCATATTTTTCTAGCCTCTTCGGTACCGTGCATTGCCCTTTCTCACCTCGAGAGTTGGCGCATACTTTGCCGGTGCATCCAAATCCTTGGCACGATACGCTCTGTCATCATAAGCCTCATTATATCCTTCCTCAAAACAGCCACCATACCTACCTATCAAGGCATTTCCATAGCCTTTCCGGGATACATTGCCATGCAACATCCATCTTCTCATGACTTGATCTTCATGTCATACATGCTTTTTGCTTGATCGATGAGCCGCATGCTAGTCGGGCTTTTCCCTAATCATTGCTACATGACGCGCTAGTATCATTGCATATCCTGCTACACTGGCAGAGGCATACATTTGCATACATCATGATAGTTTCATTTTCTTTATGTTGAGTACTTTTGTAAAGTGTGAAAGATCTTCTATACTTCTTGTAATATATAGAGTGTTGCCCCTAAAGTGAGGAAAAGATCCCAAAGAGGACAAAATCAAAAGATCCCAAAGAGGACAAAATCAAAAGATCCCAAAGAGGACAAATGAGAGTTATATAGATAGAGCCATTGAGGCCACACAAAAATAAAAAATAGAAAAAAGAGAAAAAGAAATAAAAAGAGAGAAGGGGGCACACTACTATTTCTTTTGAGATCCACACTCGTACTCCATCTTATACCTTGTACTCCATAGAGATTATCATTCATGCATATAGCTATGTGGGGACCTTCACACTATAGAACTTGGCTTGTATATTCCAATGCCGAGCCTCCTCAAAAGAGCTCTAGGTCTTCTTGAGCAAGCAAGTTGGATGCACCCCCGCTAGTTCCATTGGAGAGCTTACCTTAGCTCATATGTGCATCCGTTGCATGGCAATCCCTACTCCTCACATCATATCTATCATTTGGCTTTCTCTCGCCTATGATTGTCCTCATTGATGCGAGCCTTTCACACCTTTTATGTCTTCCCCCTTCATCATTTTTCTCTCTTTGCCATCCTAAGTGTCGACCTTCTTGCTTACGCTCATCCATTGCACGAGTGCTCAAAATATCGAAAGGGAGTGGATCATTTTGACTTGTACCTGACTGGTGGTCTGGGGATGAGTCAAGATAAGATTCCAAAGAAGACCAAGTGTGAAACTTTAGTAGATTAAGTTCTCAACAATACAAAAACTATGTTTTACTCTCTCGTATATCCATATCCCCTTACTTGCACGCAAACACCATTTGGAGACATTCGAGTCACGGACAGCGAGAGCTCTTGCACCTTTATGTTCTTATGTTGCTTGTTATAATGCTAATATAGACTCTTGCTTGTTATGACTTGAATTGAATTACATGCCTTGATTGCTTTACTTAAAAAGTTCTTATATGGTTGATAGCATGTCACCACAGAAATTATGCTTGTTATCATTTACCTACTCGAGGACGAGCAGGAATTAAGCTTGGGGATGTTGATACGTCCAAAACGTATGTATAATTTCTGTTTGCTCCATGCTTCTTTTGTGTGATATTGCTATGATATTTATGCACTTCCATACACTTTTGATCATATTTGGACTAACCTATTAACTCAGTGCACCACAGTGCCAGTTCCTGTTTTCTGCTGTTTTTCTATTTCAGGTTTCCCCCATATTAAAAGTGCTCTAAAAATTCCGGGAAAAATACAGGAAAAATCAGCGTACAGGAAGCTTCGCGAAGAACCAAAGCGGGGCCAGAGGGGAGCCAGGGGAGGCCCAGGCGGCCACCGGCGCGGCCCCACCCCTGGCCGCGCCAGAGGGGCGCCTGGGGCCCCTGCTCCGCCTCTGGTTGCCCCCCTTCGCATATATATGCCTCTCGTCCCGAAACCCTCGAGGACGGAACCCTTTTTCGCGATCTCGCCTCTGTTCCACCGCCGCAGCGCTTCCAAGATCGGGAGCATCAGGAGAACTCTTCCCGGCACCCTGCTGGAGGGGAGAACCACCACCGGGAGCTTCTCCACCACCATGGACGCTTCCCGGATGAGTCGTGAGTAGTCCACCTTGGACCATGGGTCCATGATCAGTAGCTATGTGATGTTCTCCTCCCCTCTTTGCTCTTCATGGTTTAGACCTCGTGAGCTGCCCTACATGATCGAGGCACATATGTAATCTTTTTGTTGTTGCTTTGCTGAGTTTGCTGGGATCTGATGGATTATGAGACTATGTTCAGATTGTGTTTGAGTAATATATTTGATTCACCTCTTTTATATTTATGTTCTTGAGTAATTATTGCATGTTCTCCGTTGCTGTTTATTGCTTTGGCCAAGTAGTAGGTAGTAACTCCAAGAGGGAGCGTTATGCTTGATTGTGGGTTCATGCCCCCTGATGACTAGCTTGAGTGACAGAAACATGAGTCTAGGGGATGTGCTGTTGCCACAAGGGGGAAAACAATGGTGCTTGTACTTGCGGGTGCAAGGATTGTTTACTTTACGCAAAGTTCTTTTAATGCAGTTGTCTGTTGCTTTGAGTTTACACTTTGGGTGGGATTCGCAACTTAATACCAGCGAGATGTTCTGGATAGATATCTCAAGGTGGATGATTAGTAGTAGATGCAGATGGATTTCGGTCTACTTTCCTTGGCGTACCGCCCATGCTTTTGAGCCTCTACCTTTCTTTGCAGCATAGTTAGCATTGGTTTGCGCACATAATCCTGTCAATTGCCCAGCTGTAATTTGTTTACCTCGCTTTGCTGTTTTATCGTCTTTTGGGAGAGAGACATCACTAGTGAACATCATGGGACCCCGGTCCATATTACCACCACTGATCACACCTTCTATTTACTTCCTGTTTTTATTTCCTAGTTGCAGTCATAGCTATCATTATTATCTCTTGTGTTTGATCCTTTGTAAACGACAAGGCCGGAGGGATTGACAACCTCTCTGTACTCGTTGGGAGCAAAGTTATCTGTATCTGTGTGCAGGTCCTGTCAACCGCTAAGTTTCTGGCGCCGTTGACACCTACTTGTCGACCCTCGGATTCTCACGGGATTCGATCCTTGGTATCTTTCCCAAGGGAAATTTGCCGCTGCACTACATCTCAACCTTCCACTTGGGGTAACCAACGAGGGGCGAGAAGCCATCACTGAGTCCTCGTGGCTCACAGATACTACAACAACAGTTGCAGGTGCAGGTTTCCGATGTCTTGACGTGAGAGAGATTATCGTTGTTTGGAGTTCTTTCTTCTTCTTCTTCTTCGCCAGTCTTGGGTTAGGTTCTGGGTTGGCAGCCTGGGATAGCAGATGGATGTCGTTGTTCTTTTCATGTTTGTATCCGTAGTCGGATACTTTGTATGGATGTTGTTGTTTTCATGTAACTTGTTTGTATTGTTGTATCCCCCATGTATGTATGTAATGGTACGATGTAATGATATCCATCTTGCTAAGCGCCCGAAATGCGGTTGTGCCCCAATCACGTAAGTGTCACGTGCTCGGGATCGAATCGCATCTTGGGCCTGACAAGTTGGTATCAGAGCCTCGACCGACCTTAGGAGTCCCCTTGTTTGATCGTAGCTTGGCCCTTGTTGAGTCTAGCAGAAAACCTTTTTCGGAGTCTAGTTATATCGGAGAGTAGGAATTCTTTTTACTCCCCTGCCCCTTCGTCGCTCTGGTGAGGAATCTTGACGTAGGTATTTTGAATTACCCCTCTTCCCCTTCAAATTTTTTTAGGATCACGTGGATAGTTTTCGTTCGTTGCGTTGTTAGTTCTTGTCATCTGGTGCATCTCTCGTCAAGTGGTTTCAACCCTCTTCTTCTTTGCAAGTTCAATACTCGGTTCCTTCCAACCGATGTTGTTTCCCCGTCCGTTGTGTTCTTTTTTCCCACCCGCCCACCCTTTTGCTTCTCGGACCGAAGTCCTTAATTGAGTATCCATCCGACTCGTGTGAATCGTTGCTTCCTTTCCTCACTTGTTCCAACTGGTGAATTCTCATCTAGTTCGTCCTTCTTCACCTCTATTCTTTCCGGTGGAGCCAATTCAATGTGTTCTCGGTGTTCTTCATATTCTTTTTCCTCTGCTCAAGTGTGTTTTTCCCTGCTCGTTCGCCTCTCGCCATTTAATTATTCCGGAGTTCAGAAGACATCTCAAGAGAGTTGTCTGTATTCCAATTAATTTGAGGTTGTCACCTCATTCGAGTCTCACAATTGTTCCGGTGCATCATCTCCTTTGCATTTCATTCAACGGAGTTCTTCCTTCGGTGGGCTCATAACGCACAGGTCTTTCCCATGATCTTACCTGACTCCTCTAATTTCCCGGAGTATTCCTAAATTCTTTCAAGTGTGACGTAAGTATGAATTTCATCAGTCATATGCCTTCTCCAAGTTCGTTTGTAATTCCTTTCATCGTTGGTTCAACCGTTCTTCTTATCGTTTTCCGGAGTATTTCTGGAATTCTTTTCTTTGTGTTCCTCCGAAGGCCATCATTTCAGAAGATTTCTGCGTTCTCAGTTTTCAATTTCGTCCTCCAAAAATTCTTCATTCATGCCTCTTCGTTCGTCTCATATTCTATCCGGTGCTTGTTCAAGTATTCTTTAATCAGTTCACAATCTCTTCGTTCTCGTCATTCTAATTGTCCTCAAGTGCTTTATTCTTACCGGAGATTCATTCTCTTGTATTCACTCGATTCATTTTCTTACGGTGCCTTGTGCTCTTGCGTCGTTCAATTTCATTCCTTACGGTGGTCATTCTCGTTCTTCACTCGATTTTAATTCTTCCCGGTGGCTCGTTCATTTTCTTCACTCGGCTTCAATTCTTCCCGGTGGTTCGTTTCTTTTATACAACGGTTTCAATTCCTTACGGTGATTCGATTCAACAATTCTTTTTCTGGTGCTATCATATCAATCCATTCATTTCTATTCCAATCCTACCGGTGTTTCATGAAGACTTTCTTGAGTTCGCGATATATCCCTCTTTAATCCTTTTCATCGTGAATAAGTAGTATGCGAATCCATTGCTTCTCATCAATTTAATTGGTGGAGGATAAGCATAACATAATTCTTATTCTTCGAGTTGATTTAATCCCTTCCTTCGGAGTTTATTCTCCTTGAATAAATTCTAGTTCCAAGTCCTTTCATCTTTTCTTTTCCGGAGCTCAAGTTTCTTGGCCATCTCGTCGGAACCCCGTCTAATCATCGCAAGGCTGTAATCTTATTCTTGTTATCATTCAATTCTATTCATCATCCTTTCGTTACCGGAGTTCTTCATGGTGGTTCTTCATCATTTAATTCATTCTTCTAGTGTTCATCAAATTCTTTTGGTTCAAAGCTCAAGCATTCTTATTCTTGCCTCTCTAGCGCAAATAATCCTCCTATTCTTTAAAAGTGGAGTTTTGCATTTCTTGCTTCATCTTAATTATTCCATCTTTTGGTTGCGGCATAATTCACCTCAAGTCTTGAGATGTTTAAATAAGTCCACAACAAGCTTATTCTTTTGTTGTTGATTATCTCAACAACTCCGTTCAAGCCTTTCTTCTGAAGATCCTCTTTCGAATTCATTCGTGATGGAAGTTGTCATCTTCTTCTCCATTCTTTTAATTCCATCATTTTAATTATTCCGGAGGCATTGTCTTGTTCATTTCGTCATGTTTTATTCCATCTTCTCAAATTCTTGTTCCATTTCATTCATGTTCAACCGGTGTGCTATTTCTTTCAGTTTCAGTCGGAGTGTTGCTCGAATTCCTTCGTGGAGATTCCTTTCCTATCTCTTTTTAACCGGAGAGGTTTCGAATTCATTCTTATTCCTTCAGCTCTTGTTTCGTGCCTCTCAACCTCCTTGGTTCTCGTATTCCTTCTTCCTCTTGTCTAACGAAGTGTTCGCAACTTCGTTCATCTCCGTTGTATCCTTCTTTTGAGTTGTTCATCCTCTCAAGGTTCTTTGCTTTCACTCTTTTCTCCTCGAAGAACTTTGTTCTTCCTTTTCCTCTACCGTATCATTCCTAAGATCTCGAGACGAGATCTCTTGTTAGTAGGGGAGTGTTGTGACACCCCGAGACCGGTGCGCCAGGTGTCAGCCAGTTATTCGTTGTCAGTGCCATGTCATCTGCTTGCGTGTTGCATCTTGCCATGTCATCATGTGTGTTGCATCAGCATGTTTTCAAAACTTGCATCCGCCCGAGTCCGCCCGTCCTCTCCGTTGTCCGTTCTCAGCCCAGACACACTTGCACGCGCCCGCGGTGCCTCCGAATATTTATTTTATAAGTGGCCGAAAAATGTTCTCGGAATGGGATGAAACTTGTCGTGTGGTCTTATTACAGTGTAGACAGGTCGCCTGCAAAATTTCATCGCATTCGGAGCTCGTTTGATAGCCCAACGGATTTATATAGCGGCACTAGTCGCCGGTTATTTCGTCGGACGTTTTCGGTCTCCGAAAACCCTCGCAGGCCTTTTTCTCTCTCCTCTCATCTCAGCCCAATGCATCTACACAGCCCAACTAGGCCCATCATACTCCCCCTTCGCTCCGTTGCCGTTGGATCGCGATCCGATGGCTCCGGAACGGTCCAAAACCCCCCAAACCCTACCCTTTTTGCTATATATAGCCCCTCTCCATGCCATTTTTGGCCTAAACCTAGCCCTACCTCCACCTACCTACAGAAGCCGCCGCCTCACCTTGTTTTCCACGCGGGACCACTTCCCCGCCGCCACTTGGCCTCCTCCCCAGCCTCCCACCGCGCCCCTGGCGTCTTCCCAGCCGCTAGGCCCACGGGGAGCCCGCCCCGGGCCGCGTCCCGGGCCGGCCGCCGCGTCACGGGCCCGCAGGCGCCCGCCAGCCTGCTCCCCCCGAGCCTCCCGCGCCCGACGCCAGCGCCCCGCCGCCTTCGCCTCCCGCGCCGGCACGCTTCGCCGCCGCCGCGCCGGCACGCTTCGCCGCCGCCGCGCCGGGCGCCCTCGCCGGCCGGCCGCGCGCCGCCGCCGGCCTTCTCCGTGCTTCTTCGCCCTCGCCATCCTCCCGCATGGCGTCGCTGCTCCCGCCTCCTCTCGATCCCCACTGGATCGAGGAGGACGACGACGGGCGTCGCCGGCCACATGGGCCCAACGCAGGCCGAGGCCTGTTCCAGCCCAGACCCCGCCGGCCTCCTCAGGGCCCAGTGCATGCCCATCTTCTTCGTGGCCCAGCCGCCTCGTCCCTCCTTTGCCTGGGCCGAAGCCCATATGGTGAGAGCCCTTCTAACCGTCGCCCAGTGCACCGTATAATAATCTTGCGCCCATTTTTTTTCCAAGGCTAAAAATCTGCAAAGTCCTTTTTTTCTGTCAGTTTAATGTTGCATCTTTGACTGCTTGTAATTAATTGTGTGCTTGTCCAAATTGGGTGAATGATATGTCAAAATGATCGTGGTGATGTGCTCTGCACTTTGTTCCATTGTGCCATGTTTGTTTGACTTCATCTAGATGCTCAAATATCTGTTGCAAGAGTGCTACTTGTTATAAACTGCTGCTAATTGTTATTTTGCTGCCATGTTCGTGATATGATAACTTGGTGCATGTTTATCCAATTGATGCAAATGATATGTCAAAATGTTCATCATGAGATGCTCTACATGTTGGTTGCTATAGCATGCTTGTTTGAGTTCATATTGCCATGTTAATCTCTGTTGCAAAGTGCTATGTGGCTGTTATGTTCTGAAACTTGTTACGAGATGCCTAGTTGAGGAGCTCGTTGCTATTGATGTGTTTGTCCCCATGTCACATGCTTAGATGTTTTAGAATCTCCATGATGTGTTCTTTGATGTGGTGCATTTAAATTTCCATGATATGCCTTGTGTTGACTTAAACATGCTTGCAAACATGCCATGTTGTTATTGCTGTTTTAACACTTAGTGAAATTTCACTAAGTCTGGAATCTATAATATCCTGATGCTATGTTTGCTTGATGCCCTAGGAGAATCCATGTTAGTTTTGGGGTGGCCATTGATCATTCCTTGTTGTATATGTTGTTGTCTATCCATTCATGCCTTCACTTGCTCATTTGACTTGTTGTAGCTTATTTATTTATTGCTCCCAAGTTGCTATAAAATATTGCTGTCAGGTTTTTATTGTCATGATCAAAATGTTGTAGTTTGTTGCTATTGATCCATGCCTCCTATGGAGTTGCTCCAATGGAGTTGTTTGCTGTAGGATATGTCTACTTCATGTCTATGCTTCTTGTCACCATGTTTGAGTGTTGTAGCATATATATATATCTTGCTCCAAAGTTGCTATGTGGCTGTTAATTTCAGCTTGTTGTTATATATTGTTTCATGTGTATCTTTTTGCCCGTTGCTCCGTTTGGAGTGTTCCTTATATGAAACTTGTGTGATTTTCCATGTAGAATCATAATATCATCTTGTTTTCATGTTTGGAGTGAGTTTGGTTGATGTTTGGGTGCATCTTGCACCGTTGCCATGTTGTGCTTCCTACCTTGTCATGTTGTGCTTCCTACCTTGCCATGTTGTGCTTCCTGTATAGATTTGTCATGCATCATACCTTGCCATGTATTGCATCATATAAACTTGTGTTGTTTTCTGTGCTTCCTACCTTGCCATGTTATGCTTCCTGTATAGACTTGTTATGCTTCCTGTATAGACTTGTCATGCATCATACCTTGCCATGTTATGCTTCATAGACTTGCTATGCTTCCTGTGTAGTCTTGTCATGCATCATACCTTGCCATGTAATGCATCATATATAGACTTGTGTTGTTTTGCTGTGCTTCCTACCTTGCCATGTTTTGCTTCCTGTGTAGACTTTCTGTGCATCATAAGTAGACTTGTTTTGCATCATACTTGGTTGAGCATATTGTTATGTTCTTGTGTAGTGTGTTTACCGTATTGCTAGCTTCTTCTCGTTAGTGCTTGTTCCGTTGCGTTTGTGAGGATTCGTTCGTCTACCCGTGGTTCTTCTTCATGGCTTCTTCTTCGTCTTCTTCATGGATCCGTTCTTCTTCCTTGCGGGATCTCAGGCAAGATGACCATACCCTTGGATACCTTTACTATCATTGCCTTTGCTTAGTTGTCTCGATGCTATCGTTATATGTCGCGCTACCCATCTTATCGTCAGCCCCTCTCCTTATTGCCATGAAACCTCTAACCTTTGAAACCTTCCTAGCAAAAACCATTGTTTGGCTATGTTACTCGCTTGCTCAGCCCCTCTTATAGCGTTGTTAGTTGCAGGTGAAGATGAAGTTCGTTCCAGGAGGGAACTTGCTGTTGGAATATCACAATATCTATTATTGTTATTTTAACACACCTATATACTAGGCATGGGTGGAAGGCTTGGCCTTTTTCTCGGTGTTTTGTTCCACTCATGCCACCTTAGGCGCCGATAAACCGACATTATGTTCCTTGATTTTGCGTTCCTTACACGATGGGTATATGGGGACCCCTTGACAGTTCGTCTTTGAATAAAACTCCTCCAGCAAGGCCCAACATTGGTTATAAGTTGCTCATAATAACAACTTAATTAATTAATTAAATTGCATAGGGAGTTAGCGCTACCCGAGGATTCTTTCTACATAGCAGGGGGGCCAGTGTTGATGGTGTTGGTCCCAAACGGGGAGTATGCGGGGCCACCTTGGGGAAACCCGAGGGCTGGTTTTACTCGTATAATCGCCCATCCGGTCGTGGCCTGAGACGAGATACGTGCGACTACTATCAGGGTGTCGACACACCGGGAGGTCTTGCTGGACTTGTTTTACCATTGTCGAAATGTCTTGTGCACCGGGATGCCGAGCCTGATCGGTTTTCCCTAAGATAAGGGGTGATGATATTATATTTATCACTTCAGCTAATCGTGAGAGCTTGTGATGGGCTAAGTTGGGACACCCCTGCAGGGTTATGATCTTTCGAAAGCCGAGCCCGCGGTTATGTGGCAGATTGGAATTTGTTAATGTCCGGTTGTAGAAAACTTGACAAAGGATCCGAAGTAAAACACACAACTGTGTGAGTAACCGTGACTGTCTCTTTTCACTTTGAGAAGAGAACACGGTGGGGTTATGTTTGACTCGTATGTAGTTCAGGATCTTTAACGATCACTTCTAGTTACGACCGTTTGCGTAGATGCTCATCTTATTCTTGTACTCGTAAGTTAGCCACCAAATATATTGCTTAGCCGCTGCTGCAACCTCACCACTTTACCTCTTCCTACCCATTATGCTTTGATAGTCTTGTTACCCATGGTTATGGGATTGCTGAGTCCTCGTGGCTCACAGATACTACAACAACAGTTGCAGGTGCAGGTTTCCAATGTCTTGACGTGAGAGCGATGATCGTTGTTTGGAGTTCTTTCTTCTTCTTCTTCTTCTTCTTCTTCTTCTTCAGTCTTGGGTTATGTTCCGGGTCGGCAGCCTGGGATAGCAGATGGATGTCGTTGTTCTTTTCATGTTTGTATCCGTAGTTGGATACTTTGTATGGATGTTGTTGTTTTCATGTAACTTGTTTGTATTGTTGTATCCCCCATGTATGTATGTAATGGTACGATGTAATGATATCCATCTTGCTAAGAGCCCGAAATGCGGTTGTGCCCCAATCACGTAAGTGTCACGTGATCGGGATCGAATCGCATCTTGGGCCTGATAGTAGGCCCTTCACAGACTCCCTCGTCCGTCCCTTCGGTGGCCCTTCTTACAAGCCCTCATCCGCTGCAACAGATCCGCCTCACCGAAATCATTGTACAAAGTGCCCGCCGAAGCCTTCGTCCACTGCACCGGACCCGCTCCACGAACGCCATATTCAACTCCACCTGCCCTGCTTTACTGAAGCCGCAACCTCATCAGGTTAATTCGATCTGTACTCCTTCGGTTTTTCTCTTTATCGTGCAACTGTTCACTTACCACATATGAGCTTTCTTGTATGTTGACATGCGCCGCAACCGTAGCACCGGAGCCGCTTCAGCGACGGCGACAGCCGGACCAAACTCGACCGCAACATGAGCACCATCGACGATCCTTAGCTATCAAGTATGGCAACGATACCCGTAGGCCGCCGAGAATCAGGTACTATTATCCAACGGCCGGCGCCTACGTTCACTTTCTTAGCATAAGTACCGCACCTTTGAATTTCTTCATGGCATCATTCAGCTTTTCATGAGATGCATTATTCTCCTTGCACCTGTAGGGCCATACTTCTGGCAGTGAACATGTTACATGTGCTAAATTACATACCAGTGCACATATAGTTAATATGCTTTAGTTTTGTCCTACGTATTATTGTACTTCCTAGATATCACTGCCTACTATTTTACTTCTTGCATGCTATATTTATGATAATGGTGTTGTTCTGATGCCACCTGTTGGTTCCATCGGACTGCTTCATGTTCTCTATGCTTAATTACACATCAGCAAACTAGCATGTGGTTCCGCTGGTTTTTGTTCGTTTTACCCTACATTTTCTGATGCTAGCTATTACATCACTGCTACGAGCCTCTGTTCATTACTTTTTTGTGTGTTCTTGATCTTAGCAAGTTGCATGACTAATTTGATGCTTCTATTGATTATGGAGCTGCCAACCCCATCAAGCAAAATATTTGTTCTTTTGGGGCTGTGATACGTCTCAAACGTATCTACTTTTCCAAACACTTTTGATATTGTTTTGACCTCATTCTTGCATGATTTGGACTAAACTAACCCGGACTGACGCTGTTTTCAGCAGAGCTGCCTGTATGGTTTATTTGTGTGCAGGAAAACGGATTTTTAGGTACCTCAGAAAAATCCACGAAAAATCATAGAAAATCCACGCACCCGAAGGAACCAGGAACCAGAAGTGGGGCCAGAGGGGGGCTAGGGGGTGCCCAGGCGCCCTGTGGGCGCGCCCCCCTGGGCCGCGCCGGGGGGTGACTGGGCAGGTCCCACGCCCCCTGGTGCCCTACTTTAGCCCGTATTTTTCCTCCCGACGCAGAAACCCCAGATCGGAAGTTCTTTCGCAGTTTTTCGTCGCGGAGCCGCCGCCACCCTCTGTTCTTCCTCGGGAGGGCTAATCTGGAGGCTGAATTGGCCTTCGGAGAGGGGAGATCGTCGCCATCGTCATCATCATCACCACTCCATCATCCCTCCATGACTTCTCCCTCCATGTGTGAGTAATTCCCCCGCTGTAGGCGAAGGGGATGGTAGGGATTGGATGAGTTAGATCATGTAATAGTTTATCAGATTGTTGGGGCATGTTGCCTATCATCTACTATGGTGTTTATCATCTTTGCTTCAACTTATTACTCTTAATGCTTGACACTTAGGGCCCGAGTGCCATGATTTCAGATCTGAACCATATGTGTTTGCATGAATATATTTGTGTTCGTGATCCTATCTATGAGTTGTTTGCACCTGTTACGGTCCGGAACCGGCGATCCCAAAAGTGACAGCTTGGGACACCAAAGGGGATGGTCCGTAGTTTGAGGATTACATGTATCCATTGAGTTCATTGCTTTGTTCCGGTGCTCTTTGACAGGAGCACCTTAATATCCATAAGTTCCTTTTGGCCCCGTTCGTAGCGGGATGGTAGGACAAAAGATGTTGTGCAAGTTCTTATTGCAAGAACGTACAACTACCTACGGGATACATGCCTAATGTTTGATATTTGCCTAGATGATCATTACTTTTCCGTATGTCGTGCCCCAAGTTAGAATCTATCTCATCCATGCAGCGCCCAACCATCCATCTCCCTAGCCTACAGTGTTTTAAACCCTGCTTGTCACTAGTCGCTACTTTCGCTATTTACTTTGCCGTTTACTACTGTTATTTACTTCTGCTGTTTACTTTTACTATTACTATCATCACTATCATATCACTGTTACCACTTATCTTTTGTTGCAAGTAAGTATATTTCAGGTGCGGTTGAATTGACAACTCAACTGTCAAAGCTTATAAATACTCTTTGGCTCCCCGTGTGTCGAATCAATAAATTGGGTTATTCTTACCCGCGAAGACTATCTCGATCCCTTACGGTTGAGGGTTATCAGGCTGGCACCTCGAACAAGCATAAAAATAGAGGGAAGCGGATATATTGTCGTGTATGCACACACCCTTCTTTTATTAGTTTAGATGAACCATTAATGATCAATTCGAACCAGTGCATGCGATTAATTTTATTTTACCTAAATAGAGGGTGCATAATAAACTACAACAAGTAGATTTGCAACCACGGGATGCTGACGATATCTTCAAAGAACATTGCAACAGCAGCGAGGCTTCACAACAACATATGGTAAGCCAGTGTGTTTTAGTACATGTGAAATGTAATGCGTGTGGGCTGCTTTCTTGGCTTGTGCCCTCAACCTGTAATCCTACATAATAACAAATAGTTTAGTTGTCTGCTTTGCTGTATTGCTTGATTCGAATGCTTGTTTCTTACTTGTTACGCTATACCTGAGTTGGCCAATATGTCAGCAGTGCCTGCTGTACTATCGTCAAGAAATGCATGCCTAGTTCATTTGAGTCCTTAACTTTTCCTCTGAACTTCATCACAAGACTGTCTTTGTAGTTTATATGAGGCCACACTGTTAAGTACTTTCTCAGATTATTTCAACTGCTTAGATGCCTTGGCAACTCAAATATAGTTGTGGTACACTCCCTTTCAAGTTTTCGTCTTACCATTTTAATTTCTTTTCGGCTGATGCTGCTTCGAACCGTTTAAATATAGCTTGCAATGCTCGGCAATAATTCGTATGTCGTTTACCATGTAAGCTTACTGCCTCGATCATGCGATAACTATCTCTTACTTATGTCCAGCGGAAACCTTTCAGGATGCCGTTCACACTAGTACACAATGTACAACCCCAGAATCTATTTGTGGAAGCAGTGCGCCATCCATGTTACCAGATGGTAGCAGTTCAGAGGCAACACCGCCGGAGAGCAGTCTGAGCACATATATTATAGTCCTTGAGGCTCTACTAGAGGCAAAAAGAGATGGTGTGGCTGCCATGAATGAGGTAATTTCAATCTTGAAGCTGGAAATTACGCAATTAGCTGCACGCATTATGCAAGCAACCCAAGAATTGGAGGAAGTAATAATGTTGCATTTGAAGACGGAGGACGTCCTGTTGCTTCTGCTATCTGAAGCCCAGGGTAATCCCAGTTCTTCTTTAGATATCAGTTGAAATTGTCATTAGATTATTGTACTTGTATGTTGTGTCATGTCTCTGAATGGATTATGTTGTAAGAACCCCTATGTTGTCCATGTGTTGTAATGATCCAAATTTTTTAGGCGAGGTAATCCTCAGTACTTGTATGATTGACATAAGGTGAACTGTTTTTCGTGTGAGCATGTTCTATTGGATGAAATAACTGTTTGACTCAAAGTGTATCCAACCTACTGAATTCGAAGATCACGCCATTTCTAAATCATAATCATATATAAAGGTGGAATAAAACTTTGTTGTGGTTTTGAAGAAATAAATAACAAAACGTAGAATTATTTGTGGATATTCGTAATCGAATAAAAGTTGGATTTGGATTTAGTTGCCAGGGCCCAGGGCAAACGTGAATGCTAATTCTCCCAAGTTTTGAACGAAGCGGCTAAACACCCACTATCATTTGTGGGCTGCCCGAAGCAAGTGTTTGCGAGATGGAAATTACTGTCTACCCTAACACTTGACATCCTTATCGACCGGATTTACACTACTGTCGATAGGGGTAGACTAGTAACTTCAATCAGACGTGACACGATGGCCTCTGATCCCATTCAGACACGGTGGGCGCCAAACATGGGCGGCAAAACACATTTGATTCAAGCTCGTCCGAAAGACATGTTTCTCTCCCTCCATTTCCCCATTCATCCATGGTGGGCGGAAAAACAAACTCTCCTCATCCGAAATCGATGTAGGCTAATATTTTAAATAGGGGCAAATGTGTAACTTCCCTCAGACGTGACACAACTGCCCTACCTGTCAGCCCCGTTCATACACCGTGGGCGCCAACCGTGGGCAGCAAAACACCCTCTCCTCGCCCGAAATCGTTACGGGTAAATATTTGGGAGATGCGAGATTACCGTCCTATCCCCAACCGACGCGATGTCCGAAAACTTAAACGGGGGATAAGTTCGTAACTTTGCCACATTTCAGACAAGCGCGTCCCAAAGTTTGAGATCCCCCTCCCCCTCCATTTCCCCATTCACACACCGTCAGCGCCACGACAACCTCTGCGACCAGCCTCCTCTGTCTACCACCCCATCCCCCACCTTGCCGGAGCCGCTACCCCTACCCCGTCGTCCCCTGCAAGAGATTGACGTCTCTCATCCACGTCACCGGACCAAGATCCTTTCATCGCTTCGTCTCGCTTCATCGGCGCCGTCGTCTACTTTGCCGTTTCTGCTCCTACGACCGCCTCGTCCACGGCAACATGATTTATCCCCCAACCCGGCCGCCTTCCATCTAAAGTCTTCTTCCCCGCCGCCGACAGCCATCGCACCCGCAGCACCCTCAACGTATCAGCAGGGGCCTACACGGCGTTGCAAGAGAGGTGGTACTCTTCCATATGTGCTTAAGTTATTGATCTCACCCAAAAAATAGATCTTAAATTGTTTACTGTACTTTCTTGTCCGTACCAAATTGTAGTGGCTAGTTGAATGCAAACATTGGTTGCAAAGTAGCTTTGTCCTGTTTGCACCTTCAGATCCACCATGTCACGGTCACTATACTCGTAAAGCTTATGGTTTCCTCCCTTTATATTCACTACCATCATCGTAGGTGCTTCACTGCTTTGTGTCGTGCTAGCACTGCTCCTCAAGACCTCAATCCATCAAGCGAAACAACATGCCACTCATAATTCCAAAGCTTACGTGTTGAAATACGAATCTGATATGATGCTCATATTACTAAAATAGAGAACGTTTAATTGGTCACCTAATGTTCCTATATTCGTTTCGAAAAGCATGTGCGCCACTCACTAGTCCAGCTAGTTCCGCTTTCCTGATTTTACTCTTGATGCTTAGGGTTTTCCCCTTTTATCTACTCTACTATGATCTGCGTAGGTGCTTTCTGTCATACTAGCACTACTCCACCCTTCAAGCTAAACAACACAACACTCAAAATTCCAAAGCTTAGTTGTTCAAATATGATTGTGATATGATACTGATATTAGTTAAGAGACATATTTAATTGTTTAGGTAAAGGTCCCACTTGAGTGTCCAAATGCATGTCGCGACGTATAGAGAGACAGCATAATTGCATTTCTTTGTCACTTTTTGACTGTACTTTCTTGTCCATACCAAATCTTAGTTGTTATTTCAAAGCAAATATCGGTTGCTAACTACCCTTTGTGCGGTTTGCAGCTTCAGATCTGCCATCCCACTGCCACGGTCAACACTATACTCATCATGCTTACGGTTTCCCCATTTTATGATGACCACGATCAGCCTACGTGGTTCGTGTCATAATAGCACTGCTCCACTCATCGAGCTAAATAAGCTTAGTTGTACAAATTCAAATATGATATTATGCTGATGTTAGTAAAACTGGGTGATGTTTAATTAGTCAGCTAAATATTCCTACTTTAGTTTCGAAATGCATGTGAGCGACATATGGAGAGACCGGAAGGAATAGTATTTCTCTGTGCGCTCTGGTTCATCATGGGTGGCCAACCAACATTGTATAGAAAGACTTGTAATATCTTCAATATGCTTGCTCTTCTGCTCTTCTTTAAGATGACCCTCTTCTCTTGCGGTCGACTGGTCAGGTCAAGTTATTCTCCCTTAGTATATTTTGAAGCTGTCATCTGCGAAGTATCATCACTACTGGAGCTCTCATATTTTGAGTAGTAGGCCACATTCTATTAATGCACACACCAAATTACAACATGCATGGAACCTCTTAGAAGAATTGTAGAGATAGCACAAAGGGGTTTACAGGGAGGAAGTATTGGATTAGAATCACTTCTGCGTTACAAAGATAAGCTCACTTGTTTTTATGTTTTCATGCATGTCAGGTATTGAACATTATCAAAATGAATATGAGAATGGGCGCACGAGAGGAATATTGTGGAACAATCCACTGGCTAACAAACTTGACATGGTGGAGGATGGCCTGTCTTATTCACCCATCAAGGTGCATGCTCTAACTTGTCAAGGTTGTGTTGGTCACATATATTTTGCATCTGACCTCTTGCATTACTTCTACTTTGTTACACCATCTGCTTAGTTTAAACATCATATATGAGTATATGCCATACCTATCCATTTTCTGTACCTATTCCATGTGTCGTCATACTATGTTTTTCCAGTCAAATGTTGTTCTTTCGTAATAGATGTCCAAAAGGAAGAGGGTGATTGCAGATCCTCAAGGAGTACAAACTAGGTATTTGGAAAAGGTAGTGATACCCATTAAATCAGATAGATCAGCAGCCACAGAAAACACATGCCCAACTGTAACAGACTTTACCCCTACTCCAGTGGCCAAACCCCTATTAGAACTACTAATAGCCCAGCGTCAGGTACCGTCTAAGATATCGGTTCAAATTTTGAACCCCTAAATTTATGCATGTGCCTTACCTTCTCTCTTGTATGAAAAATAATTTCAGATGAATCTCCTTGCTCAAAGGATCATAGGATCTCATGACAATACTGGGCTCTTCCTTGCTCTTGTCAGTACCTCTTGCCCTTTGTCAACATACTTACACTCATTGCTGTTTGATTATGTAGCGTCACTATAAATGTTCGCTTCTTTATCCTCCCTTTGCTTGAAATTATAAGATCTATATTTACTCTTAGATAAATGTAGAATTAACACGATGGCTATGAAGTTTTGGATTGCTCATGTAAGTACCTATTGTCATGTACTCCCTCTGTATCGAATTAATTGTTGATCAATTGGATGTATTTAGAACTTTATAGTGCGAGATACATCCATTTGAGCGACAACTAATAACGGACGATGGTGGTATTACTGTACATGCATCACGAGATAGTTGATTGTCTAGCATTACTCTGCATCTTATCTGCCCTGCCCTCCACTTTCTCCAAATTATCATATCTACATTTACTCTTACAGAAATGTTGAATAAAGCCAATGCCACTACACACGTTGATGTCTGCATTCCTCTTGTCAGTACCTTTTGCCTTGTAACACTATACTTAATTAATTGGTATTTGATTATGTATCACCAGTCTGCACCTGAGCTTCATTATCCTCTATTTCTTCCAATATTATTTGATCTATATTTACTCTTTGCAAAATGTAGAATAATGGCAATGCTTATAAAGAATTTTCTTTGGGGAATTATTTGAATTGTCTTTCCATCAACATGGAGAAGGGCTTTGTCCAGCCCATGTTAACATGTACTGTAAGTTCATCCTTCTCAAGCCTTCAAACTTTTTCTAGTATAGATTTGGATAGACATCATTTCCTCCACTGCTGTTTACATCTGATTGGATGTTTGCAACAACTAGCAGTTTTAAATTGTAGTTGTAAAAACATGTTCCTTATGCAGAACATATCCATTTATTTGCTTATATAATTGTGAAACCTGTTACGTGTCTCCTTGTTTCTCTTTCAGAGTCGTATCTCTTATGCCAGGCAGAACTTTAGGAAAGATAGTGAGCCAAACCATCTTAAGGACAGCGAGATGACCCCAAGGTCCTGTCTTGATGAAGACAGTGAGTTGAAGCTACTCACCAGCAGGTGTGAGACAACCTCTGTGTAGTCGCTGCCTCAATCAGTTCGACTTCTTCAGTCTCAACTTAAAGCGTAAAGGCTTGCTTCAGCTCAGCTCCGACTTGAAGTCAAAGATGTAATGAAGATGTCAGGGGACTGTCTTGCGCACTAAGGTGCCATACAACTAGGGATGAAGCATCTATCGTTGACACAACTAAGGTCTCATCAGCTTGTTCGGCTGCTTGCGGGGCCCGAGCTTGCCAGGTCTAGTGCCTTCTGAAGTGCTCTCAGTTTTCTATATTCTTTTGTCGGCGCGTTTATATGCACTGGTGGTGACCTTTGATGCCCAGTGTATGAAATCCATGGTCATGTTGCGCTTTATTATCACCGGTAGTGAACTTTGATTCCCAGTGGATGTGATATGCCGTAATTTCTTTGTTGTATAGTCTAGGTTTATTCTTTGGTCGGTATGCTGTAATTTAGGCCGGAAGGTTCAGTGGATCTTAGTGTTGCCGGTCTTCAGGCCGGCCCGTTACTCATATGGGCCAAAACGTGGGCCTATAATCATCTTGGGCCATTAGCAGGTCTAAACCTATAGTAGTTTCTCGCCTTTAACAGGCCATGGGCTACATATTTACTGTAGTGACACTGGGCTACCTACGGGCCGTAGAAACAACGGGCCTTCTACGGTCCGTAGAAACAATGGGCCTTCTACGGGCTGTATCATCAATGGGCCTTAGACGGGCCATGTGATCGATTGGCCAAACATGGGCCCAAAACAGACCGCATTATGGCCGTAAACGGGCTAGAGTTGGAGTCGTCTGTTCATGGGCCGACCATAATGGGCCGTCGTTAATAGGCCGTATTTGATGCCGCTATGAAAACGTCCCAACGTATTAACGGGCCACAAACGGGTCGACTGTAACCACGGGCTAAATTTGGCCCACAAGCAGAAAATGGCAGCAACGGGCCGTAAGTAACCGAATGATGGAAATGAGCCCAAGAATAAATGGGCCCTGAGAAGGCCGAAAGATAACATGGGCTGCAAACGGCCCAATGGATTAATGGGCCGTTAATGGGTATAAAGTGATACACTATTCATTACGGGCCAGTTTCACCACGGGCCGTTAATGGGCCAAGAATAAATGGGCCCTAAGAAGGCCGAAAGATAACATGGGCTGCAAACGGCCCAATGGATTAATGGGCCGTTAATGGGTATAAAGTGATACACTGTTCATTACGGGCCAGTTTCACCACGGGCCATTAATGGACCAAGAGTTACAAAAGGACCTCATATGGGCCGAAAGACGTCATGGGCCATACATGGCTGGAACTTAAAATGGGCTAGAATCATATTGGACGGCCCAGATGACGCTGCTGGGCCTAATTCAGATAGGTCGTAACAGGCCCTGGGTTAGCGAGCTATAAATGGGCTATATGCGAACATGTCGTTAACAGGATTTCCGTGGGCTGGCCCGCCACCTTTTGACCAAGTCAAACGGGCCGGCCTTTTCACAGGAATGGGCCTTTGTTGGGCCGTGCCACGTGTCGACGTATCATAGGCGCTTTGGGTCCCATGAGAGGATGACATCTGTCCCAATGGTGAGCCGACCTGTGTTTCCTCCAGCCAATGATGATTTTACACGTGAAAAATCCCCATTGGTCGTGGCTGTTAACGGGTTATCGGATCCAAAACTGGACCCAATAGCTTAACGGCGTTGCGTTACGGTGGATGCCACGTGTCGGTCACCCTTGACGAAAGCACTTCTGTGACGCGTGATTTATCGTCATGGAAGTGGACACTTCCGTGATGATAATTTTGGTAATGTCATGGAACACTTCTACGACAACACATGTATGACTATCTTGATTCTGTCATAAATTTGTCATGGATGTACATGCATGACAGAAAACGTGTCCTACTGTGACAAACACGTATCATCACGGAAGTGTATTTTTTTGTAGTGTTGATGAAGTAGAACTTGATGTAGTCTTGGGAACCCACTTGACCAAGGCCTTAGGAGCTTCTTCAAATGCATCAATCTCTTCTTGAAGTTTATCCTTGCCCTTTAGCTTGTGGTCTTGTGGTGGAAGATCATCTTGTGCTTATGTCCCTTGAAAAGAAGTAGGATCATACTTCTCATGTTGAGGAACAAACTTCGTCTTGGGGTATTGATCTTCCTCCCACTCAACTCCATTGGCATTGAACTTTCGTTCAAAACCAACACCTTGATTCTTCCGGTGTCTTCCTTGCTTGCGTACAATCTCCTCAAATTGCTTACTCCCAGCAAGACTCTTGTAGACACCTTTCTCTATAATTCCCTTCAATAAGCTTTTCTTGCTCAAGTGTAACTTGGCTAAGAGAATCATTAGTGGAATCAAGAGAACTACTAGAAGCAACATCATTGGATTTAGCATGATTATTGTTACTACTAGAGGAAGAATCTTTCTTGTTCTTGTTGCTAGGTTTTACTTGTGGCATGTAGGTAGATAAGAGTAAACGCTTGGAAATGTAAGAGGAACTTTTCTTGCGAAGATCATCATTGATTGCCTTTAAGAACTCATGCTCTTGCTCAAGGTTGAGCTTTTCAAAGCGTAACTTCTCACGAGTCTTTAAAAGTTCTCGATGATCTTCCAAGGTATTTTCATGGGCTAACTTAAGAGTGTTTAGTTCTTTAGTTAGATGCTCAATCTTCTCCTTATCATTGTCATTCGTTTTATCTTGATTAGCATGATTAATAGCAATTTCATCATAGTTTTCATCAAAAGTTTCATCACTATTGCTACCAACAAGTAAATCATCATCTCCTAGCAAGTCATCTTCATCACTCTTGGTGTGATACCTTAGGGCCTTTAGCCATGAAGCATCTTCCAATTCCTTCATTTGGTGAGTCAAATATGTCGTAGGAATTGGTTGACACAAGAGCAATTCCGGCAACACCTTCATCTTGAGTACCTTCGGAGTCGGAGTAGTAGCTTCTCTCAGAGTGGTTATCGGAGTCAGAACCGGATGCCCATCCACCAACATGAGCTTGATGTCTTCGTCTTGTATAGCTCCTTGATGATTTGTCCTTCCTTTCCGAGTCTTTGCTTCTCCGAGAAGGTCTTCAATCATAACGATCATATCTACTCCTTCTCTCTCTTGGTGGTGAATCTTCTCTTCTACTTCTCCTTTTAGGTGAGTCTTCTCTTCTCTTGTGGGGAGTCGTACACTCATTGGAGTAGTGTCTGGGTCTTCCACAATTGTAGCAATTCCGATCACGACTTGAAGATCTCTTATAATTGTAGGACCTTGACTTGGAACTTCTTTCTTTGCTTCTACTCTTGTAGAACTTGTTGAAGTTCTTCACCATTAAGCTCAATTCTTCATTGAAGTCTTGTTTCTCACTTGATGATGTAGGAGTGTCATATGAGGCTTTGTAAGCACCACTCGACTTGTTGTGAAGCTCTTCTTTATCTTTGAATGACATCTCATGAGCAACAATTCTTCCAATGACTTCTGTTGGCTTGAGATCTTTATAATTGGGCATCATTTGGATCAATGTGCACACGGTATCATATTTTCCACCCAAGGCTCTTAGGATCTTTTTGATGATGAATCTGTCGGTCATCTCTTCGCTTCCTAAGCCGGCAATCTCATTTGTGATGAGAGCAAGCCTAGAGTACATTTCAGCGACACCTTCACCATCCTTCATCTTGAACTTGTCAAGTTGACTTCGAAGCACATCCAACTTCGATTCCTTGATGGAGTCGGTACCTTCATGCATATAAATCAAAGTATCCCAAATTTCCTTTGCATTCTCAAGACGGCTGATTTTTTTGAATTCTTCGAGGCAAAATCTGTTGAAGAGGATATCGCAAGCTTGAGCATTGTATTGCAGCATCTTCAGCTCTTCCGCGGTAGCTTCTCGATTCGGTTCCTTCCCATCGAAGAATTCACCTTGCAAACCAATACACAGAATAGCCCAAACGGCAGGGTTATGTCCAACGATATGCATTTTCATCTTATGCTTCCAACTAGAAAAATTAGTACAATTGAAATAAGGACCTCTACGGTGGTAACTTCCCTCACTAGACGCCATACTCTCGTAGGTTGTGAAACCAAGGCTATGATCACCAAAGCTACGGAAATCACAACAGATGGAGACCAAATGTCTAGAGGGGGGGGGGTGATTAGACTACTTGACTAAATAAAAATCTATCCTTTTACCAATTTTAGTTCTTGGCAGATTTTAGAAACTCAGCACAAGTCAAGCAATCATCCTACACACGCGATTCTTAGAGTGTAGCAGCGGAAAGTAAAACAATTGCATATGAAGGTAAATGGAGGAGTTTGGAGGGAGCAAACGCAAGTGAAGACAACGATGTTTTTTGTCTTGGTTCCGATAGGTGGTGCTATCGTACATCCAAGTTGATGGAGACTTCAACCCACGAAGGTTAACGGCTGTGCGAGTCCACGGTGGGCTCCACCCACGAAGGTCCACGAAGAAGCAACCTTGTCTATCCCACCATGGCCATCGCCCACGAAGGACTTGCCTCACTAGCGGTAGATCTTCATGAAGTAGGCGATCTCCTTGCCCTTACAAACTCCTTGGTTCAACTCCATAATCGGAGGCTCCCAAGTGACACCTAACCAATCTAGGAGACACCACTTTCCAAAAGGTAATAGACATTGTGTTGATGATGAACTCCTTGCTCAAATGCTTCAAATGATAGTCTCCCCAACACTCAAACAGCTCCTCACAGATTTGGATATGGTGGAAGAAGGATTTGAGTGGAAAGCAAGTTGGGGAAGGCTAGAGAACAAAATCTAACCGTTACACACAATTTCCAAACTCGGTGGGACCGATTCAGCGAACTCGGTCAGACCGATTTTGTTCATAATGCGACCGCTAGGTATTTCGGTGGGACCGACATGATCAACTCGATGGGACCGATTTCATTAGGGTTAGGGCATAACGTAATCTCGGTGGGACCGATTACACAAACCCGGTGAGATCGATTTTGGTAATGAGCACACAGAGAGTTGGTCAGGCAAACTCGGTGGGACCGATTTGCTCATTTCGGTGAGACCAAAATGTTACGAAGGGGCAATAGAGAGTATGCATTACAAACTCGGTGGGACCGATCGCTCATCTCGGTGAGACCGAAATGTTACGAAGGGAAACTGAGAGTTTGCAATCCCATCTCGGTGAGACTGAGATCCCTTTCGGTGAGACCGAAATGATTAGGGTTTCTAGCAGAGGCTATGTCAAATGAACTCCGTGGCGCCGGATATATATTTTCGGTGGGGCCGAGTTTGACTTTTGGTTTGGGACATATGTGGATGTCGGAAAGTGGTTGAGAGTTCTGGAGCATATCACTAAGCATTTTGAGCAAGCAAACCATTATGCAACACCTCATCCCCTTTTAATAGTATTGGCTTTTCCTATGGACTCAATGTGATCTTGGATCACTAAAAAGGAAAAATGTAGAGTCATGAGCTTGAGCCAATCCTTTGTCCTTTGCATTTTGAGAGGTCCACATTCCTGATCCATGCCATGCCAATCATTGAACTTTCCTCTGATAACATCTTGAGATAGCATTAGTTCAATGAACTATATGTTGTTAGTAATTACTAAAACCACCTGGGGATAGTTGCACTTTCACTATCCCTCATACTGGTAGCCCCTTAGCTCTGTCTGTTGCATTCTTCATATGCGTTCATGTTCCTCGTTCATGTAGCATGTGTTCTTTTCCATGTCATGTTTATGTGTTGTGTGTTTACTATGTTGTTTGCTTCTTTCTGGTTGCGCTTCTTCTTGATAGTTCTTGTTTCGTTCCAATCATGAGGATTCGTTCGACTACGTTGGTTCGTCTACTTCATGGACTCGATCTCCTTTCAAGCGGGATTTCATGCAAGATGACCGTCACCTTGGACCTAACTACAATCTTTGCCATGCATGTTGTCTCAATGCTATCGCTATGTTGTGTGATAACCCACAAGTGTAGGAGGTCAGTTGTAGCCTCTTTCGATAAGTAAGAGTGTCGAACCCAACGAGGAGATAAAGGCAGAGCAGATATTCCCTCAAGTTCTATCGACCACTGATACAACTCTATGCACGCTTGACGTATACTTTACCTAGAACAAGTATGAAACTAGAAGTACTTTGTGGTTTTTGTGGGATATGTTTGCAAGAATATAAAGAGCACACAAATAAAACTAAAGACACAACTAAATTAGTTTTAGTAGAGAGATTTTTGTCACGACACAATTATTTGTCCCTAGGCAATCGATAACTAGATCGGTAATCACTATTGCAATCTTATTTGAGGGAGAGGCATAAGCTAACATACTTTCTCTTCTTGGATCATATGCACTTATGATTGGAACTCTAGCAAGCATCCGCAACTACTAAAGATCATTAAGGTAAAACCCAACCATAGCATTAAAGTATCAAGTCCTCTTTATTCCCATACGCAAACAACCTACTTACTCGGGTATGTGCTTCCGTCACTCAAGCCACCCACCATAAGCAAATCATGAGCATATTGCAAACCCTACAGCGGGGAACCCTCACACTTGCGCGACACGGAGAGCACCATAGGACAACACCAATAATAAAACATGCAACTCAAACCAATCATGATCATCAATTAACCCATAGGATAAAACAGATCTACTCAAACATCATAGGATAGCCATACATCATTGGGAAATAATATATAGCGTTGAGCACCATGTTTAAGTAGAGATTACAGCGGGTAGAAGAGGGGTTACACCGCTGCATAGAGGGGGGGGGGGTAGAGTTGGTGATGAAGGTGGTGAAGTTGTTGGTGTAGATTGTGGTGACGATGATGGCCCCGGCGGCACTCCGGTGCCACCGGAAGCGAGGGGGAGAGAGCCCCCCTCCTTCTTCTTCTTCCTTGACCTTCTCCCTTCCCCCTCTAGTACATGGTTTCCATGGCGTGGGAGGGGCGAGAGCCCCTCCGAGATTAGGTCTGTCTCTCTATCTCTCTCTGTTTCTGCGTTCCCAGATTCCGGCCCTTCATCGTTTCTTAAATTCCCGGAGATCCGTAAATCCGATTGGGCTGATTTTTGGACATGATTTTTATCCGGATATTAGCTTTCTTGCGGCGAAAGAAGGGCGTCAACCGCCTTACGGAGTGGCCACGAGGGCCCAGGGAGCATCTGCCCCCCGGGCACGCCCCTCACCCTCGTGGGCCACTCGGGCATCATCTCACGTTGGTTCCGCTTCCCAAAATTCACATATATTCCCGTCCGTTTTTACCCCGTTTGGCATCCGTTTGATATGGATATTCTGTGAAACAAAAAACATGCAACAAACAGGAACTGGCACTGGGCACTGGATCAATATGTTAGTCCCAAAAAATAGTATAAAAAGTTGCCAAAAGTATATGAAAGTTGTAGAATATTGGCATGGAACAATCAAAAATTATAGATACGACGGAGACGTATCAGCATCCCCAAGCTTAATTCCTGCTCGTCCCCGAGTAGGTAAATGATAAAAAAGATAATTTTTGATGTCTACATGGTACCTAGCATAATCTTGATCATGTAATCTAATCATGGCATGAATATTAAGACACGAGTGATTCAAAGCAATTTTCTATCATTTGACATGAAGACAATAATACTTCAAGCATACTAATAAAGCAATCATGTCTTTTCAAAATAACATGGCCAAAGAAAGTTATCCCTACAAATCATATGGTCTTGCTATGCTCCATCTTCACCACACAAAGTATTTAAATCATGCACAACCCCGGTTTTAGCCAAGCAATTGTTTCATACTTTAGTATTCTCAAACTTTTTCAACTTTCACGCAATACATGAGCATGAGCCGTGGACATAGCACTATGGGTGGAATAGAAGGTGGTGATAGACAAAAGGAGGGAGAAAGTCTCACATCAACTAGGCAAATCAATGGACTATGGAGATGTCCATCAATCGATATCAATATGAGTGAGTAGGGATTGCCATGTAACAGATGCACTAGAGCTATAAGTGTATGAAAGCTCAAAAAGAAAACTGGTGGATGTGCATCAACTTGCTTGGTCATGAAGACCTAGGGCATTTGAGGGAGCCAGTTGTTGGAATATACAAGCCAAGTTCTATAATGAAAATTCCCACTAGTATATGAAAGTGACAACATATGAGACTCTCTATCATGAAGAACATGGTGCTATAATTAAGCACAAGTGTGGTAAAAGGATAGTAACGTTGTCCCTTCTCTCTTTTTCTTTCATTTTTTTTGAGGGTTTGTTCTCTTCTTTTTTTAGCCCCCCTCTTTTTTTTGGGCCATCTCTTTTTTTATTTGGACTTTTTTTTGTTTTTTTGTTTCCTCACACGGGACAATGCTCTAATAATGATGATCATCACACTGTTATTTACTTACAACTCGAAGCTAGAACAAAATATGACTCTACATGAATACCCCCGGTGGTGTACCGGGATGTGCTATGATCTAGTGTAGCAATGCCATCAAAAAATGGACAATCCATGGAAACGTCATGCTAGCTATCTTACGATCATGCAAGGCAATATGACAATGATGGTGCGTGCCATAATATACAGAACTATGGAGTTACATGGCAATATACCCTGCAATGTCTATGATAATGCCATGATAGGTAGGTATGGTGGCTATTTTGAGGAAGGTATATGGTGGGTGTATGGTACCGGCAAAAGTTGCGCGGTACAAGAGAGGCTAGCAAAGGTGGAAGGGCGAGAGTGCATATAATCCATAGACTCAACATTAGTCATAAAGAACTCACATACTTATTGCAAAAATTTATTAGCCATCGAAACAAAGTACTACACGCATGCTCCTAGGGGAAGGGTTGGTAGGAGTTAACCATCGCGCGATCCCGACCTCCACACAAAGGATGGCAATCAAAAATAAAATCATGCTCCGACTTCGTCACATAACGGTTCACCTTACGTGCATGCTTCGGGAATCAGAAACCTCAACACAAGTATTTCTACAATCCACAACTACCCACTAGCATGACTCTAATATCACCATCTTTATATCGCAAAACTATTGCAAGGAATCAAATTTATCATATTCAACGATCTACAAGTTTTATGTAGGATTTTATGACTAACCATGTGAATGACCAATTCCTGTCAACTCTCTAAATAGATATAAGTGAAGCAAGAGAGTTTTAATTCTTTCTACAAAAGATATGCCCACGCTCTAACAAATATAAGTGAAGCAAAAGAGCATTCTACAAATGGCGGTTTTCTATGTGAGGAGAAACAGGCAATCCGAACTTCAAATGATAGAAGTGAAGCACATGAAGTATTCTATAAAGCCATACTCGAAAGATATAAGTGAATTGCAAAGAGAATTCTATAAATCAACCAAGTACTATCTCATACCAGCATGGTGCATTTATTAAAAGGAAAAATAAAAAGCATACTATGCTCCAAGAGTTTACGCATAACATGTGAACGAAACGAATCCGAAAACATACCGATACTTGTTGAAGAAACATGGGATGCCTTCCGGGGCATCCCCAAGCTTAGACGCTTGAGTATCCTTGAATATTTACTTTGGGTGCCTCGGGCATCCCCAATCTTGAGCTCTTGCCTCTCCTCCTTCTCCTCATATTGAGACCTCCTCGATCTTCGAACACTTCATCCACACAAAACTTAACCAAACTTTTAGTGGCAGGGTTAGTGCATATGATCAATAAAATACCATCATGTACTGCTCTCACATTATTGTATAATTATGAACAAACATTACCCACTGTATGTTATCACAATTCTATGGCCCCAAGTCAAGGAGGCTTCAACAAGAATTCAAACATATGCAAATAATGAAGCTATAACTGCAATCTATGAAAACAGGACAATCTGTAGTAATATGAACATTAACCATACTTATGTAACTCTAAAAAATTCTGGCAAAATTTGGAAAAATCAACAATTTGTATAGCAAGACTTTGCAAAAAGTTTCAGATCCTTTCGACGTTCCAGTTAAAAAAAAGTAAAATCACGCACTATAGCCAAAGTTTCTGTTTTTGCACCGCACAAACCAACAAGCAGTATAAACATCCTAAAGGAAACTCTTGGCCCATTATTTTTATAATACAATGGAATTGTACAAGGGGATACTTATTTTTATTGAAAAGTTTCTGTAATAAAGGTTCACAAAGTTTCCATGGGCATGAACAAAGTTCAAGGCTAGCTCCCACTTTAACAATGCTCGTTTTTCTCACTTTCGCTTTTCTTTTTGAAAAAGTTTTACGTCCCCCTCTTTATTTTTTGTGTTTTAAACTTTATAAAAGCATACAACAGAAATAAATGACTCTCTAAAACTTCCGGGTTGTCTCCCTGGTAGCGCTTTCTTTAAAGCGATTAAGCTAGGAATATAGTGCTCAAGTAATGGATCCACCCGGATCCCAAGGTATATCAAAGCCAATTTTAATTAACAATGATTTGTGATTTAGTAGTGAGCACAAAGTAATATATATCATGCAACAACAAAGTCTAACTCTCTTCCTATGCATCGGCATGTCATAAAAGAACAATTCATGCACACATAGTAAAGGCCAATGCATAGTATAAACAGTTTCTTGCAATTTTATCGTATTGGAAACATAGAGAGGCGGAGATGTAGTTCCTCTCTCATAATAATTGCAAATAGAAGCAGCAAGCACATGCATATTATATTCATCAAAAACATCATGTGCAACGGTAAAAGGCAACCCATCAATATAATCCTTAATAAGTGCAAACTTCTTCGATATAGTGTAGTTTGGAGAATTCAAAAAGATAATAGGACTATCATGTGCGGGTGCAATAGCAACTATCTCATGTTTAACATAAGGAACTATAGCAAGTTCATCTCCATAGGCATAATTCATATTGGCATCTTGGCCACAAGCATAGAAAGCATCATCAAAAAGGGATATTTCAAAAGAATCCAAGGGATCATAGCAATCATCATAGCATTCGTCCTTCGGTAAGCACGAAGGGAAATTAAAAAATGTATGAGTTGAAGAGTTACTCTCATTAGAAGGTGGGCACGGGTAGCTAATCCGCTCTTCCTCCTTTTGTTCTTCGCTCTCCTCGTCATCTTTTTCATCTAATGAGCTCATAGTGTCATTAATTTCTTCTTCCATAGACTCCTGCAAAATATTAGTCTCTTCTTGGACAGCGGAGTAGTCCTCAATATATGGTTTAACATAGGCATTAGAAGCATAATTATCATAAAAATATTTAAATATGGCAAAAATTTTAGATTTGTATAGAGTAGCATCATACTTTTCAATCAAAGAAGCAATTTCACAAGCACCCTTAAAAGCAACAAATTCTTCAATTTGTTGAACATCATAGTAACTATAAACACCCTTAGCATACGAAGATACGATTCCATTATCACTAAACTCACATTGGTAGGGAAGGTGTTTGGTAGGGTCTTCAGAACAACATGTAATCATAAATTTCACATAAATTCCAAGCATAACATTGCAAACGATGAATTTGATCCAGTAAAAGTTTCCCTTTTTCAGATATGTGGTGTCGCACATAACAAGCATGCTCATCTAAAGATTTTCCCTCAACTAAGCTAGTTGGGGTTTCAGCCCGAGCACATAGGGATCGAACATGATCCAAGTAATAAGCTTCAGTAGTGTGATAGATTTTGAGTGGTTCTTCAACCATTGGTTCAGTAGGTACCACTATTTTTTCGGTATTTTGCATTTCCTACCCATAACTAAAGATAGAAAACAAGTTAGAACAACAAATAAAATCTACTTAGTGACAAAGCGAACAAGCACACACTAGAATATTCACCCCACGCTATTGCTCCCCGGCAACGGCGCTAGAAAAAGGTCTTGATAACCCGCAAGTGTAGGGGGTCAGTTGTAGCCTCTTTAGATAAGTAAGAGTGTCGAACCCAACGAGGAGCTAAAGGCAGAACAAATATTCCCTTAGTTCTATCGACCACCGATACAACTCTATGCATGCTTGACGTTTACTTTACCTAGAACAAGTATGAAACTAGAAGTACTTTGTGGTTTTTGTGGGATAGGTTTGCAAGAATATAAAGAGCACGCAAATAAAACTAAAGACACAACTAAATTAGTTTTAGTAGAGAGCTTTTTGTCACGAGAAAGTTATTTGTCCCTAGGCAATCGATAACTAGACAAGTAATCAGTATTGCAATCTTATTTGAGGGAGAGGCATAAGCTAACATACTTTCTCTTCTTGGATCATATGCACTTATGATTGGAACTCTAGCAAGAATCCGCAACTACTAAAGATCATTAAGGTAAAACCCAACCATAGCATTAAAGTATCAAGTCCTCTTTATTCCCATACGCAAACAACCTACTTACTCGGGTCTGTGCTTCTGTCACTCATCCCACCCACCATAAGAAAATCATGCGCATATTGCAAACCCTACAGTGGGGATCCCTCACACTTGCGCGACACGAATAGCACCATAGGACAGCACCAATAATAAAACATACAACTCAAACCAATCACGATCATCAATTAACCCATAGGACAAAACGAATCTAGTCAAACATCATAGGATATCCATACATCATTGGGATATAATATATAGCGTTGAGCACCATGTTTAAGTAGTGATTACAGTGGGTAGAAGAGGGGTTACACTGCTGCATAGACGGGGAGAGTTGGTGATGACGGTGGTGAAGTTGTTGGTGTAGATTGCGGTGACGATGATGGCCCCGGCGGCACTCCGGTGCCACCGGAAGCGACGGGGAGAGAGCCCCCCACCTCCTTCTTCTACCTTGACCTTCTCCCTAGATGGGAGAAGGGTTTCCCCTCTGGTCCATGGTCTCCATGGCGTGGGAGGGGCGAGAGCCCCTCCGAGATTGGATTTGTTTCTCCGTTCCCAGATTCTGGCCCTTCACCATTTCTTAAATTCTCGGAGATCGGTAACCCCGATTGGGCTGATTTTTGGACACGATTTTTATCCGGATATTAGCTTTATTGGGGCGAAAGAAGGGCATCAACCGCCTTACAGAGTGGCCACGAGGGCCCAGGGTGCGCCCCTCACCCTCGTGGGCCACTCAGCCATCGTCTCACGTTCGTTCCGCTTCCCAAAATTCACATATATTCCAAAAAAATCTTTGTCCGTTTTTATCCCGTTTGGACTTCGTTTGATATGGATATTCTCTGAAACAAAAAACATGCAACAAACAGGAACTGGCACTAGGCACTGGATCAATATGTTAGTCCCAAAAAATAGTATAAAAAGTTGCCAAAAGTATATGCAAGTTGTAGAATATTGGCATGGAACAATAAAAAATTATAGATATGAAGGAGACATATCATTGTGCTACCCACAACTTGTTTATCAATCCTCCCTATATGCCATGAAACAGCGTATAACCTTTTCCACCATCCCAGCAAACCGTTGTTTGGCTATGTCACCTCTTTGCTCAGCCCTTCTTATAGCGTTGCTAGTTGCAGGTGCAGTTGCAGGTTGTTCCATGTTGGACCATGGATATCTTGGAATATCAAAATATCACTTATTTAATTTATGCACATATATACTTAGTATAGGGTGGATGGCTCGGCCTTTTGCATGGTATTTTTTTCACTCTTGCCGCCCTAGTTTCCGCTAAACCGGTGTTATGTTGCTTGATTGTGCGTTCCTAACATGGTCGGGGTTTATGCCCCCCCCCCTTGACAGTTTTCTTTGGATAAAACTCTTCCAGCAAGGCCCAACTTTGGTTTTAATTTGCCAACATAATAAAAATGTTAATTAATTAACTTGCATAGGGGGCTGCGTCCCCGGGTATTCTTAATTCCACATATTATAGGGGGCAGTGCTAATGGTGTTGGTCCCAAACGGGTACACTGCAGGGCTGCCACAAGGAAACTCGAGGATTTGGTTTTCCCTGTAGGATGTCCCATCCAATCGTGGCCTGAGACGAGATACATGCAGTTACTATTAGGGTGTCGGCACGTCGGGAGGTCCTGCTGGATTTGTTTTACCATTGTCGAAATGTCTTGTGAACCAGGATTCTGAATTTGATCCGGTTGTTCCAGAATAGAGGATTTTCCTCCGCGGATCGTGAGAGTTTGTGATGGACTAAGTTGGGACACCCCTGCAGGGTTTGATCTTTCGAAAGCCCTGCCCGCAGTTATGTGGCAGGTTGGAAATTTATAATATCCTGTTGTAGAGAACTTGACACGGGATCCGGAATAAAATACACCAAGTGTGTGCGTAACCGTGACCGTCTATTTTCAAGTGAGTTCGGGAAGAGAACACGTCAGGGTTACGTTTGACTTGTAGGTAGTTCATGATCACTTATTGATCATTACTAGTTTGCGACCGCTATGCGTAGCTTCTCATCTTTCTCTTGAACTCGTAAGTTAGCCACCATACAAATGCTTAGTCGCTTGCTGCAGCTCAGGACTTATCCTTTTCCCACCCATTAAGCTTTGCTAGTCTTGATACCCATGGTAATGGGATTACTGAGTCCTCGTGGCTCACAGATTACTACAACAACAGTTGCAGGTAAAGGTGATGCGATGATCTGATGTGAGAGCGACATTTACTTGTGTTGGAGTTCTTCTTCTTTTGTTTCTTCTTTGATCACGGGATAGGTTCCTGGTCGGCAGCCTGGGCTAGCAGGGTGGATGTCATTTGTGTTTTCCGTTTGTTTTTCATCCGTATTTGGATGCCTCTCTTCTGTATGATGTTTGTTGTATTCATGTGGTAATTGTATGCCTTTTGCATGTATCCCCATCTATTATGTAATGGTACGATGTAATGATATCCACCTTGCAAAGCGTTTCAATATACGCTTCTATCCTTAGTGGGACCTCCGAGTTCCTCGAGGATAGGGTCGCATATTGGGCATGACAAGTTGGTATCAGAGCCTCGACCGACCATAGGAGCCCCCTTGTTTGATCGTAGTTTGGCCGTTGTCGAGTCTAGTATAAAAACTAATTTCGGAGTCTAGTTATATCGGAGAGTAGGAATTCTTTTTACTCCTCATCCCCTTCATCGCTCTGGTGAGGAATCTTGACACAGGTGTTTTGATGTTACTCCTCTTCCTCTTCAAATTTTCTTTAGGATCACGCAGCTAGTTTTCGTTTGTTGCGATGTCAGCTCCTTTTAACCCGGTGCTTTTCTCGTCAAGTTCATTCGATCCTCATCATCTTTTGCAAGATCAATCCTCAGTTCTTTCTCAACGACATTGTTTCCCCGTATGAAGTTGTTTTTTTTCGCTTTCCCACCCGCCCACCCTTTTTCTTCTTAGAGCCGGAGTCCTTAATCGAGTATCCATCCTACTCGTCCGAAGCCTTAGCATCCTTTCCTTGATTATTTCAACCGGTGACTTCTTGTCTAGTACAACATTCTTCGTTCTTGTTTTTCTTCTCTGGTGGATCAAATTCAAGTTGTTTTCGATGTTGTTCATATTCTTTCCTTGGTTAAAATGTCTTGTTTGCCTCTTGCTATTCAATCACTCCAAAGTGACGAAGACATCTTAGGAGATTCGTTTGTGTTCCAATTAATTTGAGGTTGTCACCTCATTCGGGTCTTTCAGTTGTTCCGGTGCATCATTTCTCATTCAAACAATCCGTTCCAACTTTGGTTTTCTTGAGTGGGCCCTAACCCACATGTCTTTTTCCAGGATCTTACGTGACTCTTTTGATTTTCCCGGAGTTATTCTCAAATTCTTTTCAAGTGTGACATAAGTATGGATTCCATCAGTCATATGCCTTATCCAAGATTGCTTTCAAATTCTTTTCATCTTTGGTTCAACCTTTCCTCTTTTCATTCTTCCAGAGTGTCTCAACAACTTTGGTGGTGTTTCTTGTCGTCATTCTCTACATTTGAAGATCGAAGAAGAGTTTCTCTTAAATCTTGCTCCGTTCTCTTGAAGATTCACGGTGCTAGCTCGATATTATCCTCTCAAATTGTTTCCAACCGTGAAAATCTGTTCTTACCCACCCGGAGTATTTCAGGAGTTGTTTTCCATTTTTGTTCACCGAAGGCCATCATTCCATAAGAATTCTTTATTCTAACATTCTAGCTATCGTTCTCCAATTACCCCGTGCATCGTACAAGTATTCTTTAACCAGTTCGCGATCTCTTCATTATCTTATATCTAGATTCCCTCAAGTGGCTTCGTTCGTATTATAATTCTTTCCAGCGATTCCTTCTCTTTTCATAATTCATTTTTCAAATGTTACAGTGGTTCAGTCAAGACTCCTTTTCCTTTGTCATCATATCAATTCATTCATTCTTTCCAATCCTACCGGTGGTTCATGAAGACTTTCCCAAGTTCGCGCTATATCTCTCTTAATCATTATCAATGAGAATAAGTAGTATGCAAATCCATTGCTTCTCATCAATTTAATTGATGGGGGATAAGCATAATATAATTCTTATTCTTCTTTCATCAAGTTGATTAATCCCTTCCTTCATAGTTTGTTCATGATGAATAAATTCTAATCCCAAGTGTTTTCGTCTTTTGTTTTACGGAGTTCAAAGTTTCCTCGACCATCTCATCGGAACCTCCATCTAAATCACCGCAAGGCTTTAATATTATTATTTTCACCCTTCATTTCTATCTCATCATACTTTTGTCACCAGAGTTCTTCATGGTGGTTCTTCATGATTTAATTCATTCTTCAAGTGTTCATCAAGATTCTTGTTGGAGGGTTTCAAGTGTCCTTCACCATGCATTTCGAAGTGCAAATATCTGCTCCCTTATCTTTTGAGGTGGTGTTATGTCATTCTTGACAATTCCCCTTCGTTTTCATGATTCACAAGTTGTAAGGAATGAGATATTTAAACCCATCATTTTCTTCGTTCACGAGATCTTTTCAATTCTTCAATTTATTCGTTGGAGTTATCTTGGGTTGTATCTCACCTAAAAGCTTTTCCCTAAGGATTGTGGCTATTTATGGTGCTTATAAATGACCCAAGTTCTCCATTTATCCTCTTGGTGAAAGAAGGTTTTCCTCTCTTGGTAGATCTCAATCCAGTCAAATGTTTCGGTCAGTGGCCTGTTGTCACCTCATAATTTTGAGATGTTCTCCATAAGCCCACAACAAGCTTATTCTTTTGTTGTAGATTTTATTTCAACAACGTTATTCGACTCTTCTTCATAAGGATGGTTTTCAAATTCATGTGTGGTACAAGTTGTTGTTCTCTTCTTCGTTCTTTCATTCCACTATTTCATTTGTTTTGGTGGCATTGTGTTGTTCCTCTCGTCAAGTATCATTCCATCTTGTCAAGTTCATGTTCGATTCCTTCCATGTTCTACCGGAGTGCTATCCAAATTCTTTCATTCTTGATCCTTGGCTATCTTGTTATATCAATGTGGTTTCACATTCTTTGGTTCTTTTCTAACAGAGTGTTTTCAACGCCGTTCATCCCTGTTGTATTCTTTCCTTTGAATTGTTGAACCTCTCAAGGTTCTTTGCTTTCACTCTTTTGTCGAACAAGCAACTTTGTCTTTCTATTACTCTTCCATCTCGTTCCTAAGATCTCGGGATGAGATCTCTTGTTAGTGGGGGAGTGTTGTGACACCCCGAGACCGATGCTCCAGATGCCTTCCATTTATTTTAGTTGTTGTCGTGTGTTTGTTGTGTTTGTTGCATCATCATAATTGTTTTGCATATTTCATTCCTACATGTTTATGCCTTGATCATGTTGAGTGCCTTTTCATATCCTTGCTTCCTGCACCATGCTTATTTCACTTGTTATGCCATGTGTTTGTATTATACCTCTTACCATTATATTGCATTCAGCCATCCTATGTTATTGCCAAGATCATCTCATATGCATTGTGGTATTCATCTTGCTGTACATGCACTATGTTTATAATGTTGCTTGCCTATGCATTTGACCCATGCATCATCACCTCCCCACTCCTTCGTATTCCTTGCAAGTGCCATATTTCCCCTCTCCATTAATGCTCTATGTTTGATAATAAATGTTGCACCATGCCTTATACCTCTCTGTTAAGTTTCATCCTTTTTGGAGTTATTTTGGTTGGAATCAAAATTGCCTCAAGTTTGAATTTAATTCTAACTTGTGATAATTTTCTTTCTCTAAAAATGCCCAAAGTAATTTATTCAAATACTTTATAATTCCTAGACTCCAGGAATATTTTTATATCTCGCACACTGTTCTCCAAACCCCTTGCACTTTTTCTCTTTGAATTTCTATTTGAAGAAAAGAGAAGAAGGAAACCAGCAGTAGCGGCCCAGCCAGTAGCAGCAGTCCAGCAGCGGCCCAGCAGTAGCCCAGGGGCCCAGCTCCCACTAGCCCGCGCCTCCCCCTTTTTATTTTCTCACCGGCGCACCCGCTCGCCCCCCTACGGCGCAGCCATGTGGCTAGTCCGGCCCCGCCTGGCTGCCACTGGCTACAGCACACCTGATAGCCACCTTTTCATCAAGCTCCAGCGACGCCATGGGGACCGCGAGCCCGAGCGCGTCGTCGCTCCAGCCCGACGCCTCTGGCCCCCTTCAAGCCCCTGTCCTTGTCCTAGACCCTCTAGGGTTTCCCTCTTCATTCTGCCGCCGCCGCCAGGTGAGAACACCCACCAGATCTGCATACTGAACTCCGAGAGCACCACCATGTCGCCGCCGTGACCTCTGTCGTCCTACGCTTCAACGTCCATGTCCGGTAAGTCCCATGATGTCTGCTACGTCGTCTACGACCACTACTTCCCCGCGGGACGCCAGGACACAGTCGACTTATTCTTCTTCCCCCTCGTGGTCGTAGCTGTTCGATCGCTGCCATCGATGTCTCCATCCGCCTCTCTCTCCGATCTAAGCAATTCGTGCTTATGGTGAGTAGCCACGCCTCCCCATGCACTTATCTCCCTCTTTTTCCTGCTCTACCCCATATGCCATGTGCATCCTATCTCGCCGCCATCGGACCTAGTCGCCGATGAGTGCTCCGACCCCCTCTAGTGTCTTGTGCATGTCCTCCGTGTGCTTGAGGTAGCACAGGCTCGTTTCCCGCTATCTTTTGCTAGGCTCAGCATCGCATCTCCTTGTCTCATACCATCTCCTTCGCCTTTGTCACCTCGTCGCCGGCAACGTTCCCGTCCCCGTTGGGCCTCGTGTGTGTCACGCCCGAGCGCGGGATCTTTCGGTGCTTCCAACCACCGCCTCTGCCCCTCACTCTGTCCCTTTTTTCTTTTCTGTCAAGCCCAGCGCATTCTAGATATGGAACGTGGCTAGTTTCCTTTCTGGGCTAGTCTATATCTGGACATTTCGTTTCTTGACATTTTCCTATTCTGTCATTTTCCATTTGTGGTATTATTTCACTTAATGCATTTGTGAGCATTTTTCTACAGCAACATATGCATGTTATATATCATTTTGCACTAGAAAAATCCAACTAATCCATTGGTAGCTTTACTTCCATCATTTGAGTAAGTTTATAGCATGTTATATATGCAGCATATGCTTTTTTTGTCATTTTTGTGTATTTGAATTCAAACATGCTATGTGGTAGTTTTGCACAGGGATAGGCTCATCATCATGTCTACTTTCTACTAGTTTTTATTTCATGCCTTGATATGCTCGGTAGTGAGTGAAACAAGCTTGCAACATGCCTACTTAAATCTGTTTTGCCATGCTAGTATTTTTGCTATGTCTGAAACAGTTTATATCACGTGCCCTTGTTGCATTGAAGCTATCATCAAATCCATGTGTTTCGGGACAAAGTTTAGTGAGGGAGTTTTGTTTAGTGCATATAGTACTAGACTGCCATGCTCTTGTTTGCCATGATCTGTTCCCATAGCATGTAGTTTACTAGCCCTAAATGTTGCTAACTGAATCTGTTTTGCATGTTCAGTAATTTTCACTAAGTTTGAAATACAATTATCATTTGCACTTTTGCCATGCTGTATTAATCATGTTCTAGTGAGTTTTAGCAGTAGCTCAATAATCATGTTTTGTAGTGGTTGATATGTACTTAAATGCCATGCCTTTTGTTTTCATGTTAGAGTGATGTAGCATATTCAAACTTTCCATCAAAGTTGTCATGTTGCTGTATTCAACAGTCTGCATTGCATTTTGCTTTGCTTGTCATTTGCAAACCGTGCATCCGTTTTCAGTGAACTTCATATCGTTTTCAACCGCAATCTTCCATTCTATCCAGCGGAATTCTTGGTTTGCCAATAGATTGCCCAAATCCTTCATGTCACCACCTTTGTCATTCCTAACATCGTATCCCTCGTACCGGTAGCCCCTTAGATCCGTCTGTTGCATTCTTCATATGCATTCATGTTCCTCGTTCATGTAGCATGTGTTCTTTTCCATGTCATGTTTATGTATTATGTGTTTACTATGTTGTTTGCTTCCTTCCGGTTGTGCTTCTTCTCGATAGTTATTGTTTCGTTCCGATCGTTCCGATTCGTTCGACTACATTGGTTCATTTACTTCATGGATCCGATCTCCTTCCAAGGGGAATTTCATGCATGATGGCCGTCACCTTGGATCTCACTACTGTCTTTGCTATGCTAGTTGTCTCGATGCTATCGCTATGTCACGCTACCCACCACTTGATTATCAAGCCTCCCAATATGCAATGAAACAGCCTCTAACCTTTTCCACCATCCAGAAAACCGTTGTTTGGCTATGTCACCGTTTTGCTCAGCCCCTCTTATAGCGTTGCTAGTTGCAGGTGCAGTTGCAAGTTGTTCCATGTTGGAACATGGATATCTTGGAATATCAGGAATATCACAATATCTCTTATTTAATTAATGCACATATATACTTGGTAAAGGGTGGAAGGCCGGCCTTTTTCCTGATGTTTTATTCCACTCTTGCCACCCTAGTTTCCGCTAAACCGGTGTTATGTTCTTTGATTTTGCGTTCCTAACACGGTCGGGGTTTATGGTCCCCGCTTGATAGTTCGCTTTGGATAAAACTCTTCCAGCAAGGCCCAACTTTGGTTTTAATTTGCCAACATAATAATATTGTTAATTAATTAATTTGCAGACGGGGTCGCATCCCCTGGTATTCTTAATTCCACATATTACAGGGGGCCAGTGCTGACGGTGTTGGTCCCAAATGGGTAGACTGCGGGGCCGCCACGAGGAAACTCGAGGATTTGGTTTTCCCTGTAGGATGTCCCATTCGATCGAGGCATGAGACGAGATACGTGCGGCTACTATCAGGGTTTCGGCACGTCGAGAGGTCTTGCTGGATTACCATTCTGAAAATGTCTTGTGAACCAGGATTCCGAGTTTCATCGGGTTGTTCCGTAATGGAGAATTTTCCTCCGCGGATCTTGAGAGTTTGTGATGGACTAAGTTGGGACACCCCTACAAGGTTTGATCTTTCAAAAGCCATGCCCGCGGTTATGTGGCAGATTGGAAATTTATAATATCCGGTTGTAGAGAAGTTGACACAGGATCCGAAATAAAATACACCAACCGTGTGCGTAACCGTGACCGTCTCTTTTCAAGTGAGTTCGGGAAGAGAAAACGGTGGGGTTATGTTTGACTCGTAGGTAGTTCAGAATCACTTATTGATCATTACTAGTTTGCAACCGCTATGCGTAGCTTCTGATCTTTCTCTTGAACTCATAAGTTAGCCACCATACAAATGCTTAGTCGCTTGCTGTAGCTCAGCACTTATCCTTTTCCTACCCATCAAGCTTTGCTAGTCTTGATACCCATGGTAATGGGATTGCTGAGTCCTCGTGGCTCACAGATTACTACAACAACAGTTGCAGGTACAAGTGATGTGATGATCTGACGTGAGAGTGACATTTACTTCTGTTGGAGTTCTTCTTCTTTTGTTTCTTATTCGATCAGGGGATAGGTTCCTGGTCGGTAGCCTGGGCTAGCAGGGTGGATGTTGTTTGTGTTTTCCATTTCTTCTTCATCCGTAGTCAGATGGCTTTCTTCTGTATGATGTTTGTTGTATTCATGTCGCAATTGTATGCCTTTTGCATGTATCCCCATCTATTATGTAATGATACGATGTAATGATATCCACCTTGCAAAGCGTTTCAATATGCGCTTCTATCCTTGGTGGGACCTTCGAGTTTGTCGAGGATATGGTTGCATATTGGGCGTGACATCCCCTCTTCGACGCGTACTATATACTCCTATCGCAAAACAACCAAAAATAAAACCTCCTTGTTCATCAAATTAACCTCTCTCGTTGGGTCAAAGTGATGGAGCATGACCTCGCGGGCCCACGGATGGAAGCATGGCACGCGAGTGACTGTCCTAGATGACGCGTAGCATATGTTGCCCCACCCTCTTTGAAGCGTACTACATATATAGTTGATACGTCTCCAACGTATCTATAATTTTTGATTGTTCCATGCTATTATATTATCCTTCTAGGATGTTTTATGGCCTTTAATATACACTTTTATATGATTTTTGGGACTAACCTATTAACCTAGAGCCCAGTGCCAGTTTCTGTTTTTTCCTTGTTTTTGAGTTTTATAGAAAAGGAATACCAAACGGAGTCCAATTGACGTGCCAATTTTTGATAATTTTTTCTGGACCAAAAGAAGCCCCCGAAGTAAAAGAGTTGGGCCAGGAGAGCCACGGGCTGCCCATGAGGGTTGGGTGTGCGCCCACCCCAAGTGGTTGTGTGCCCCTGTCTCGTGGACAGCCCGGAGACCCCCCCTGACTTGTGCCCTACGCCAAAAAATCCTATAAATACTGAAACCTTCGGAAAATAACCTAGATCAGGAGTTCCGTCGCGGAAAGCCTATGTAGCCACCGAAAACCAATCTAGACCCCGTTCCGGCACCCTGCCGGAGGGGGGAACCCTCACCGGTGGCCATCTTCATCATCCTGGCGCTCTCCATGACGAGGAGGGAGTATTCCACCCTCGGGGCTGAGGGTATGTACCAGTAGCTATGTGTTTGATCTCTCTCTCTCGTGTTCTTGAGATGGCACGATCTTGATTTATTGCGAGCTTTGCTATTATAGTTGGATCTTGTGATGTTTCTCCCCCTCTACTCTCTTGTGATGAATTAAGTTTTCCCTTTGAAGTTATCTTATCGGATTGAGTCTTTAAGGATTTGAGAACACTTGATGTATGTCTTGCACTTGCTTATATGTGGTGACAATGGGATATCATGTGATCTACTTGATGTATGTTTTGGTGATCAACTTGCGGGTTCCGTGACCTTGGGAATCTATGCATAAGGGTTGGCACACGTTTTCGTCTTGACTCCCCGATAGAAAGTTCGGCGCACTCTTTGAAGTACTTTGTGTTGGTTGAATAGATGAATCTGAGATTGTGTGATGCATATCGTATAATCATGCCCACGGATACTTGAGGTGACAATGGAGTATCTAGGTGACATTAGGGTTTTGGTTGATTTGTGTCTTAAGGTGTTATTCTATTACGAACTCTATGATAGATTGAACGTTACTACGGACTCTTGAATAGATCGATGAGAAAGAATAACTTTGAGGTGGTTTCGTACACTACCATAATCTCTTCGTTTGTTCTCCGCTATTAGTTACTTTGGAGTGACTCTTTGTTGCATGTTGAGGGCTAGTAATATGATCCAATTATGTTATCCTTGTTGAGAGAACTTGCACTAGTGAAAGTATGAACCCTAGTCCTTGTTTCATATCATTGCAACACCGTTTATGCTCACGTTTACCACTTGCTACCTTGCTGTTTTTATATTTTCTTACTACAAAAACCTGTATCTACCATCCATATTGCACTTGTATCACCATCTCTTCGCCGAACTAGTGCACCTATACAATTTACCATTGTATTGGGTGTGTTGGGGACACAAGAGACTCTTTGTTATTTGGTTGCAGGGTTGCTTGAGAGAGACCATCTTCATCATACGCCTCCTATGGATTGATAAACCTTAGGTCATCCACTTGAGGGAAATTTGCTACTGTCCTACAAACCTCTGCACTTGGAGGCCCAACAACGTCTACAAGAAGAAGGTTATGTAGTAGACATCAATAGTCCTATCGTATGTAACACAAACCAACAAATGACTATCCTTGTTGGTCAAATTAACCTCTCTCACTGCATGTCATAGTGATGAACGACGACCTCGTGGGCCCATAGAGAGATTCACACGCGAGTGAGTGTCCTGCGACCACCGCGTGCATGTGGCCCAAAGATGCATGTCAAACTTTTTCTGCAGCGAACATGCGACCCAACGAGTTTAGTGTTAAAAATTGAAAAAATTAGATAACATTTGTTCATTTTTTACATTGATTGATTTCCTTGGGATTTAATGTGCAAAAAAAAAATCAAATTTGAGCTACATGAGACCTGTGATAGTGCACCAAATTAAAAATGAATTCAAAAATCATATGTGCATGTGTCCCTGGGTGCATGTTTAGTCCCCATGCAAGAAATTTTTAACATCGAGAATCTTCATTTTGAAATACAGTAAATCCAAAACTAAGTTGAAATTCATGAAACTTATCATGGTGTCATATGGACACCAATAGACGGTGTTTTTTTTCTGAAATTGGAGTCAAGTTTTGATATAATATTCTTACACACAAGAAATGATCAGTAATTAGCAACCAATATCGCAAATGAACTCTTTATTCAAACCATGTGCATTAGACCAACAGTGTACATGCCGTGTTTCGCTTAGGCAATAAAGTGGTAGAATTAATCATCAAAAAGAAAAAAAATCAATGTAATACGTGTCCTGTGTGTCGTACGAGTATGCGTGAGTTGACGAGACGCATGCAAGCAATCTGCTGCGCAGGCAGACCGGGAGCCGAGGCATGCGTGTGTTCGCTACGCAGTGTCACAAGGGAGCGTGCTAGTAGCGGTGTGTAATGACGGTAAGCATGCTGGCAATCTGCTGCGCAGGCTCACAAGGAGGTGAGGGGGCCCTTTAACCACCGCCCACCTCGCTTCCACTGCTCCATATTAATGGCGTGCTCAATCTGTCGATCATAATAGGTGGCCGCACCCCCCATCGAAAGTTGTCACCGCCGCATGGAGATTGTTAGGATGTTATCGAAGCGCACCTTCGGAGGGAGTGGCAACGCCCGGGCTGGTGAAGCACCCATGCAATGCATGAAGCTGGGTACGGAGGTTGCGATCACCGCCAACGAGGTCTCGCGCGGGCAGCCGCGCGATCTTGACTTTGTCGTTGTCGTGCCTCCCGAACCGGAACCGGAGGTCCACAGCTACTCCCTCAATGACTCCCACTCCGACGGAAAACCGGTTACCCCCCTTATTTTTTTGGGGAACATAAATCCTATGGCTATGTTCACCCGATCCATGAAGTCAGAGTAAGATTCGTTAGATCCATGTAGTGTATTGATTGTTTGAATGGTCTCTATGGTTAGTGATTAATTGTTTGTTCTATACAAATGATTTTTTCCTAATAATCTGACTAGGGTTAGTGTTCGTGCTAATAATTCGTAGCCAGGTCTTGAGAATTGATTTTGAATCTCCTAAATATATGTTCGTGCCCTTTTTCTTCTTCCAAATTTTGAGAATTGATGTCAATGTCCTACATGTATGTTTAAACCATTTTTTAGATTGGTATATACAGAGATGATGCTCCGGCGAGAGGCGCCGCCGGCTGTAGATCCTGCACCCGGCAGCACGGGCAGAAGCGCCCACACTCCCTAGATCCGAGGAAGCCGTAGAATATCGGGCGGACCGTATCAGCGATCTCCCGGACGCCATCCTTGGGGAGATCATCTTCCTTCTCCCTACCAAGGATGGCTGCCGCACATAGGTCCACGCATCTTGGTGGCGCACTCTATGGCCCGCCGAGCCTCTTAATGTCCACTGTCGCCGGCTATCTATCGTTCATGATTTTGAACTCCATGGATCCATCATTTCCTCCCACCAGGGCTTCGTTCAATGCCTATGCATCCGGGCATGCTTCTTGCTGCACATACCCTGCACGGTGGACGCCAGTCTGCCATCCCGTCAATTCGAAAAACTGCAGCATCTTGAGTTCTACCATTACTATGCAAATAGCTTCCCACCAAGCGTTGTAGCTGTGCCCTCACCACCGATGTCCATCTCATGGTTTTCCTCCTCTCTGCACACCACCACCTTTTTCCGGTGCCATCTAGCATACAATCTGGTACAAATGCTTTGACTCCCACTACTAAAAAAACTCGTGCTTGTGGTGGTCGATCTGTTAGAGGCCTCACTGCACAACATCGTCCACTCCTGCTGCCCTGCCCTGGAGCAATTGTTGCTTGCTTTTGGAAAATAAATCCGTATATGTTGTCTTGAAATAAAGTCACCTCACCTTGTAAGCATTGTAATTTGCTTTAAAGGAGAGGAGCTCATCATCAAAGATTCCCCTTCCTTCCAAAGGCCGCTCCTTGATGATTGTTATGCACCTCGACAAATTACTGTAGTCTCTACGTCGAAACTGGAGACCTTGGGTGTAATTCCTGATCCGTTTGAAGGCTACAAGATGGTGGTTGGCTCCACACTTAATCAAGTACTGTATATTATCATCAACACTTTCGTAATCATAAGCTGCATTTTTCATTTGTATGCATAAGTTTTATATCATCAACAATTTTGTAATCATAAGCTACGTTTTTCATTTGTGCGCATATGTTTTATATCATCTTGGAGTACACTTTTGGTACTAATATTATGTTCTCTGCTCACCGAATAGTTTCTCCATGGATACCCTATCAATGGTGCTAGATTCTGTCAAGACCTTACATATCAGTATGTGGTGTTTGGATCTGAACATGATTATCGGCTTTCTGCGATGCTTTCCATGTTTGGAGAAATTGTATATAGAGGTGATGCTATCAAGCACATTGATATAATTTACTAGAATTAAATGTTCACTTGTGGCTCTTTTGACATACACTTTTTTTAGACATTAACTATTTTCAGTCTTCATGTCTATTTAGGTAAAAGTACATGGACAAAAAGGTATAACCAATCGGTGGAATAAGAAGCACCGGGATTTTCTCAGTTCTCATGACATCTGTTTGAGGACAATAACACTGGAAGGATATGCATCCAACCATGCAAACACTAGCTTTGTCATAATCTTCATGTTGAATGTGAGAGTACTATTGTCCGTGAGGATTAATTTTTTTTTTAAAAAGTTTCTCACGGATGGACACGTTGGACAACATAAAAAGAATTTTCAGGTGGACAAAAGGGCTTCTGAATGTGCTTGGCTTCTATTTACAACAACTTGTCTTCATGTACCAGTAGATTTTCTGGCCCCGGATCTTGATTTTATGGATCAGACCGATCCATTTGATTGTGATTGACGAAAAGTTTGGTTGAGTTAGATGTTATTGTCATGTTCAATCCGGATTTTGTATAAACCTGGGGAACATTAATAATCATGCTTTTGTACCTTTTGTAAGCTGGAGTTAGATATTGCTGCCCTTTTTAACTCGGTTTTGACCCATATTTTCTTTCATACAAACCGGAGCTTCTATTAAGAAGCCTCATGGTTCCGAGAGGGAACTTGGTCACCTGATCTATGTGCTAAACGACATATGTTGTCTCTTCCCCTCTTGGTTTATTTCAGAGGCAACATATATATCCAACTATAGGAGTGTCATGCTAAAAAATAAAATTATTCAGGGTTAGTTTTGAGTTTTTATACATTGATTTTCCTAGGCATTTTTTAACAAATAGCCACCATGTTACCATCGCAGACGGTCGTATTCATTCCAACTGTGGGCGTTCAACTAACCATTTAGTACCGCGGGCATCTATTTGATTAGACAAGACGACTGCAAGTAGTATGTCCTCCGTTCTCATCTACAAGCACCGCCGCCGAGGATCACTGCCTGCTGCGAGATAGAGGATGAGCCGGCCAACAAGCAGGGGGCAGGTCGAGCCAGAACCACAAGAGCCTCCTGCGAGCGTGGACTTCATCAGCAGCCTCCCTGACGAGATGTTGGCAACCATCATATCCCACCTCCCCATCAAATCTGGCGTGCGGATCACTATCCTCTCGTGGCGGTGGAGCCTCCTTTGGCACTCCACCCCTTGGACCTCGTCGTCAACCATGAGTTCTGCTACGGTGAGCAGCAATGCCTGGACGCATTGTACCACGTCCTCGTCAGCACCCTGGGCCGGTCAGACGCCTTACCGTTGGCAAGTTCCATTGCCACTACAAGGCCAAATTCAAACCTAGGTTTCACTCCTGGTTCCTATCTCCATCCCTAGATCGGCTCAAGGAGCTCAGCTTTCATGCTGGACGTCCGAGCGCGTTGCCGCCGTCCGAGCTTCGCCTCGTGCCCACGCTGCGCCGCACTACATTCAGGCAGTGCATTTTCCCCCAGATTGATGTTGCGCGTGCTCTTCATCTCCCTAAACCTAAGCACCTCAAGCTCATGGCCATCCTCATCACGAAGGAGCATTTGGAGCGCCTACTCATTGGTTGTACAACGCTCGAGTACCTTCGTCTTCAGGCGATGGAGGGGTTCAGTAGCCTCCACATCACCTCGAAGAATGTCCGTGCGATTTATGTGCATTGATGGCATCGCCCAAGGCTGTCAGTTGAGGTGTTTCATGAGATGGTCATTGAGAACGCGCCTTTCCTCGAGAGATTAAATGTACTTGATTAGTTAGGTGTCCAGCAAGAATCATGGTCATTCACGCATCGCAATTGATAGTGTTGGGCTATTCGTGTGCTGAATTTAATGAACTTATTACTGGATCATTATCCGTCTAGGTACAACAATATACTTCTTCTTTTTCTTATATATTAGTGGACAACACATTTTATATAATTTTTGTTGATCTATATGTTCACCTGTCATCCAGAAAATGATTCCCGCAAGCTTGCCCGGCCTCTACGCACAATGAAGATTATCTGTCGGCCCCGGTCTAGATGAAGTTGTTAGATTCCTTACATACTTTCCTTGCATGGAGAAGCTATACATCGAGGTGATGCTCCTTTCCTATTAATTGTTAACCACAACGTAGTTCAATTTGTTGTTACTTTTACCCTTGATTACAATGACAAATGTAGAATGATTTCTAAAGGAAATTTGGAGGATTTCAATGCATATATCTTTTGAGATGTTAATAGTGAAAGATTGAAGGTGGCATTCACTCTTTTCATGTATTTTAGAGATCCTATAGATCAAAGAGGCCCGAAGGGTTCAAATCTGCATCTAGGCACTAATATGTTGTCTTTTTTTGCAGATACAAGGAAGCCCGAAAGTACAAAATGTTGGGGAATATAACAATCCCATCGAATGCCTTGATCTTCATCTCATATAAATTATTTTAACGAGTACGGAGACACCACACCAGAAATTAAATTCACCAGGTTCTTTGTTGAGAAAGCAAGGTTGCTCAAGGTAATGAGGTTTGCCCTATATTTACTGCGTAGAAGTGAATGGATTGCTAAAGAGCGCGGACGTCTACAGCTGAATGGAAAAGGCTCTGCAGAAGCTGTATTTTAGTTTGTAACTTCATATGACAGATTATTCGGAAGTTATTGTATCAAGCCGCTATATGATTTCTTGGTGGCTGGTCCTTTTGCAAAAATAATGCACGAAAAAGATACTGAAGAAGATGAATTTTATTTGTCAGAATAGTTTGAATGTTGTAATCTTTGAATTTGGGCCTTGTAATGTTGGAATTTGAACCTTGCAATATTTATGGTATTTGTTATATAATGTAATTGGATGTTTAATTTGGTTTTGCAATCATGTCTTGTTATAAGTATATATGTTGTTCTTCTGTAGATAGAGCATAGATGTTGTGCAGACAGAGCATATCACATCGCACACGGACCACACTAGGGAATCCGTCGGTGATGAATTCATCAATCGCTGACAATTGTATACCAACAAGCGTTTGCCCACAACACACACGGCTTATTCCATCACAAACAGCTCGGATGGATCCACTGTAATCCACGCATCGCACACACAACTCTAATCTCAACCGTGCTTGATGTCTCTGCCATTGCTCACACATTTCGTCTTACTTGCCACGTATCACTGTGTCGACCTCTACTCTCGGCGCGCTCTGCTCGCAGTTAGGCGTCGCGGCGCACTCTACTCGCATACCTCATGCGCTCGGCTCGTGGACAGCTTTTCCTTGCGTGTTCAGCTGCTATATGCATAGACATGGTTGCTCGATGTTGAGGTGCACACGGAGCACTCTGCTCACGTCCCTTTGCGCGCTTTGCCAGTGGATGGGTTGGCGCACGATCACGTTGTGGGCACCATATGCATGCAGTTGCGCCGCACGCGTCGCCATGATGAAGTTACATGCGACACGATGGAGTTACACGCTGCAAATTGAACTGCCATCCTGGCGTGCTGATATTCCAAGTCGTCCGGCGTCCCCTTTAATTACTACGGCCATTATAACCTTAGTCTCTTCGACTTTTCGATCGCGCACCACAACACAACAAGCACACCCACGAGGACTCATAGAGAGGGGATATCTAGCGGTGCTCCAATGGAATTCGGAAATCATAAAGTGGAGACCTACACGAGGGAGATGTACCTCTCGGTGGTGTACACCATTGACCCGGTCGTGGTGGACGACAACATCAACATTGTGGAGCAATTGCTTGCTCGAGACAAGTACAAGGTGGTCGGAATTGACCTCCAGTACACCAGCAGTCGTCCCGGCAAAGATCAGAAGGTTGTCATCACCCAGTTGTGCATGCGCCATCATGTCCTCATCTACCACTACTGCATGGCCACATAGCCTTGTGATTGTTTCGTCAGGTTTGTCAATAGCACCGACTACGAGTTTGCTACGGTTGAAACCACCGGCGATGTAAATGTGCTCAAGGTTACGGGCTTGGTGTGCAAGAACCTTGTCGAGATCCGTGAACACTACACGGTCTGGGGCAGCACGAAGAAGGACTCCCTGGTTGAACTCACCTTGTCCATCATCGACCCCTACTATGAAAAAATGAAGCAGGATGCCAACATAACACGTCCCCTATTGTGGCATGGGGCCTGGATTCGGCAACTGGATGAATCTCCCTTCAGGTTCGCGGCCAAGAGCGTCTACACATGCTATGAGATGCACAGGCAGATCGTTGACATGAGGAAGTGCCTCCTTCCCAAAATCGACAAGGCCAGATCGACAAGTAGATGATGATTAGATGATCGTTTATCCTAGTTAATTATGCATGTAATATATAGTATAGTTTCGTGTGTGGAAATGTCATGTGGGTAGTAGCCACCTATGTAATTATGCATGTAATAGTTTACTTTGGTGTGTGCAAATGTCACGTGTGTAGTAGTCGCCTATGTAATTATGCATGTAATAGTTTACTTTGGTGTGTGAAAATGTCATGTGTGTAGTAGCCGCCTATGTAATTATGCATGTAATAGTTTACTTTGGTGCGTACAAATGCCATGGATGTAGTAGCCACCTTTGTAATTGGATGTTTAATTTGGTTATGCAACCATGTCCTTATAAGTGTATATATATATGTTGTTCTTCTGTATGCAATCACATCACACAACACACACGTCTTATTAGTAGCAATCGTTAGTGTTATTATAGATCTTCGCACACATTTCTGATTACATACCTATTTGCCGCGTATCACACATATCTTGTTAAGTTGAACCATTTTTGGTCTCTTGTCTCAACGCAAACATTTCACTCGAGTGAACTCTATGCCCTCTATTGCACACACCTTGATCTGGCAGACCGTTTCTATTGTGATGCCTAATCACAAACAGTTCATCCGAGTGAACTGTATGCCGTATATCGCACACACCTTCATCTGGCTGCCCGTTTATGTTGTTATGCATCATCAAACAGTTCATTGGAGTGGACCGTATGCCACACATCTCACAGGCAACTATAATCCAAATCGTGTTTGATGTCTCCGCCATCGCAAATGTTTTGTATCTTTTTTGACGGTTTTATTACATCACCATTTGTGATTAATGCATCGCACACAATTTCGTCAATGGGTCTCTGATTGGACTATCGTGTTTGGACCATCATGTAGTAGTGTATAGCTTGCCATGCTTAGTCTTCCTAGCATAAAGTATGAATCATGAGCACCCCGGTATCAAACCAAGCAATTGACTCGTACTTCTGATGCGCTTCAATATTTTCAAATGCCATGCAATACATGAGTGCGAGCCATGGACATCGCACTATAGGTGGAATAGAATGCGGTGATAGTGAGAAGTCAAAAAGAAAGAAAGTCTCGCATCAACTAGGCGGATCAACGGGCTATGGAGATGCCCATCAATCGATATCAATGCGAGGAGTAGGAATTGTCATGCAACAGAGGCACTAAGGGCTATAAGTGTATAAAATCTCAGATGAAACTAAGTGGGTGTCGTTGTACTAAAGTTCGGGTTATTTTAGCACCCAGACTTGTGCACAGGCAGTAGTATGTAATGCCCAATATGCGGCTATGTCCCCCATGTGTCGAGGCACGACTTAAGTACATAATCGCATACTAGAATGATCTCAAGTATGGTATCTTTGCACAACTCATGTAAAATTCAGGGATGAAAGTGTAAAATGATAGTTGGCTTACACTCGCCACGTCACACAATGAAATACATTAACATACATCATCCAAATAACATCAGAGTGCGACTACGGACAAAATCCAAACGAACCACTACTGATCGTCGGGATAAGACACATAGTAACATCCACGCTCTTCATCGAACTCCCAGTACAGCTCTGAGCCATCTCCTGTATAGTTCTCAACGCTACCTGCATCTGGTGTGTGTTGAATCTGTGAGCCACAGAGGACTCAGCAATCCCGTTCTCGGGTAACAAAACTATCAAAGCCTTAGGTGTGCAAAGGCTGTAACGAAGGTTGCAGCAAGCACTAAGCACTAGCTTACGAGTTTAAAGCAAGAAGAGAACAAGTGCCAACGATCGCCAAGTTGATCAAGAAGTGATCCTAGTTACTCACGGTCAAACATAACCCCACCGTGTTCACTTCCCGAAGCCCTTCGGAAAGAGACCATCACGGTTACTCACACAGGTAGTGTATTCATGAACATGGTGTCAAGTTATCTACAACCAGATATTAACAAATTCCCATCTGCCACATAACCGCGGGCACAGCTTTCGAAAGATCAAACCCTGCAGGGGTGTCCCAACTTAGCCCATCACAAGCTCACGATCTGCGGAGTCGCAACTCCAAGGTGGGAAGACCTGAGTATTCTCGGAATCCCGTGCTCAAGATATTTGGACAAAGGTAAAACTAATCCAACAAGACTTCCCGGCGTGCCGACACCCTGACAGTAGCCACGCATATCTAGTCTCAGGCCACGATCGGATGAGCACTACGTACAGCAACCGAAGATCCCAGCGAACTGGGTGGCACCGCAAGTGGCTCTAGTTTGGACCAACACTCATGAGGAGCACTGGCCCGGGGGTTGTTAATTAAGTCCTCGGGGTAGCTAGTCCCTATGAAAGTTTTAGTTATTAGACAAATGGAGTACAAATGTTGGGCCTTGCTGGAAAAGCTTTAAACAGAGCGAATTATCAAGGGGGTCCCATAACCCCAACCATGTTAGGAATGCAAAATCAAGGAACATAACACCGGTTTATCGGTTCCTAAGGTGGCATGAGTGGAACAAAACACCAAGCAAGAGGCTTAGCCTTCCACCCATTGCCTATATATATAGGTGATTTAGTTTAACATATTATATATGGTGATATCCCAACAATAACTTCATCACGGGGCAAGAATCTTCAAAACTTCACCTGCAACTAACATCGCTATAAGAGGGGCTTAGTGATGCGTACTTAGCCAAATAACGGTGTGCTAGGAAGGTGGTTAGAGGGTTTCATGGCAACGATAGGAGGGTTGACAAATAGGAAAATAGGCATCGAGGCAATATCTAAAGAGCGAGACATCTAGCATAGGCAAAGATAATAGTGATATCTGGGAATGGTCATCTTGCCTATTGATTCCACGGAGGGATCGTAACCTTGCTCCTCAAACTCAGCCTCGGTAGGAACCTCGTACTCTGAATCGTCACCGGGCTCTAACCAAGCACAACAATGCAACACCGGAACACAATCAATCATAATGCAATGCTCAAACACATGATGCATGGATATGAAGAATATGGCATGGCGGGACATGATGCATCTCCTAGGGACACAAGGAAGGCACACGCATCATAGCAAACAAGACCACAACATATGATGCATGAACACAAGCAAAACAACAAAACTAACATGTTCACAAGGATATGCAGATTATTCAAAAAAGCACCCAACAAGTTTAAAGGAGTTGATTAACATGGCAAGGGTGCAACTAGGACTACATCAACAAGCTAGCATATTTAAATGGGCTAGAAATAACAATCAACAATTTCCAGAAACTCCCATAATTATTTAAATGCATTTGGGATAGATCTGAGAAACTACCGTTTTAAAATTGTTAAACATGCAAAACAACAGCACCACATTATTCTACACATTTCTCCACCCCAAATGCATATAAAGTTTGTTAAATTTGGAGTTGTAGATATTTAGTTATGATTTTTACAAGTTTAAGCATTTTAAAACACAAATTAATTCAAACAGCATTTCAAATGTTTTTAAACATGGCAAAAAACAGCATATTAATAATCTACATGAAAAACTAAGCAAATTTCATATATAACTCAAAACCATCATATGCATATTTAAACAGATATTAAATATACAAAGTATATGCAGAAAAAGAAAAGAAAAAGAAAAATAGAAAAAGAAAAAAATAGTCGCAAAGGTCAAACTGACCCAGGCCCTCCTAGCCGCAGCCAATGACCTGTGGGGTCAGGGGCGCTGAGGTGGCGACGACCGTGTGCGCGTGGGGGTGCAGAGAGGGGTGAGGCTGGTAGGTGGGGCCTGCCTGTCAGGCTCACAGGGAGCAAAAATGGGGGGATAAATCCCACTGCCCACTATAGGATTCGAACTTACGACCTGGCTGCTAACTGACGAAGGACCTAGCCACTGGGCTAGACAGGTGTTCTTGACAGAATACAGATGCAGCGCCTGAAGTGTTAACTGAAGAATCTAGCAGCAAGGGAAAGTAGAGCCTCGTCGGAGCTGCTCCGGCGACCTAAACAGATGACGAAGGGGTGCGGTCTGTTCCTGGGGGAACACCGCATCCACTCCATGTGCTTGCCGAACCTAGCAAACACTACAACACCGGTGACGAGCACACGTTAGAACGGCGGCGGCGGACCTCTTCGCGACAAAGCAAAGGCCTAGGAGGAGCGGCGACTAGCTGCGGGCGTGCGGGATCGAGCGACGGATCTGGCGGATCCAGAGCGGGCGAAGCGCAAGGCCTATGGCGACAACTAACGCGGGCGGCATCAGCAAGGTTCAGAAACGACGGGGCACCGAGAACACGGAGAAGTCCCCGCTCCGGCGACGCGTACAGAGGACCACAGACAGCGAAGAAGAAGTAGGGAGGAGTAGGGAGTACCTCCTTACCCTTGGACATGAAGAGGTCGACGGAGACGCGCCGGAGAGGAGGAAGACGAGCTCTGAACTTGGCGCGGTCGCTGTCCGGGGACAGAGGAAGTAGAAGAAGATGGTGTGGTCGTCGGGCTTGTCGTCCTGGGCCCCGGATCTGCTCCAGAACGGCTCGGGGAGGCGTTGCGGTGCTCGTGGACGACGGAGAGGAGGCCGGCGACGACTCCTACGCCGGAGAGGAGCTCTCGATCGGGCTGGCCATGGCGAGCGGTGCGGGTGTGCGTGGGTGCTTACCTGGGCAGCGCGCGAGGGGAAAGCGGAAGGAGGAGGTGGAACCCTAGCGGTTGCAGTTGCTCGGGTTTAAAAGGGGGCGGCCGAAGCGTGGCCTCGACGTTCGTGATCACGGCGCGATGGTGAGCGCATGCTCTGCCTCTGAACCAGAGTGACGGAGGAAGACGGAGTAGAGGGGAGAGAGGCTGACGAGTGAGTTCGCAGGGGGGGGGGAGGGACGGCGCGACTGCGCGTGGTGCTGCTCGCGCTGGTTGGGCCGCGGCCTGCTGCGGAGGAGCTGCTGGCTAGGCTGCTAGCTGGCTGCTGGGCCTAGAGCAGGAGGGGAGGAGGCCCAGCTACTGATGCTGCTACTACTATTTCTTTTCTTTTCTATTTCCCTTAGACAGAAAATAAAATGAAAAGTGCAGGCTCAAGGAAAAAGAGTTAGGAGATAAATAAAATATCCCCATGCTCCTGGATTTATGCCCTATTTAATCAAATTGGTTTGGACATTTTTGAAGGTAGAAAAATAAAATGAGTTTGAGTATGGTTCAAACTCTTGTCATTTTTTAACCCAACCAAATCACTTCTAAATGGGGCATGGATTTGCATGGTGACACATGTCATAGCAACAGAGAAAAGGGGAGGAGTTGAACATTAATGGAATGGCTAGGTCACTTGCAAAAATAATTAAAGAAAGGAAGAAAAGAAGGTAAGAAAAGAGGTGAAGAAGAAGGAGGGGGTCTAGGGTTTTGGCAAGGGCATGGTTTTGCACCAACACACACAACACATCAAGGTGGCCTCACATCACAAACAAAAACAAGTAAGAAGCTAAGATGACTATGATGTCGTGATGATAACGAAGCAATGCATGGATGCAAAATAAAATAAAATGACAATGCAAAAACAAAATAAGCTCAAATGACAAGAACCCCCAAGGATAATGACAAGGATCGAAATGAGAATTGCTTTATTGCCATAATTGGAAAGTATCACATATGGGGTGTTACAAACTCTCCTCCACTACAAGAAAATCTTGTCCCGAGATCAAGCACTGAAAGAAGGAGGGATACTCGGAACGAAGGTGATCTTCTCGTTCCCCGTAGCTTCTTGGTCGGTATGGTGTGACCACTTTACTTTCAAGAACTTGATGGACTTGTTGCGGGTCTTGCGCTCAGTTTCTTCAAGAATAGCAATGGGGTGCTCACAATAAGACAAGTCTTGTTGAAGATCAATCTCTTCGAACGGAATGGTGCGTTCAGGTGTCTTGAAGCACTTGCGGAGTTGAGACACGTGAAACACATCATGAACATTAGCAAAGTTGGAGGGAAGCTCGAGTTGGTAGGCAAGATCGCCTCTCTTGCCAAGAATCTTGAAAGGGCCCACGTATCTTGGAGCAAGCTTGCCCTTGATACCGAACCTCTGAGTGCCCTTCATGGGAGAAACACGGAGATAGACATGGTCTCCAATGTCGGAAGGCAAGTCACGATTCTTGCCGTCATAGTAGCTCTTTTGACGCGATTGAGCGGCTTTGAGATTCACACGTATGACTTTGCACAGTTCTTCGACTTCTGAGATCAAATCATTTCCAAGAAGTTGACGTTCACCAGCCTCGGACCAGTTGAGAGGGGTACGACACTTTCTGCCATAGAGGATTTCGGAAGGATCTTTGCCGGCACTTGCTTGGAAGCTGTTGTTGTAAGAGATTTTGGCAAACGAAAGGCAATCTTCCCATTTCATACCGAAGGATATGACCCAAGCTCTTAGCATATCTTCGAGGATTGGGTTCACTCTTTCGACTTGACCACTAGTCTGAGGGTGAAACACAATGCTGAAGCGAATCTTTATGCCCATGGCTGACTGAAAAGAATCCCAAAACTTGGAGGTGAACAAACTTCCATGGTCTGAGGAGATCACTTGAGGAATGCCATGCAAAGAAACAATTCTGGAGGTGTACAGCTCTGCCAGCTGAGCTGCGTTGATGGATTCTTTGACGGGAAGAAAATGACCTACTTTAGTTAGCTTGTCAATCACCACAAAGATAGCATAATTTCCCATCTTGTCCTCAGGAAATCCAGTGACAAAATCCATCTCAATGTGATTGAATTTGCACTCGGGAATAGGTAGAGGTTGAAGGAGACTGGCTGGACGTTGATGCTCTACCTTCACCCTTCTGCAGACATCACATTCATTCACGAATTGGGCAATCTCCCTTTTCATGCGAGTCCACCAATATGATTGCTTGAGGTCTTGGTACATCTTGGAACTTCCGGGATGAATCGAGAGGAGGGAGTCATGTGCTTTGTTCATTATGAGATTCCTGAGATCACCCTTGGGAACCACAATTCTGTCCTCAAAGAACAAGGTGTCTTTCTCATCAACGCGATAGCACTTGTATTTGGGAGTACCCTTAGCAATACCATGTTTCACTTTCTGCACCATAGCATCACTGAGCTGGGCCTCACGGATTTGATCTTCCAAGGTACGAGCAACTTGAAGGTTTGCAAGAAAGCCTTGCGGAACAACTTGGAGGTTGAGCTTCCTGAATGATTCACAAAGTTTAGGCTAGAACGGTTTGAGAAGGAGACTGTTGCAATACGCCTTTCTGCTTAAGGCATCTGCAATGACATTGGCCTTGCCAGGAGTGTACTCAATGCTTGGATCATACTCATGTATCATCTCAACCCAATGAGTCTGGCGAAGGTTAAGGTTTGGCCGTGTGAAGATGTACTTCAAGCTCTTGTGATCGATGAAGATGTCCACTTTTCTGCCCAACAGAAGGTGTCTCCACGTGATCAAGGCATGTACAACTGCTGCTAGCTCGAGATCATGTGTGGGGTAATTCTTCTCATTTGGTTTCAGCTGACATGAAGTGTATGCCACAATCTTCTTGTATTGCATGAGAACACCACCAAGACCTTGCAATGAAGCATCGCAAAAGTCTTCATAAGGCTTGGACTCATCCGGAGGAGTAAGAACCGGAGCAGAAATGAGCTTCTCTTTGAGTGTTTTGAATGCCACACCACAATAAGGAGTCCAAGAGTACTTGACGTTCTTCTGCAACAGGTTGGAAAGAGGCTTGGCAATCTGCAATAGCTAGCAAGACCAAGGAAGCTTCGGAGTTGCTTGACATTCTGCGGAGGTTCCCAGTTGACAATAGCTTCAACCTTCTTAGGGTTCACAGAAATGCCCTCGGCAGAGATAATATGGCCAAGATATAGGAATTTATCCAGCCAGAATTCACATTTGGAGAACTTCGCATAGAACTTGTGTTCACGAAGCCTGTCAAGGACCAAACGGAGGTGCTTGGCATGGTCTTCTACATTCTTGGAGAATACCAAGATATCATCCAGATAGACGAGAACAAATTCATTGGTTTAGGGGTTGAATATGATGTGCATCATCAGAGAGAAGGTGGGTGGAGCATTTGCAAGGCCGAAAGACATGACCGTGTATTCATAAGAGCCAAAACTCGTTCTGAATGCGGTCTTAGGAATATCCTCTTCACGGATATGAATCTGATGGTAACCCATCCGGGGATCAAGCTTCGAGAACACCTTTGCTCCTTTGAGCTGCTCGAACAATTCATTGATATTGGGGAGCGTATACTTATTCTTTATTGTCTTCTTATTCAATGGCCGGTAATCAACGCAAAGGAGTTCCGTGCCATCCTTCTTCTTGACAAATAGAACACCACAGCCCCAAGGAGAAGTACTAGGCATGATTAGACCCATATGTTCTTGCTCATCGATTTGTTTCTTCAGCTCCTTCAACTCATCAGGGGAAAGCTTGTATGGACGCAGATATGCTGGCTCGGTACCGGGTTCAAGTTCAATGACGAATTCAACTTGACGATGGGGAGGCATGCCTGGAAGCTCTTCAGGGAATACATCCTCATATTCACGAACCACCGGAATCTGAGATATGGCATTAATCTCGCCCTTGTCATTGAGAGAGAATAGCCTGATTGTGTTATCTCGAGAGGTGAAGATAATCACGTCTTCGTCAGGGTGAGTTAGCTTGACCTCCTTGTTTGCACAATCAATGTTTGCATCATGCTTGGAGATCCAATCCATCCCAAGAATAAGATCAATGTCGGAGTTGCCAAGAACAACCGGAGAAACCAGAAAACTGTAATCACTCATATGAATAGATATGTCCGGAGCAACTGAGTTGGAAGACATTTGTAATCCCTGAGAAATAATCTTAAAGGCCTAGGTATGCTCTCCGTAACCAAGTCATGCTTAGCAACAAATGGTCTTGAAATGAAAGAAAGCGATGCACTCAAATCAAACAAGACTTTTGCAGGAATAGAGTTAACTGGAAGATTAACAAGTATCACATCTGAAGAATTCTCTGCTTGAGCTGCATTCCTCAGATTCACTCTTGCATGCTTGGGATTGTGCTTGAAAATAGCAGTGCTGACAGATGGAGGAGGCGGAAGGCGCCTTGGGTTGGGACACTTGTTGGCATAGTGACCCTTCTAAGAACACTTGTTGCAAGTAACTTCTGAGATAGGCCAGTGATAAGGACCACTTGATCTTGAAGCTTGAAACTGAGGCTTGGACTGATTGCTTCGGTTGGGTGGGTGTAGCGACCACGATCTGAATGGACCGAAGTGTCTGTGTTTCAGTGTCATCCCTGGATCGCTAATGCTGACACACGCATTACTTGAAGGATTTATAACAGAGTGGCAATCACACACTTATTACATCGAATGTCTCCAAAGAGAACTTATTACAAAAGATCTATGGCTTAAGACCATCTAACAAAATAACAGCGGAAGGCTTGGAAGATAAGTGAGTCCATCAGCTCCAACGGCATAGCTGAGTGCATGACAAACGACCTAGAACGTCTTACTCCTCGTCTGAAAAGTCTGCAATGTAATATGTTGCAGCCCGAAACGGGTCAGCACATGGAATATGTTGGCAAGATAACACGGAAGATGCAAGTAACAGAAGTAAAGGCGATACTATATGCATATTTGGCTGGTGGAGGCTCTAAGGTTAAAGTTTTTGCGTAAAGCCAATTTTCCCTACAACAAAGGAATAAATTTTATTTTAACTATCATGGTAGTTGAATCATCATTGAGAAGGTACCTCCAACTCAACCCCAAATTAAATTAATCATTAAGCCAACAAATTAACTTTAGAGTGATGAGATCAACCAATAATTCAAATACCAGATACTCAAGATGTCCATAACCGGGGACACGGCTAATCATGATCAGTTTGTACACTCTGCAGAGGTTTGTGCACTTTTCCCACAAGACTCGATCGCCTCCGTGGAATTTCTCGCACTGCATGGTGTTTGAGAAACGGATGACCGAGACACAGTCTTTGAGAAGCATTTACTCTTTACCCCGGGTGAACTCGTACACCTACTCCCCCCTACATCTGCTAGTCCACCACAGAAAGAGCTCACACAACTTACTCATACTATGCCAGAGCCCATATTGGCATTGTGGCTGCACACGGAAGTTTCTAGCATGAATAGTTTTATGATCCCTTTGAGGCTGGGTGGCATTCCATAGGATAATCTCACGGTACCCCGGGATTTCCTAGGACAACACTGGATTCTCCAGGGGCCCTGCAACCAATCCACCCAGATGTGTATTCAAGTAGCCACCTTAAGTTGAATCCTTAATTAACAACTCACATCTGTCATGGATTTCACTCAAACCCAAACCACGTCTACGAGCATAGCATGATAACCTAAGCATAACGTAGAAGTAACTCCCAAGGGTTTGAAAATAATGCAGGTAATAGGTTCTACCTCAAACTACTTCCCAGACCCACAAGTTAAGAGATCCTACTCATGCAATGTGTGAGGGTTTCATCTAATGCATAAAAACTGGGTAATAAAAGAGTATGATCTATATGTTACTTGCCTTGCTGACGATTCGCAAAACCTAGGGACTCGTAGTAGCACGCTTCATAGTCTGGGTATTCTATCGCAAGCAAACAATAGAATACATAAGCAAACAAGCAAAGATGCACAAAACAAACTTCAAAAGATAACACCTAACTAGAAAGTTCAACTTAAGAACTCCGGTTTGCAAAAAGAATCAAATCGAAAGAAGCAACGAAACTCAAACTGCGAAAGAAACGAGATGCGTTTACTAATTTGATCTAAAGTCAAATTTTACAGTAGCCAAAACTTTGTTCCAATTGGTTAAACGGAAAGAGGGTGTCAAGACGAAGATCTCGGATTTTGAATCACCTGATTCCGACTCTCGAGCGAAAAGAAAAATGAAAAACAAGATCAGGGCAAAAATCACGATCGAAATAATCGCGGATAAATACCCCGAAAAGGAAAAATGACGAACAGGCTAACGAACGAACGTTTGCTGTCTGCGGCTAACGGGCGAAACACGTTCGTTCAAACGAACGTACGGACGAACGTCCACTAAAAAGCTAAACCAAAAAAATGATCTAATCTAAAAAAACGGATCTAGGGTTTTCTAAAAAAAACCGATCGGCTTTTAAAAGAAAACTGACGGCGACGGCGGCTACCTCGGAAAAGATGGCAGCGACGAGTGGCGGCGGCGGCGGCAACGGGCGGCGACGGCGCTAGGGCAGAGGGGCGGGCGGCTGGGCTGCGGGGCTGGGCCCTCGGTCGGCTTATAAAGGCCCTGGCCAGAGGAGTCCTAGCCGAACACGGCCCAAAGGCGGTTTCGTTTTTTTTAAGAATCCTGGCGCACAAAAACTAACAAAAGAAATACTAAACGGACTCCAAAAATCCCGAAATAAATTTTCACCGTCCTCAAATAATATTTAGGACAAAGTGAACATTTTTCCCGGACCTAAATGTAATTTTGAAAAAAAGCATATTTTTCCTATGCAAATAAAATCGCAAATAAATCCAGAAAAATACCAAAAGTGATTTTAATATTTTTCCTCCAATATTTCTGTTATTTGGAGAAGTAATATTATCTCCGCTCATATATTTTGTCTAGAAATATTTGTAGGAGAGAAAAATAATTAAAACCAACACTATCCTCGCACCGTATTCGAGTAAACTCAAATACGAAAACGGTGGAATTCCCAACTCTCTCTCCGTAGGTCCTTGAGTTGCTTAGAATTTCGAGGATTGCCACGAACAAAATGCAAAGAATTATGCAATGCAATATGATCTATGTATAACATTCCAAATTGAAAATTTGGGATGTTACAAACCTACCCCCCTTAAAAAGAATCTCGCCCTCGAGATTCGACTTGCCTAGAGAACAGGTGTGGGTCGCCCTTGCGTAGATCATCTTCTCGTCCCAGGTGGCTTCTTCCTCGTAGGTCAGATCACTATCTAACTGAATTGCTTCCAGGGGTACTGTGTCTCTAAGCGGTATATCGGCCATCTCCGCATGGCACTTTTTAAGCTGCGAAACGTGAAACACGTCGTGCACTCCTGACAATTCTTCGGGCAACTCCAACTTATAGGCAACCTCTCCCATGTGTTCCAAAACACGGTAAGGTCCCACAAATCTCGGGGCTAGCTTTCAGTTAACTCCGAAACGTTTAACTCCTCGCAGAGGCGATACTCTCAGGTACGCTCTGTCTCCGATTTCGTAAGCTATCTCCTTGCGCTTCGAGTCTGCGTAACTCTTCAGTCTGGACTGAGCTACCTTTAGTCTATCTCGAATTAGCTTAACCTTCTCTTTAGACTCTTTGATCAAGTCCGGTCCAAACAACTGTCGATCTCCAACTTCATCCCACATTAACGATGTTAGGCATCTTCTTCAGTACAATGCTGCGAACGGTGCCATCTTCAAACTGGTCTGGTAACTATTGTTGTAGGAGAACTCCGCGTAGGGCAAATTATCATCCCAACTAGATCCATAATCTAGCGCACAGGCTCTCAACATGTCCTCCAGAATCTGGTTGACTCTCTCGGTCTGTCCATCTGTCTGTGGGTAAAACGATCTACTAAATTCCAGCCTCGTTCCCAAAGTTTGGTGTAGCTGATGCCAAAACTTTGAGGTGAACTGTGTTCCTCTATCTGATACAATGGTCCTTGGAACTCCGTGCAGACATACAATCCTGGT
>LR738713.1:321401707-321458302 GCA_902687465.1 Secale cereale
GACTCTTTGATCAAGTCCGGTCCAAACAACTGTCGATCTCCAACTTCATCCCACATTAACGATGTTAGGCATCTTCTTCAGTACAATGCTGCGAACGGTGCCATCTTCAAACTGGTCTGGTAACTATTGTTGTAGGAGAACTCCGCGTAGGGCAAATTATCATCCCAACTAGATCCATAATCTAGCGCACATGCTCTCAACATGTCCTCCAGAATCTGGTTGACTCTCTCGGTCTGTCCATCTGTCTGTGGGTAAAACGATCTACTAAATTCCAGCCTCGTTCCCAAAGTTTGGTGTAGCTGATGCCAAAACTTTGAGGTGAACTGTGTTCCTCTATCTGATACAATGGTCCTTGGAACTCCGTGCAGACATACAATCCTGGTCATGTATATCTTTGCCAACTTTGCACTGGTGTATGTAGTTTTCACGGGGATAAAGTGGGCTACTTTGGTCAAACGATCCACTACTACCCAGATTGAATCATATCCCGATTTGGTCCTGGGCAATCCAGTGATAAAGTCCATGCCAAGCTTCTCCCACTTCCATTCGGGTATCGGCATAGGATGTAGCAATGTTGCTGGCTTCTGATGCTCTGCTTTTACTCTCTCGCATACATCACATACGGCTACATACTCGGCAATATCCTTCTTCATTCTCATCCACCAAAAACGTTCCTTCAAATCCAAATACATCTTGGTGTTTCCGGGGTGTATCGAGTATGGCGAATCATGTGCTTCCTGCAGTATCAACTTCCTGATCTCCGGGTCGTTGGGCACATAGATTCGATCCTCAAACCACAAGGTGGCGTGCTCATCCTCACGAAATCCCTTGGATTTTCCTTCACTCATCCTCTTCTTTATCTCGGCAATCTCTCTGTCCTCCTTCTGGGCTTCGCGTATCTTTCCCAGCAATGACGACTGAACCTCCAACGTTGCAGCGAAACCTCTAGGAACTATCTCCAAACGAAGCTCCCTGAGATGTTCTGCTAACTCCTGTGGCAATCCCCCTTTTACTAGGGTATTGGCATAACTCTTCCGGCTCAAGGCGTCTGCAACGACATTGGCCTTTCTGGGGTGATAGTGCAGGTTCATATCATAATCCTTTATAAGCTCCAACCATCTCCTCTGTCTGAGGTTCATTTCCTTCTGAGTGAAAAGCTAATTCAAACTCTTGTGGTCCGTGTACACATCACAACGATGTCCAATGAGGAAGTGTCTCGAGGTTTTGAGTGCGTGCACTACAGCTGCTAACTCCAGATCGTGCGTCACATAATTCAACTCGTGCGGCCGCAGTTGACGGGATGCATAGGAAACAACTCTTCCATCCTGCATAAGTACTCCTCCAAGTCCTAAGCGTGAAGCATCGAGTATACTTGGAAATCCTTGCGTATATCTGGCAATATCAGCACTGGGGCTGTCGTCAACCGTTTCTTCAACTCCTGGAAACTCTCTTCACACTCTTCAGTCCAATCGAACTTTGTCTCCTTCTTCAACAATGTTGTCATTGGCTTAGCAATCTTGGAGAAATTTTCTATGAATCTCCGGTAGTATCCCGCGAGTCCAAGAAAACTACGGATCTCTCCAACTGAAGTGGGTGCCAACCATTCAGTGACTGCCTGCACTTTGACGGGGTCCACTGCTATACCTTCTCCCGATATAACATGCCCTAGGAATCCAGCTTCCTTCAACCAAAACTCGCATTTGCTAAACTTGGCATACAGCTGATGTTCTCTGAGCTTCTCCAATACCAAAGGCAAATGCTCTGCATGTTCCTCTTCATCCTTCGAGTACACCAAAATGTCATCAATGAATACCACGACGAACTTATCCAAGAACTCCATGAACACCTTGTTCATCATACTCATGAAATAGGCAGGGGCGTTAGTCAACCCAAATGACATAACCGTATACTCATATAGCCCGTACCTTGTGGTGAAGGCTGTCTTAGATATATCCTTCTCTCGGATCTTCAACTGGTGGTATCCAGATCGTAGGTCGATCTTGGAGAATACTTTCGCTCCCTGGAGTTGGTCGAACAAATCATTGATCATCGGTAGCGGGTACTTATTCTTAATAGTCACTTCATTTAGTGCACGATAACCAACGACCATTCTTAAAGATCCATACTTCCTGTCAACCAAAAGCACTGGGTCTCCCCAAGGTGATGAACTTCGGCGAATAAATCCTTTCTCCCATAACTCCTTAATCTGCTTCTTGATCTCCTCCAGATCATTCACTAGCATCTGATACGGTCTCTTAGATATTGGTCCGGTGCCGGGCAACAACTCAATATCCCTATCCGGTGGCATGCCTGGTAACTCCTCTAGAAACACATCCGGATATTCCTTTACTACCGGCACTTCCTCCTGAACAACTCCCGTGAGAGAATGTACTTGTGTCTTTATAGGCGAATGCCTAGATACATACTTAATCCTTATTCCCTCTGGGGTGGAAAGCAAAATAGACTTGCTGGCACAATCGATGTTATCTCCATACTTCGATAGCCAATCCATACCTAATATCACATCCAATCATTGCGACTCCAAAACTATTAGGTCTGAGGGGAATACATGTCGTCCAATGGTCAATGGCATCTGAAAACATCCTTGATTTGCCATATATTCCGCTCCTGGTGAAGTTACTATCATGGGGGCCATGAGGACTCTAGTGGACAACTTATGTCTATTTACGAATCCCCTTGAAATGTAGGAATGCAATGCACCAGTATCGAAAAGAACTACTGCGGTAAATGACTTTACCAAAAACTTACCAATCACCGCATCTGGTTGTTCTTCAACCTCCTCCACGGTCACGTGGTTCACTTGTCCTTTGTTGAACGGGTTGGGCTTCCCGGCGCTTCCATTGCCATTCCCATTCTTAGCTTCAGGGCACTCCGTGGCATAGTGTCCATTCTTCCCGCACTTGACACACGTGACGTGGCTCAAATCCCTCTTGGCGGGTGTGGATGGAGTAGAGGGGTTTTGATTATTGTTTGCTCCATTCCCATTCCCATTCTTGGAGCCAATGTGGTTATGGGAACTTCCTCCAGTGTTGTTGTGGCTTCCATGGTTACGGGTATATCCTCTCGAATTCGGAGTGAATCGAGGCTTCTGCTGGGCTCCAGAATTATTCCTTCCTTGTCCATACTTCCTCTTGCGGCTCTCAATCTGCTGCTGCTTCCCTTCAATCATAAGAGCCTTATCTACCAACTCCTGGTAGTTGTTGAAAGTTGCCACCATCAACTGTACGCTCATCTCATCATTCAACCCTTCCATAAATCTCTCCTGCTTAGCGGCATCTGTGGCCACATCATCTGGGGCATAACAAGATAGGGTACTAAATTCATCTACGTACTGAGCCACAGTACAATTTCCTTGGCGCAAGTTGCGAAACTCTCACTTCTTCATGCTCATAGCTCCAGTCAAGACATGAGCAGTATGAAAAGCTTGCTGAAACTGCTCCCAAGTGACATTGGCTATAGGGAAGGTGGCTGTGTAATTCTCCCACCATGCGGCTGTTGGTCCAGACAACTGGTGTGCGGCAAATCACACTTTCTCAGCATCCGAGCAATTGGCGATGGTCAAATCCCTTCCAATCTTGCGCAGCCAGTCATCAGCAACTATAGGTTCAATGCTGCTCGCAAACACCGGTGGTTGCAACCTTATGAAACGTGTCAGGTTGTCCACGGGTGGTGGTGGTGGAGAGTTGTTGTTGTTCTGGTTGTTCTGAGTGTTCTGGACAAGAAGTTGCATCAAAGTGTTCTGCTGCTGAATCAATTGAGTGAGCTCAGGGGGGAACTCAAATCCGGGCTCACGTCTTGGAGGCATCTGATGGGTGTAGAGGGAAGAGATTAGAATAGAATTGAGGTCCAAGAGAAAATCACTACCCATATGCACATGAGACAAACACAATCATATCACACCAATCAATTTCAAGCAAGGTCGTACAAGATCTAACTAACGTTACAAAGTTCTCTAAAAATACTTTGTGGGAAAAAAACTACTAGTCATAGGGTGGTCATCTAAATTTTTTGACCAGTGGATGACTCAATGATGTCTGCTCCAGCTTCATCTTCATAGTCTTCGTCTTCACTATCGTCGGGGTATGAATCCGTGTCGTCGATGATGATATAATCTTCAGAACGAATCTCCTTGGGTTCTTCTTCTTCCTCTTCTTCTCCTCCTGGTGCTGGATCTCCCATGAATACTCCTAGCTTCCTTGTCAAATCATCATTCTTCTCCACTAGTATCAACATCTCCTCCTCGTATCCATCACGAGTAGACTTGAGTTCTTCTTCTAGCTCCAAATTCCTATTTAGTGCCTTCTTCAAATCTATCATCCCAGCGCACATCTGGTTCTCCTGTCGTCGAATGTGCTGGTTTAACTCCTGGATGAACGCTGCAATGGACTTGTCCTTCCGGGTGCCGATCATGTCCCAACGCTCATCTTGGCGTCCACAAATCTGGTAGATGGTGTCCTTCAGCTCCTGCTTGTAGACTTCTCCGATCCTTCCCATGGTGATGTGGGCGGCCATACTCTTGCCTAGGCTCCAGGTTGGTGCATCAAAAGAAAACTCTATCGGCTCAGTGGATGGTGCGAAGGTTCTCCCGGGAATATGAACTTGAATGCTCCATGGCTCCTCTTCTGGTAAAGTGGCGGTGTAGGTCCCGGTAAAGCTTGGTATTCCTATGTTCAGGTACCTAGTGACTTCCTTCAAGTGTCGTCCAAAAGGTGTGTCTGCCATAGAGGATTTCAAAAGGAGCTTTGCCGGCACTTGCTTGGAAGCTGTTGTTGTAAGAGAATTCGGCAAATGAAAGGCAATCTTCCCATTTCATACCGAAGGAGATGACACAAGCTCTTAGCATATCTTCGAGGATTTGGTTCACTCTTTCGACTTGACCACTAGTCTGAGGGTGAAACACAGTGCTGAAGCGAATCTTTGTGCCCATGGCTGACTGAAAAGAATCCCAAAACTTGGAGGTGAATAAACTTCCACGGTCTAAGGAGATCACTTGAGGAATGCCATGCAAAGAAACAATTCTGGAGGTGTACAGCTCTGCCAGCTGAGCTGCGTTGATGGATTCTTTGACGGGAAGAAAATGAGCTACTTTAGTTAGCTTGTCAATCACCACAAAGATAGCATCATTTCCCTTCTTGGCCTTAGGAAACCCAGTGACGAAATCCATTTCAATGTGATCGAATTTGCACTCGGGAATAGGTAGAGGTTGAAGGAGACCGGCTGGACGTTGATTCTTTGCCTTCACTCTTCTGCAGACATCACATTCATTCCTGAATTGGGCAATCTCCCTTTTCATGCGAGTCCACCAATATGATTGCTTGAGGTCTTGGTACATCTTGGAACTTCCGGGATGAATCGAGAGGAGGGAGTCATGTGCTTCGTTCATTATGAGCTTCCTGAGATCACCCTTGGGAACCACAATTCTGTCCTCAAAGAACAAGGTGTCTTTCTCATCAACGTGATAGCACTTGTATTTGGGAGTACCCTTAGCAATACCATGTTTCACTTTCTGCACCATAGCATCACTGAGCTGGGCCTCACGGATTTGATCTTCCAAGGTAGGAGCAACTTGAAGGTTTGCAAGAAAGCCTTGCGGAACAACTTGGAGGTTGAGCTTCCTGAATGATTCACAAAGTTTATGCTGGGACGGTTTGAGAAGGAGACTGTTGCAATACGCCTTTCTGCTTAAGGCATCCGCAATGACATTGGCCTTGCCAGGAGTGTACTCAATGCTTAGATCATACTCTTGAATCATCTCAACCCAACGAGTCTGGCGAAGCTTAAGGTTTGGCCGTGTGAAGATGTACTTCAAGCTCTTGTGATCGGTGAAGATGTACACTTTTCTGCCCAACAGAAGGTGTCTCCACGTGATCGAGGCATGTACAACTGCTGCTAGCTCGAGATCATGTGTGGGGTAATTCTTCTCATTTGGTTTCAACTGACGTGAAGTGTATGCCACAATCTTCTTGTCTTGCATGAGAACACCACCAAGACCTTGCAATGAAGCATCGCAAAAGACATCATAAGGCTTGGACTCATCCGGAGGAGTAAGAACCGGAGCAGAAATGAGCTTCTCTTTGAGTGTTTTGAATGCCACATCACAATCAGGAGTCCAGGAGTACTTGACGTTCTTCTGCAATAGGTTGGAAAGAGGCTTGGCAATCTGCAATAGCTAGCGAGACCAAGGAAGCTTCGGAGTTGCTTGAAATTCTGCGGAGGTTCCCAGTTGACAATAGCTTCAACCTTATTGGGGTTCACAGAAATGCCCTCGGCAGAGATAATATGGCCAAGATATAGGACTTTATCCAGCCAGAATTCACATTTGCAGAACTTCGCATAGAACTTGTGTTCACGAAGCCTGTCAAGGACCAAACAGAGGTGCTTGGCATGGTCTTCTACATTCTTGGAGAATACCAAGATATCATCCAGATAGACGAGAACAAATTCATTGGTGTAGGGGTTGAATATGAAGTGCATCATCAGAGAGAAGGTGGGTGGAGCATTTGCAAGGCCGAAAGACATGACCGTGTATTCATAAGAGCCAAAACTCATTCTGAATGTGGTCTTAGGAATATCCTCTTCACGGATACGAATATGATGGTAACCCATCCGGAGATCGAGCTTCGAGAACACCTTTGCTCCTTTGAGCTGCTCGAACAATTCATTGATATTGGGGAGCGGATACTTATTCTTTATTGTCTTCTTGTTCAATGGCCGGTACTCAAGGCAAAGGCGTTTTGTGCCATCCTTCTTCTTGACAAATAGAACACCACAGCCCCAAGGAGAAGTACTAGGCCTGATTAGACCCATACATTATTGTTCATCGATTTGTTTCTTCAGCTCCTTCAACTCATCAGGGGAAAGCTTGTATGGACGCTGACATGCTGGCTCGGTACCGGGTTCAAGTTCAATGATGAATTCAACTTGACGATGGGGAGGCATGCCTGGAAGCTCTTCAGGGAATACATCCTCATATTCACGAACCACCAGAATCTGAGATATGGCATTAATCTCGCCCTTGTCATTGAGAGAGAATAGCCTGATTGTGTTATCTCGAGAGGCGAAGATAATCAGTCTTCGTCAGGGTGAGTTAGCTTGACCTCCTTGTTTGCACAATCAATGTTTGCATCATGCTTGGAGAGCCAATCCATCTCAAGAATAAGATCAATGTCGGAGTTGCCAAGAACAACCGGAGAAACCAGAAAACTGTAATCATCCATATGAATAGATATGTCCTGAGCAACTGAGTTGGAAGTCATTTGTAATCCCGGAGAAATAATCTTTAAAGGCCTAGGTATGCTCTCCGTAACCAAGTCATGCTTAGCAACAAATGGTCTTGAAATGAAAGAAAGCGATGCACCCGAATCAAACAAGACTTTTGCAGGAATAGAGTTAACTGGAAGATTACCAAGTATCACATCTGAAGAATTCTCTGCTTGAGCTGCATTCATCAGATTCACTCTTGCATGCTTGGGATTGGGATTGAAAATAACAGTGCTAACAGATGGAGGAGGCGGAAGGCGCCTTGGGTTGGGACACTTGTTGGCATAGTGACCCTTCTGAGAACACTTGTTGCAAGTAACTTCTGAGAGAGGCCGGTGATAATGACCACTTGATCTTGAAGCTTGAAACTTAGGCTTGGACTGATTGCTTGGGTTGGGTGGGTGTAGCTACCACGATCCGAATGGACCAAAGTCTCTGTGTTTCAGTGTCATGCATGGATCGGTAATGCTGACACACACAGTACTTGAAGGATTTATAACAGAGTTGCAATCAGACACTTATTACATCAAATGTCTCCAAAGAGAACTTATTACAAAAGATCTATGGCTTAAGGGCATCTAACAAAATAACAACAGAAGACTTGGAAGATAAGTGAGTCCATCAACTCCAACGGCATAGCTGAGTGCATGACAAACGACCTAGAACGTCTTACTCCTCGTCTGAAAAGTCTTCAAAGTAATATGTTGCAGCCCGAAATGGGTCAGCACATGGAATATGCTGGCAAGATAACACGGAAGATGCAAGTAACAAAAATAAAGGTTATACTATATGCCTATTTGGCTGGTGGAGGCTCTAAGGTTAAAGTTTTTGCATAAAGCCAATTTTTGCCTACAACAAAGGAATAAATTTTATTTTAACTATCATGGTAGTTGATACATCATTGAGAAGGTACCTCCAACTCAACCCCAAATTAAAGTAATCATTAACCCAACAAATTAACTTTAGAGTGATGAGATCAACCAATAATTCAAATACCAGATACTCAAGATGTCCATAACCGGGGACACGGCTAATCATGATCAGTTTGTACACTCTGCAGAGGTTTGTGCACTTTTCCCACAAGACTCGATCGCCTCCATGGAATTTCTCGCACTGCATGGTGTTTGAGAAACGGATGACCGAGACACAGTCTTTCGGAGGCATTTACTCTTTACCCTAGGTGAACTCGTACACCTACTTTCCCCTACATCTGCTAGTCCACCACTGAAAGAGCTCACACAACTTACTCATACTATGCTAGAGCCCATATTGGCATTGTGGCTGCACACGGAAGTTTCTAGCATGAATAGTTTTATGATCCCTTTGAGCCTGGGTGGCATTCCATAGGATAATCACACGGTACCCCGGGATTTCCTAGGACAACACTGGATTCTCCACGTGCCCTGCAACCAATCCACCCAGATGTGTATTCAAGTAGCCACCTTAAGTTGAATCCTTAATTAACAACTCACATCTGTCATATATTCCACTCAAACCCACACCACGTCTACGAGCATAGCATGATAACCTAAGCATAACGTAGAAGTAACTCCCAAGGGTTTGAAAATAATGCAAGTAATAGGTTCTACCTCAAACTACTTCCCAGACCCAAGAGTTAAGAGATCCTACTCATGCAATGTGTGAGGGTTTGATCTAATGCATAAAAACTGGGTAATAAAAGAGTATGACCAATGTGTTACTTGCCTTGCTAACGATTCGCAAAACCTAGGGACTCGTAGTAGCACGCTTCACAGTCCGCGTATTCTATCGCAAGAAAACAATAGAATACATAAGCAAACAAGCAAAGATGCACAAAACAAACTTCAAAAGATAAGATCTAACCAGAAAGTTCAACTTAAGAACTCCGGTTTGCAAAAAGAATAAAATCGAAAGAAGCAACGAAACTTAAACTGCGAAAGAAACGAGATTCATTTACTAATTTGATCTAAAGTCAAATTTTACAGTAGCCAAAACTTTGTTCCAGTTGGTTAAACGGAAAGAGGGCGTCGAGACGAAGACCTGGGATTTTGAATCACCTGATTCCGACTCTCGAGCGAAAAGAAAAACGAAAAACAAGATCAGGGCAGAAATCTCGATCGAAATAATCGCGGATAAATACCCCGAAAAGGAAAACTGACGAATAGGCTAACGAACGAACGTTCCCTGTCTGCGGCTAACGGGCGAAACACGTTCGTTAAAACGAACGTACGGATGAACGTCCGCTAAAAAGCTAAATCGGGGAAAAAACCGATCTAATCTAAAAAAATGGATCTAGGGTTTTCTAAAAAAACCGATCGGCTTTTAAAGGAAACCCGACGGCGGCGGCGGCTACCTCGGAAAAGACGGTGGCGGCGGCTCCGGCGAAAGTCCGGCGGACGACGGCGAGTCCGGCGGGCGGGGTGGTGGTGGGGCGGCAGGGTGCGGCGGCGGCGGCGCTAGGGCAGAGGGGCGGGCAGCTGGGCTGCGGGGCTGGGCCCTCGGTCGGCTTATAAAGGCCCTGGCCACAGGAGTCCTGGCCGAACACGGCCCAAAGGCGGTTTCGTTTTTTTAAAGAATCCTGGCTCACAAAAACTAACAAAACAAATACTAAAGGGACTCCAAAAGTCCCGAAATAAATTTTCACCGTCCTCTAATAATATTTAGGACAAAGTGAACATTTTTCCCGGACCTAAACGCAATTCTGAAAAACGTGTATTTTCCTATGCAAATAAAATCGCAAATAAATCCAGAAAAATACCAAAAGTGATTTTAATATTTTTCCTCCAATATTTTCGTTATTTTGGAGAAGTCATATTATCTCCGCTCATATATTTTGCCCAGAAATATTTTTAGGAGAGAAAAATAATTAAAACCAACACTATCCTCGCCTGGTATTCGAGTAAACTCAAATACGAAAATGGTGGAATTCCCAACTCTCTCTCCGTAGGTCCTTGAGTTGCTTAGAATTTCGAGGATTGCCACGAACAAAATGCAAAAAGAATTATGCAATGCAATATGATCTATGTATAGCATTCCAAATTGAAAATTTGGGATGTTACAGTGGGTGGGAGAAACCACAGCCACCTGAGTGCTTGTTGTTGTCTGGAGGACGGAGAACTGGAGGAGGTGGTAGCCAGAACTTCTTCTGCTTGGCAACCACTTGAGAGGAAGAGGAGGAGTGAGCAGCATCTCTAATCCTCCTTTTGGAAGCTTCACACTTGAGCTGAGCTGCCTCTTGCTTGAGAGCCATATTGTAGAATTTGTCAAATTCATCCTGCTCGAACAAGGTGAGAGCAAGTTGGAGTTCATCCTTCAGACCACCACGGAACTGATAAATCTTGCTCTTGGCATCGGGGATGTCTTGCTTCGCATAACGGGCAAGATTCTGGAACTTGACATTGTATTGATAGACGGACATGGTGCCTTGCTTCAGGTTGCGAAATTGCTGACGCATGCCTTCGATGACACTGGTTGGAATGTGGTGAGAGCGGAAATCTTTGCAAAAGTCAGTCCACGAGATCTCGCGTTCACCTCTGGAATCTTTGTACTGTTGCCACCAATCAGCAGCTTGATCTTTGAGTTGGAAAGTGGCAAACTTGACATAATCCTCAGGCCTCACGTTACTGCATTCAAAGTGCCTTTTGATGTCTGTGATCCAGTCTTCAGCATCTAGCGGGTCCACACGGTAACTGAACGACTTCGGTTGGTTTGCCAGGAATTGGTTCAGTGTCGCAAAGTGAGGTTGATTGAACAGATTGCCTTGGCCTTGGTTCCCATGATTGCTTGGTTGGCTTGAAAGTTCTGCATCATTTGCATGACCAACTGGGTGTTCTGGTTGGTCGCTTGCATAATTGCTCTCCATGCCTCAGCCGGAGGAGGAGGTGAAGGAGGACGTTTAGGTGGACGCTCTTCGTCGCCTCTTGGTTAGGGTTGGGAACCCTCTTAGGAGCCATCCTGAATTTGATGACAACCGTTAGCCATTGATGGAAAAAATATATAAGCTGAATCAACGGCTAGAAATTGCAACATAAGTCTTCACAAGAACATTCGAACAAAATGAACGAACGAATTCCACATGTTAATGGTACAACAATCTTCTCGAGAAGCCACTTGGGAGAACAAAAGGGAAATAAAAACAACAAGATGCAGATGGAACAAATACATGATAGAAGCTTCGTCCCACATGTTCGTGCTGAATGCCCCATGGAACGTGTTACAAAGGGTGTTGCAATCCCCGGATCAGCATAGCCAAGGACCCTTTAAGATGCAACTCCCAATTGGAACAACACCCATGAAACCTCTTCACTCGATGTTGAACCCCAAACCTCAAACCATGCACTCGTTGCAAGAATGCCTACGAGCTACTTGAAGAACCCACCTATTAATTCCCTAAAGTTTCCGGTTATCCAATCTGGTGTTGGGGATACAGGGGAACCACCGCGCACACAACTCTAAACCTACATCCAGCTGTATCCATCCGTCAACACATAACCAGTCATCCTCGGATACTGTCTACCTTGGACCTTCGAAACACATCCGCTATACTAGCCGTGGCAATACTCCTGAACTATCCCACTAGTACTGGGTGACGTCGGGGTTATCTCACCACTAACCGCATAGAAGAGTTTTCGATGTCGGCCATCTTAAATATTTTAGAACCGCTGTGATACATTTGTGACGACAACACCTCGGAGCTCAACTCCCCGGGACACTGCCACAACTCCTAAATGACAGGAGGCATCAAGAACAATGTTCTCGTCACAAAGATATCGGAACAATATAAACAATACTCGCGTGATCCTAAAAAAAATTTAGTGAAATTTTTAGAGTAGAGGATATAGAACAACGTCAGGAGTCCTCACCAGAGCGATGAAGGGGTGAGGAGTAAAAAGAAATCCTACTCTCCGATGTATATATATAGGACTGAAAACATTTTTGTGTGTGTGCCTAGACTCAACCGTCAATGATTCGATCAATCAGGGGGCTCCTAGGTCGGAGAAAGCTCTGAATACCAACTTGTAATGCCCAATATGCGGCTATATCCCCCACGTGTCGAGGCACGACTTAAGGACATAATCGCATACTAGAATGATCTCAAGTATGGTATCTTTGCACAAGTCATGTAAAATTCAGGGATGAAAGTGTAAAATGATAGTTGGCTTACACTCGCCACGTCACACAATGAAATACAATAACATACATCATCCAAATAACATCAGAGTCCGACTACGGACGAAATCCAAATGAAAAGATACCATAAATAACACAAGCCCAGATCCTCCTAGTAAGAACCACTACTGATCGTCGGGATAAGACACATAGTAACATCCACGCTCTTCATCGAACTCCCAGTACAGCTCTGAGCCATCTCCTGTATAGTTATCAGCAGTACCTGCATCTGGTGTGTGTTGAATCGGTGAGCCACAAAGGACTCAGCAATCTCGTTCCCGGGTAACAAAACTATCAAAGCCTTAGGTGTGGAAAGGCTGTAACGAAGGTTGCAGCAAGCACTAAGCACTAGCTTACGAGTTTAGACCGAGAAGAGCACAAGTGCCAACGATCGCCAAGTTGATCCAGAAGTGATCCTAGCTACTCATGATCAAACATAACCCCACCGTGTTCACTTCCCGAAGCCCTTCGGAAAGAGACCATCACGGTTACTCACACAGGTAGTGTATTCATGAACATGGTGTCAAGTTATCTACAACCGGATATTAACAAATTCCCATCTGCCACATAACCGCGAGCACAGCTTTCGAAAGATCAAACCCTGCAGGGGTGTCCCAACTTAGCCCATCACAAGCTCACGATATGCGGAGTCGCAACTCCAAGGTGGAAAGATCCGAGTATTCTCGGAATCCCGTGCTCAAGATATTTTGACAAAGGTAAAACTAATCCAGCAAGACCTCCCAGCGTGCCGACACCCTGACAATAGCCGCGTGTATCTAGTCTCAAGCCACGACCGGATGAGCACTACGTACAGCAACCGAAGATCCCAGCGAACTGGGTGGCACCGTAAGTGGCTCTAGTTTGGACCAACACTCATGAGGAGCACTGGCCCGAGGGTTGTTAATTAAGTCCTTGGGGTAGCTAGTCCCTATGCAAGTTTTAGTTATTAGACATATGGAGTACCAATGTTGGGCCTTGCTGGAAAAGCTTTAAACAGAGCGAATTGTCAAGGGGGTCCCATAACCCCAACCGTGTTAGGAATGCAAAATCAAGGAACATAACACCGGTTTATTAGTTCCTAAGGTGGCATGAGTGGAACAAAACACCAAGCAAGAGGCTTAGCCTTCCACCCATTGCCTATATATAGGTGATTTAGTTTAACATATTATACATGGTGATATCCCAACAATAACTTCATCACGGGGCAAGAATCTTCAAAACTTCACCTGCAACTAACAACGCTATAAGAGGGGCTGAGCGATGCGTACTTAGCCAAACAACGGTGTGCTAGGAAGGTGGTTAGAGGGTTTCATGGCAACAATAGGAGGGCTGACAAACAGGAAAATAGGCATCGAGGCAATATCTAAAGAGCGAGGCATCTAGCATAGGCAAAGATAGTAGTGATATCTGGGAATGGTCATCTTGCCTATTGATTCCACGGAGGGATCGTAACCTTGCTCCTCAAACTCAGCCTCGGTAGGAACCTCGTACTCCGAATCGTCACCGGGCTCTAACCAAACACAACAATGCAACACTGGAACACAATCAATCATAATGCAATGCTCAAACACATGATGCATGGATATGAAGCATATGGCATGGCAGGACATGATGCATCTCCTAGGGACACAAGGAAGGCACAAGCATCATAGCAAACAAGATCACAATGTATGATGCATGAACACAAGCAAAAGAGCAAAACTAACATGTTCACAAGGATATGCAGATTATTCAAACAAGCACCCAACAAGTTTAAAGGAGTTGATTAACATGGAAAGGGTGCAACTAGGACTACAGCAACAAGCTAACATATTTAAATGGGATGGAAATAACAAACAACAATTTCCAGAAACTTCCATAATTATTTAAATGCATTTGTGACAGATCTGAGAAACTACTGTTTTAAAGTTGTTAAACATGCAAAACAACAGCACCACATTATTCTACACATTTCTCCACCCCAAATGCATATAAAGTTTGTTAAATTTGGAGTTGTAGATGTTTAGTTATGATTTTTACAAGTTTAAGCATATTTCAAACACAAATTAATTCAAACAACATTTTAAATATTTTTAAACATGGCAACAAACAGCATATTAATAATCTACATGAAAAACTAAGAAAGTTTCATATATAACTCAAAACCATCAGATGCATATTTAAACAGATATTAAATATACAAAGTATATGCAGAAAAAGAAAAGAAAAACAAAAACAGAAAAAAATAGGCGCAAAGGTCAAACTAACCCAGGCCCTCCTAGCCACAGTCACTGACCTGTGGGGTCAGGGGCGCTGAGGTGGCGGCGGTTGTGTGCACGTGGGGATGCAGAGAGGGGTGAGGCTGGCAGGTGGGGCCTTCCTGTCAGCCTCACAGGGAGCAAAAATGGGGGGATAAATCCCACTGCCCCCTATAGGATTCGAACTCACGACCTGGCTGCTAACTGATGAAGGACCTAGCCACTGGGCTAGACAGGTGTTCTTGACAGAATACAGATGCAGCGCCTGAAGTGTTAACTGAAGAAGCTAGCAGCAGGGGAAAGTAGAGGCTCGTCGGAGCTGCTTCGGCGACCTAAACGGACGGCGGAGGGGTGCAGGCTATTCCTAGGGGAACACCACATCCACTCCATGCGCTTGCCGAACCTAGCAAACACTACAACGCCAGCGACGAGCTCACGTTAGAACAACGGCGATGGACCTCTTCACGAGAAAGCAAAGGCCTAGGCAGAGCGGCGACTAGCTGCGGGCGTGCGGGATCGAGCGGCGGATCTGGCGGATCCAGAGCGGGCGAAGCGCAAGGCCTACGGCGACTACTGACACGCGCGACAGCAACAAGGTTCAGAAACGACGGGGCACCGAGAGCACGGAGAAGACACCGCTTCGGCGAAGCGTACAGAGGACCACAGACGGCGAAGAAGAAGCAGGGAGGAGTAGGGAGTACCTCCTTACCCTAGGACATGAAGAGGTTGACGGAGAAGCGCCGGAGAGGAGGAAGACGGGCTCTGAACTTGGCGCGGTCGCTGTCCGCGGACAGAGGAAGAAGAAGATGGTGTGGCCGTCGGGATTGTCGTCCTGGGCCCCGGATCTGCTCCAGAACGGCTCGGGGAGGCGCTGCGGTGCTCGTGGATGACGGAGAGGAGGCCGGCGACGACTCCTACGCCGGAGAGGAGCTCTCGATCGGGCCGGCCATGGCGAGCGGTGCGGGTGCGCGTGGGTGCTTACCTGGGTGGCGCGCGAGGGGAAAGAGGGAGGAGGAGGAGGAGGAACCCTAGGGGTTGCAGCTGCTCGGATTTAAAAGGGAGCGGCCAAAGCGTGGCCTCGACGTCCGTGATCACGGCGCGACGGTGAGCGCGTGCTCTACCTGTGAACCAGAGTGACGGAGGAAGACGGAGCAGAGGGGAGAGAGGCTGACGAGTGGGTCCGCAGGGGGGAAAAGGGACGGCGCGACTGTGCGTGACGCTGCTCACGCTAGTTGGGCCGCGGCCTGCTGCGGAGGAGCTGCTGGTTGGGCTCCTAGTTGGCTGCTGGGCCGGGAGCAGGAGGGGAGGAGGCCCAGCTACTGCTGCTGCTGCTACTATTTCTTTTCTTTTCTATTTCCCTTAGACAGAAAATAAAATGAAAAGTGCAGGCTCAAGGAACAAGAGTTAGGAGATAAATAAATTATCCCCATGTTCCTGGATTTATCCCCTATTTAATAAAATTGGTTTGGACATTTTTGAAGGTAGAAAAATAAAATGAGTTTGAGTATGGTTCAAACTCTTGTCAATTTTGAACCCAACCAAATCACTTCTAAATGGGGCATGGATTTGCATGGTGACACATGTCATAGCAACAGAGAAAAGGGGAGGAGTTGAACATTAATGGAATGGCTAGGTCACATGCAAAAATAATTATAGAAAGGAAGAAAAGAAGGTAAGAGAAGAGGTGAAGAAGAAGGAGGGGTGTCTAGGGTTTTGGAAAGGGCATGGTTTTGCACCAACACACACAACACATCAAGGTGGCCTCACATTACAAACAAAAACAAGTAAGAAGCTAAGATGACTATGATGCCGTGATGATAATGAAGCAATGCATGGATGCAAAATAAAATAAAATGACAATGCAAAAACAAAATAAGCTCAAATGACTAGAACCCCCAAGGATAAGGACAAGGATCAAAATGATAATTGCTTTATTTCCATAATTGGAAAGTATCACATATGGGGTGTTACATAGTAGCTCCTCCTAAAGCGGGTCTTGACAGAGGATTAGTTATGGATGGATTCAACATATGGTTAAGAATACCACTAAGAAAAAATCCAAGCCAATTGTTAAGAAGGCAGAAGACTCTTGCCAGCAAGCTTACAATGGCCCGACAAGCTTCGCTCGGCAAGATCCCCCTACCTGGCCATCGCTCCACATCAGTGTCCAGCTTGTCACTTGCTGGACATGTGTTGAGCGGGCAGGTAGTTAGGTGAGATTTGTCTGGGCATTTGTCAGCTTAGTGCCAGAAGACTCAACTTTAATGACACCTGTCCCAGAGGCATGTCCAAAGAATATGATGTAGTTGGGTGAACGACGTAGAAGGAGAGAAAATTCTTGTCGGGGAGCGTCGCCAGCTTGACACCTCACGGCGCAGTTAATGCGTTTTTCCTAACCTATTAGAGTTAGGTATGTGGCACTGTAGCCACTATTTGCTCTGTGTAAAGACCATTTTGCCACCACGGTGACCCCTTTGTCTATAAAAGGAGGCACATGGTTACCTTTATAGAGGTCGAAACCCTGTCCATTTGCACGCGAAGAAGCTCTTCCCGCGCACCTTTCCGGCAAGAGCGCTCCTTGTAACTGGGCATATACACATTCAACATAACAAAGCAGGAGTAAGGTTTTTACGCTTCATAGCAGCCCGAACCTGGGTAAATCCTCGCGTTGGTTGTTCGTTCTGCTCTTTTGGTGCTTGACGATCTCCCAATCAAACAGCAAAAGAGGTCGCCAATATCCCATAGATAATCGTACGCACGGCATGTTTGGCGCGCCAGGCAGGGGGGTCGCTTGCGCAAACCTGATCGAGCAATCAGCTAGTCAACTTCGTCATCATCTACATTGCCATGGCTCCTGAGAACAAGGGCGCCACCTCAGTCGGTCCGTCCACGTATATATTGCCAACACCCACGCAAACGGGCGACAACATGGGCACCGACGGAGGAGGCGGAGACCACGAGCTTCCGTGATGTTCTGCCGAACACAGCCAGGTGAGTGGCGTCGTCCAGAATGGCGGCAGCCGCAACACACATGCTACCAGCTCCAAGGACATAGTTGTACTGCATGCGGGCAGTGTGGTGAACTCTAGGGGCGGAGTGATGCCTTCCAAGACACCCACATCGGCGCACATGCCACAATCATCTCAGGTCACGCGCGACGAGCAGTGCCACCGTGGTGACGGTTCTGGACGAGCCCAGGGCAGAGCCCCCATGCATCAGTCTCAAGATGTGCAGGGCCAACATGCACACCAACATGCCGGCGAAAACAGGCCAAGGTCGCAGGTTCGGGACAGAGTTCCTTCACACTCTGCGAGGAGTAAGAACACCTCTCGTTCTTCGCACTTTTCCCTCCCATCTACGCCAGCAGAAGCCGTCACACATGCACAGTTGCTTATGAACTTCCCTCCTATGGCAGACAAGATGGACAAGTGGAGAGTTGTTATCCAGAGCCTCCTCGGCGATGCCAGCAATGACAAACCGCATGCGGCGGAACCCTCACAGTGGCAGCCCACCGAGCCGGTGCGCGCTGCTGGCGATATGACTGGAGGCGGTGCAACCACGGTGCAGCCCCCTCCACAACAACAACAACGGTAGGCTCAACGGGTTGACGCCCATGATGACATTTCCATGGCATCGTCCGATCCGCGAGCTCACCACGATCAGTGCCAAGTTCTTCTAGAAGGAGCAGAGAAGATGCTCGCACCACCATCGAGTGATGATGGGAGCAGCGCCAAGGAGCTCTTTGGAGGTTAGCAAAGGCGCTAGGGTTTGATCAAGAAGCCGACCCCTTGCACTGGTGGCCACCCTGCCCCCTTTTATAGATGCTTTGGGCCTCTTTCCCAAAAATATGAGCGGGAAAGGGCTACCATAGGGCGGCAATGTGAAAGGGGGCACACGACGGTGCCAATCCTAACAAAAGGTGGTCTTCGCCTGCTAAATGTGTTATCCATGACATGTCGGTGGCTCCACGGTGACCTGCGTCCTGCCCCGCCACTGTCTTGGCCTTCTTGCACTGAAGGGGAAACCTTTCAGACTTTCTTTGGGGATAGGTAGGAGCAACTTCCCCTTAGCACTAAAGGGGAAACTGTCCTGGCCGCATATGCCGACGCCTGTATGGACGACATCACCCATGTGATGGGCATGTGACCCGCACTGCGCGGGCTCCTCGAGAGGCCTCGCGGGAATGCGCCTCGTGAGGGAGCCTCGCGAGGCAGCTCGCTGAGGCGCATCCTTGATGAAGTCCTTTGTCAGAGAAGACCCTCGCGGGGTAAGGGCCCTCGCAAGGCTGCTATCTTCGCGGCGCCTTCCGGTGGGCCGCTTCGTGGGAAGAGCCAAGGGGCCCTTCCCAGGCCTTAGGAAGATGGCCTGTGGTACCCTGGATCCCACTGGGCTGATAGTAGCCCCGGGTCCCATGGCACGCATAGTCCACCCTTTAGGGGATGAAGCAATGCAGGGCCTAAGGCTGTCGGGACCAGTTAGGGACGCATGGTAGTACGACGAGACATGGGCGCCTCCACTCCCGCATGATGCCTTGGTAACCACCATATTGGTCATAAAGCCTGCCCCCACCGGCCGCGGGCACATCATTGCCTTCCATCTCGTACTCTGCCTTCCTGCACACTACTCTTCACCTCGTCTCCTCCCAAACTTCGTCCGCCGCGATGGCTCCCAAAAGCAAGAAGGGAAAGGGGAAGTGGCTGCACCAAGGCCGGGCCCAACGTTGCTGAGGTGCATTATCCTCAATGAAGAGCGTTTGGATAAGGTGCGGCCGCTGATGGCCGGCGCCTGCAATGAGCATGGGGTGACGAAGATCTGGCCGCGCACGTCCTCCCTACGGGAGGACACAACCTTTCCGTTCTTCCTCCACTCCGTCTTTGCTGGACTGCTGCTGCCCTTCTCTGATTTCTTCAACGTGATGCATCTACATCCAAACTCCATCCTCCTTCTTTCCATCTTCGCCTACCTTTGAGAAGACTTTATGGGTGTGATGCCCTCGGTGGCATTCTTTCGGAGGTTCTACAGTCTACAGCTGACCACGGTGGACCAGTGCCCGGCCTGCGTGTTGTTCCTCATGGCGGATGGCATGGGTGAAGACATCATCGACATGCAGATCCCCAAGAAGGTGGAAGACTTCCTACAATGCTAGATCGTCATGGATGCACGCCAGTACAACCCCCTTCTCGAGGCCCCGGAGGTGCCCATGAGAGTGCAACTAATCCCCGGGTGGTTTTGGTAATTTCTAACAACATATAGCTCATTGAACTAATGATTCCTCAAGCTAAATATTTCAGGAAAGTTCAATGAATGACATGGCTATTGTGGAGATGTGGACCCCTAAAAAGCGAAGGAGGCAAGTTTGGAAAAAGCTCAATACTCTACCTTTTCACTTTTAGTGATCCAAGATCACATTGAGTCCTTAGGAAATCCAATACTATTAAAAGGGGATGAGGTGTTGCTTAACAAATTGGTTGCTCACAATGCTTGATGATATGCTCCAAAACCCTCACACAATCTCTCCACTCCAAACAAGTCAAAACCAAAATGCCAATCTTGGACTCACCGATTTCTCCTATTCAGTCCCACTGAGTTTCCTTTGACTTAGCTAGAGCCACAAACCCTAACATTTTGGTCTCACCGATATAGGCGTTCGGTCTCATCGAGATGGTTCTGTAAACTTTCTGTTGCAAGTTAATTTATTTTGGTACTAGCGAGTTCATTAATCGGTCACACCGAGTTCACCTTGCTAACTCTCTGATGACTTAACCCTAGTCTTTCGGTCCCACCGAGATGTCCTAGTCGGTCCCACCGAGTTTCCTAACGTTCACATATTTGAACCTTTCGGTCAGACCGAGTTCACTGAATCGGTCCCACCGAGTTGGCCAAAATTTGTGCAACGGTTGGATTTTGTGTGGAGGCTATATATACCCCTCCACCCCCTCTTCAATCGAGGAGAGAGCCATCAGATCGTGCCTACACTTTCACCCATCCAGATCTAAGAGAGAACCACCTACTCAAGTGTTGAGATCAAGATATTCCATTCCTACCACATAAATCTTGTTCTCCAGCCTTCCTCAAGTTGCTTTCCACTCAATCTCTTCTTCCACCATATCCAAATCTGTGAGGATCTGTTTGAGTGTTGGGGAGACTATCATTTGAAGCATTTGAGCAAGGAGTTCATTACCAACACACCGTCTATTACCTTTTGGAGAGTGGTGTCTCCTAGATTGGTTAGGTGTCACTTGGGAGCCTCCAACAAGATTGTGGAGTTGAAACAAGGAGTTTGTAAGGGCAAGGAGATCGCCTACTTCATGAAGATATACCCTAGTGAGGCAAGTCCTCCGTGGGCGATGACCATGGTGGGATATACAAGGTTGCTTCTTCGTGGACCCTTCGTGGGTGGAGCCCTCCATTGACTCGCGCAGCCGTTACCCCGCTGCTTGGTATGAAGCCTCCATCAACGTGGATGTACGGTAGCACCACCTATCGTAACCACGACAAAAAAATCTGTGTCTACACTTGCGTTTGCAATATCCAAACCCCTCCATTTACCTTCATATACAATGATTTACATTCCGCTGCTATACTATTAGAATTTCATGTGTAGGTTGTTTGCTCGACTTGTGCTAAGTTGCTAAAATCTGCCAAGAATTAAAATTGGGAAAAGGCTAGATTTTTATTTCGTCAAGTAGTCTAATCACCTCCCTCTAGACATACTTTCGATCCTACAGGTGGTATCAGAGCTTTGGTCTCCATTTGCCTTGATTTCCATAGCTTTGGTGATCATAGCCTTGGTTTCACAACCTAGGAGAGTATGGCGTCTAGCGAGGGAAGTTACCGCCGTAGAGGTCCTTACTTTGATGGTACAAATTTTGCTAGTTGGAAGCATAAGATGGAAATGCATATTATTGGACATAACCTAGCCATTTGGGCTATTGTGTGTATTGGTTTGCAAGGTGAATTCTTCGATGGGAAGGAACCTAATCGTGAAGCATCCGCGGAAGAATTGAAGATGTTGCAATACAATGCTCAAGCTTGTGATATCCTCTTCAACGGATTGTGCCTCGAAGAATTCAACAAAATCAGCCGTCTTGAGAATGCAAAGGAAATTTGGGATACTTTGATTGATATGCACGAAGGTACCGACTCTGTCAAGGAATCCAAGTTGGATGTGCTTCAAAGTCAACTTGAAAAGTTCAAGATGAAGGATGGTGAAGGTGTCGCTGAAATGTACTCTAGGCTTGCTCTCATCACAAATGAGATTGCTGGCTTAGGAAGCGAAGAGATGACCGACAGATTCATCATCAAGAAGATCCTAAGAGCCTTGGATGGAAAATATGACACCATGTGCACATTGATCAAAATGATGCCCAATTACAAAGATCTCAAGCCAACGGAAGTCATTGGAAGAATTGTTGCTCATGAGATGTCACTCAAAGATAAAGAAAAGCTTCACCACAAGTCTAGTGGCGCTTACAAAGCCTCATGTGATGCTCCTACATCATCAAGTGAGAAACAAGTCTTCAATGAAGAATTGAGCTTAATGGTGAAGAACTTCAACAAATTCTACAAGAATAGAAGCAAAGAGAGAAGTTCCAAGTCAAGGTCCTACAATGACAAAAGATCCTCTAGTCGTGAGCGTAATTGCTACAATTGTGGAAGACCCGGACACTACTCCAATGAGTGTACGGCTCCCAACTAAAGAAGAGAAGACTCACCTAAAAGGATAAGTAGAAGAGAAGATTCACCACCAAGAGAGAGAAGGAGTAGAGATGATCGTTATGAACGAAGACCTTCTTGAAGAAGCAAAGATTCGGAAAGGAAGGACAAATCTGCAAGGTGCTATACAAGACGAAGACATCAAGCTCATGTTGATGAATGGGTATTCGGTTTTGACTCTGATAACTACTCCGAGAGAAGCTATCACTCCAACTGAGAAGATACTCAAGATGAAGGTGTTGCCGGAATTGCTCTTGTGTCATCCAACTCCTACGACATATTTGACTCACCAAATGAAGGAATTGGAAGATGCCTCATGGCTAAAGGCCCTAAGGTATCACACTCCGAGTATCTTGATTTTAATAGTGATGAAGATGACATGCTAGGATATGATGATTTACTTGTTGGTAGCAATAGTGATGAAACTATGATGAAATTGCTATTAATCATGCTAATCAAGATAAAATGAATGACAATGATAAGGAGAAGATTGAGCGTCTAACTAAAGAATTGAACACTCTCAAGTTAGCTCATGAAACTACCTTAGAGGATCATAGAGAACTTTTGAGGAATCGTGAGAAGCTACGCTTTGAAAAGCTCAATCTGGAGCAAGAGCATGAGTTCTTAAAAGCAATCAATGATGATCTTTCGTAAGAAAATTTCTTCTTACATTGCCAAGCATTTACTCTTGTCTACTTACATGCCACAATGCATTTCGGTCAGACCAACAAATCTCATTCGGTCCCGCTGAAATCATTTAGGTTGATCAGTTTTTGTATCTCGGTGAACCCGAATAAACCGTCTCGGTCCAACCGAGTTGCAATAGCCTAGTGCAAAATGCATCTCGGTGCCATCGAAACAGTTTTCTTGGTCCCACCGACAGATCTGGGTATATAACTCGCAGACAGAACTTTTTGGAAAGTCCTCCAACAATTCTAATCTCGCACCCCAGCTCTGCGGCTGCCGTGGTCTAAGGATCGTCGCCATCACCTCCAGCCGCCTCCTGCTGTTGGAATCCGTCGCCCTCGAGGGCATTCTTCTCCGCCCCTCGTCGCTGTAGGAGATTGTCACCAAGTTAGGGTATGACTCACTTGTTTTGTGTTCTCCAAATCTAATTCATAAAAAAAACAATTTGCCATTGATCTTGCCACGTTTGCAAACTTCCTATCCAGCAAAACTAGTCTTTAGGTTAGATGGATTTCGAAAAACTTAGGGTTAGTTCTCCTCCGAACCCATCTCGGTCCGACCGATTTGCAAGTCTCGGTGTCACCGAGTTGGCATAAGCGATTGCACTGATACACCTCGGTCCGACCGAGTTGTATCACTCGGTGAGACCGAAACTAGCAGCTCAGTGAAACCCTAGCAACTCGGAGCCACTGAAAACTACCTCGGTCTTACCGGAACAAGTATGTTTTAGCTCTGTTTTTGCTTCGGTATCATCGAACTGGTAAACTCGATAGCACCGAAATGGATTCTGCAGAAAACTAAAGTTAAGTTTTTCAAATCAAAATTTTCAAAACAAGTTGTGCTTTGTGATGCCTGTCCACTCTATCTCATCTATACCTATTCACAGGGCCTGCTTGCAGTTTCAAAGATGCCAGAAGGCAGTGACAGTCAGAATAGGTCTGAGGAGCAGGTTAACTTGAGTGAGGGCTCTAGTCCCAACAACTCTAGCTACTATGAGAGCAGCAGAAGCACTCCCAGTAACCTTCCAAAGGCTGCTACCAAGTCAAGGAAGAAGAAAACTTCAGATTCAGAGGATGAAGACTTTGTAGCTGATGAGGCCACCTCAAATAAGAAAGTTACTAGGAAGGAATATGCATAGTTGCTTCAACCAAGCCTAGTTTGAGCAAAAAGGCTCCATCCAAGAGAGTGCCCATGTCAAAAGCTAGAGCATCAACTCAAGAAACCATGCAGTTCACACTTGAAACCAGAGATGATGAGCCTGCATGAGCTAAGAAAAGGGCTAGGAAAACCACAACTAGAGTGGTTGGCAAGACATCTATGAGGAAAGATGGTGATGATGAGGAGGAAGAAGAAGAGGATGATGCACCAGCATCTAAGTCTCAGAAGCTGATGGGGGATGCCTTCAAGTTAGGGGCTGCTCCTTCAAAGCCCAAAACTGCCCCCAATGCTGCTGCCCAAGCCACCAAGACTGCACCCAAGAGAAAGACCAGGAACATTCCAGCTGCAGAAAAAAAACAAGGCTCCAATGCCTCAATCTCAAGAAGAAGAAGAAGAGCATGTAGAAGATAATGGCTATGATGAGTCACAAATGCTGAGAAAACTCAAGCCTAAGATTCCAGAGCATAATGATGCTCATCCTAAGGCTAAAGACATGAAGTTGAGAAGAGACGCAGGATTGAGAACATGGAGGAAGTCAGATCCCTTTGCTGTAAGGAGGAGAACAATAGTTGACTACATGTTTCACACAAGGGAGCAACAAGATTTCTATGAGACAGTACTGCTTGACAAGAAGCCCATTGTCTGTGACATGAAGTGGGTGGATTGGAAATACATTGATAAGCATGATGACTACTTTCCACATGTGCATGAGAGCTTCAGGATGACAGACACTGCAAAAATTGTTGGGAAGAAGCTGACAAGATGGAATGATGAAATGGTAATGCAATTCTACTCCACTGCCCATTTCTATCTTGATGGGAGAATTGCATGGATGACTGAAGGTACTAAGTATCAGTCCACAATCTCTGAATGGGCTGCTATGACAGGTGCTCCAGCTGAGTCAAAAGATGATCCAAATGTCTATGCTAAGGCTAGGATGAGCCATGACTCAATGCAAAACATGTACAAGCCTATCCCAATTAAATACAAGAGTCAGTTCAAGTTTGGGTCAGTGTACTATCTATTGGCTGGACTTGGCACTATCCACACCATTCTGAGACACACCTTGCTGCCAAATTTTGCGGATGACAGGATGATTAGAGGACACTCCATAAACTTGCTTCACCACTATGATGTGCCAGAGAAATTCATGGTCACGAGTCTGATTGTAGAGACAATTAAGATGACAACTGCTGACTAGAAGAGATCTTGTGGATATGCCCCACACATACAGACACTCATTAACTATAGACTGGGCACAAACACATATCTACTTGATAGGAGGCACTTGCCCTAAGGCCTGAATTTGAGGATAATGAGGTGGTGATGGACCCTACACACCCCTCATCTGCACAAGCATCAGAGGCATACAGAAAGGAACAAGCTGCTCAACAAGCTCAAGCATCAACGCAGGCAGTCAACATTTCAAGCCTAAAGTCAAAGAGTGACCATATGGCATATCTTCTTGAAGCTACAATGAGGATGGAGAAAAGATTGGCCACCCTGACTCAGAATCAAGCTAGCCTAGAAAGGATCATTGAGGATAAATTCCACGCTCTTGACACTAAGGTGACAGAAGTGCAGACCATAGTGCAGAAGCTCAAGTGAGATACAGACAGAGCAAGAGTTCATGCTGGAGTGATCAGTGACAGTGATGAGGAGGATGCTATCAGATTTTAGAAGGTGCCCCAAGGACAGAGGACTGAGACAGTTTTAGTGGGAGACATGAGACCCACTCAGTTTGCCCCAGCTCCTGCTGCCCAAGGAGTCACACATGCATCTACTCCACTAGCCCCTCAGACTTCAGCTGATATCTTTGCAGAAGGAGTTCTCTCAATGCCATCTACGCACACTGGAGACAACAACCAGAAGACCCCTTCAGGAGCTCTAGGAGAGGCCTAGAGAGACGCATAGCCTATGTATATTTTAAGCTTTTCGATAACTTGTTGCCAAAGGGGGATAAATATATATAGATCATATAGGTTTTGAGAGAGAGAGAGAGAGAGAGAGAGAGAGAGAGAGTTCTGCTTTTTATTGCATTTGGTTTTTGCAACTATCTTTTGGTGATTTGCTTGCATGAAACTTGTTTGAGAGATGCTACATTTATGGTTGTGATTGATCATATACTTGCTTGGATGATATCTTTATGTGATCTTTTGCAATTGCCTTGGTGATGAGTACTTGTTATTCACTTATTATCCTTTTGACTGCTCCATCAAGATGTATGTGATGTGTGATATGTGACCCATGATCCTATATAGTTGTGCATTTGCATTCAAACGCAAATATTTAATAATGCACAAATTTAGGGGGAGCTCTTGCTTATCACATACTTCTCAAAGCAATGATATATTTCATTATTTATCATTTGTCGAAGCTTTGATCTATATGTTGTCATCAATTACCGAAAAGGGGGAGATTGAAAGTGCAACTATTCTCTGGGTGGTTTTGGTAATTTATAACAACATATAGCTCATTGAACTAATGATTCCTCAAGCTAAATATTTCAGGAAAGTTCAATGAATGGCATGGCTATTGTGGAGAGGTGGACCCCTCAAAAAGCTAAGGAAGCAAGTTTGGCAAAAGCTCAAGACTCTACCTTTTCACTTTTAGTGATCCAAGATCACATTGAGTCCTTAGGAAAGCCAATACTATTAACAGGGGATGAGGTATTGCTTAACAAATTGGTTGCTCACAATGTTTGATGATATGCTCCAAACCCCTCACACAATCTCTCCACTCCAAACAAGTTAAAACCAAAATGCCAAACTCGGACTCACTGATTTCTCCTATTCAATCCCACCGAGTTTCCTTTGACTTAGCCAGAGCCACAAACCCTAACATTTCGGTCTCACCGATATAGGCGTTCGATCTCACCGAGATGGTTCTGTAAACTCTCTGTTGCAGGTTAATTTATTTCGGTACTACCGAGTTCATTAATCGGTCACACCGAGTTCACCTTGCCAACTCTCTGATGACTTAACCCTAGTCTTTCGGTCCCAACGAGATGTCCCAGTCGGTCCCACCGAGTTTCCTAACGTTCACATATTTGAACCTTTCGGTCAGACCAAATTCACTGAATCGGTCCCACCGAGTTGTCCAAAATGTGTGTAACGGTTTGATTTTGTGTGGAGTCTATATATACCCCTCCACCCCCTCTTCATTCGAGGAGAGAGACATCAGATCATGCCTACACTTTCACCCATCCAGATCTGAGAGAGAACCACCTACTCAAGTGTTGAGAGCAAGATATTCCATTCCTACCACATAAATCTTGTTCTCCAGCCTTCCTCAAGTTGCTTTCCACTCAATCTCTTCTTCCACCATATCTAAATCTGTGAGGATCTGTTTGAGTGTTGGGGAGACTATCATTTGAAGCATTTGAGCAAGGAGTTCGTTATCAACACACCGTCTATTACCTTTTGGAGAGTGGTGTCTCCTAGATTGGTTAGGTGCCACTTGGGAGCCTCCGACAAGATTGTGGAGTTGAACCAAGGAGTTTGTAAGGGCAAGGAGATCGCCTACTTCGTGAAAATATACCCTAGTGAGGCAAGTCTTTCGTGGGCGATGGCCATGGTGGGATATACAAGGTTGATTCTTCGTGGACCCTTCATGGGTGGAGCCCTCCATGGACTCGGGCAGCCGTTACCCTTCATGGGTTGAAGCCTCCATCAACGTGGATGTACGATAGCACCACCTATTGGAACCACGACAAAAACATCCGTGTCTACACTTGCGTTTGCAATCTCCAAACCCCTCCCTTTACCTTCTTATGTAATGAGTTACATTCCGCTGCTATACTCTTAGAATTGCATGTGTAGGTTGTTTGCTCGACTTGTGCTAAGACGCTAAAATCTACCAAGAATTAGAATTGGGAAAAGGCTAGATTTTTATTTGGTCAAGTAGTCTAATCACCGCGCCTCCAGACATACTTTCGATCCTACAGCCCACGGTGCCGAGCTCCGGGTGGGAGCACGTCAAGCTCAATGATGCCTCTCTGGAGCCAGTCATGGCAAGGATGCTGGTGTTACGGGCCAGCGGCCTCACCGCGGGCATGATCGTCAAGTAGTTTGTGCGAAAGCGCATTGCTCCCCTCCGGAAGCACACACTCCCAGTGTGGACCCACTCTATCCTGGAGGACCTGATGAGGCTGAGCGTCGACCATCTCGCGCCAGAAGTGATGGGCGGGTTGACGAGTGTTTTGTTTGTCGTTGGGAGGACATTCCCCTACTCGACATGCCCCTGATCTACTGCTACAAGAACCGGGAAGATGCGCGAGCGGGCATGCTGTGGTTCGACCAATGGGGTTTGGTGCCCCAATGTCTCATGGGGCTTCGTGACAACCCCTTCCAGGTGCTGCCATGCTCGGGTGACGGCGCAGGCCTCGAGGCATCAGCGCACGCCGACGAGGAGAACAAGGGGTGATGCCTCGGCTGGGCCGCCATCTTCTTCTGGTTTACATCAGTGATGACGACACTTACAACCTTGAAGGTTTCTGGGGTCCTTGTCCAGGGTGACGTGCCTCGCAAGGGCGATGTTCCCGTGAGGCCTTGGGAGGGGGCTCTGACGGGTCCCGTGGGAGGGCTTCGGGGGCCAGCCCAAGCGGGCCTCGAGGGTGCGGAAACGGTAGCCGCTCCATCGGGGTGCTGAAGAAGAGGCAGTGGGTCCCCAAAGACGAGTAGGTCCGCTTACTCTGCTCCTCTCTTTTTGATCACCCTTACCCCAAGCGAGATAGGGGCTGAGTCTCCCCATGGTGCAGGGCTTCTCCGTCAAAGAGGAAGAAGGCTCCCGAGGCAGAGAGGGCTGCAGAGTAGACCGTGCCACTGCTGAGGATGCAGACTGAAGTGCTCTCGGCCCCCGCCAAGCCGGAGGCACACGGGGCGGAAGATGAGGGAGAGCGTGTGGTGCCCCTTCAGCCGAGCAAGGATGCGCCCCGCCCGCCGGTGAAGGTGGACCTCCCGAGAGGGCGCTTACGGAGGAGGAGGCACCAAAGTCTCCCGCAGGGGAAGGCGACGTCCCTGGAGGTGCCTCGAGGCCTGGACCCCCTGAGGACCATGTCCCTACTAGGACGGCGGGCGCCGATGGAGCAGCTACGGCGAGCCCCGAGTACCTGCTGGTGCGCTAGGGGCCGGAGGCAGCAGCTCCTAGCCCCCTGCAAGTGGAGGAACGGCAGGTGGAGGCGGAGGAGAGCCTCCAACACCCAGCGAGGGAGGAAGCCCCCGCGAGCCGAAACCCGATGGGGCCTTGGGGGTACAACCTCCGGGCCCTCACAACCGGTAGGAACGAAGGGTGAAGAAGGGCCTGAGCCGTCCTAGGCCTTGGCCTTGATGGGCCACAATGCTCTGCTACGGCGCGGGGCTCTACATCATGCCAGGTTGGCCCTCCTCAATCTTGAGGCCAATATCATGGCAGAGGAGGTGAGCTTCCGCCAAGAGCGGGTGCGCCTTGCAGAGGGCTGGCGGCAGCTGAGCATGGCCATCAGCCTGGGGCACTTGCGTAACAAGACCGCGCAGAATGAGCGTGAGGAAGCTCCGCAGAAAGCTAAGGATCTCGTCGACGGAGCGGTCTGGTCCACGGAAGCGGCCGCCCGACGGTTTGCAGAGGCAGAAGCCATAGAGAAGGCCTCCCTGGAGAGCACCACAGCTCATGAGGCCCGGTTTGCCCCCAAGGAGGAGGAGCTTCTTCCAGCCAGCGTCCTCCTCCTTCAGCAGGCCGAGCTCGTGGCGGAGCTTCGCCTTGTCCTGCTGAAGTTGCAGGATTTCACCGGTCGCCTTCTTACCCGAGGCAATGCTCTCCTTCAGCAGCTTCACCAAGCCGGCGGTCAACTCCTCCTGCTTATTGAGCTCAACGGGCATGTCGTCGAGACTCTCCTCCAGCAGCTTCACCAAGCCGTTGGTCAACTCCTTCTGCTTATTGAGCTGAGCGGGCATGTCGTCGAGGGATAACGACTCCAGCGCTGCCAGCTCAGCATGTTCGCCTCTACGGCTAGGGCACTCCCGGGAGCCTTTGCCTGCTCGTGAGAGATCTTTCGAGGCCTCTGCGAGGCGGTGAGCCCTTTTTTTCGCAGGCCTGGTCGCCGCTCCCTTGTTATTAGTAGTTCTCGACCTAGAGCTCTACACACCAGCCATGGCAGGGACGGATGAACAAGAAAGAGTTATGAGGATGAAGGTAGAGTAATTTTCGGCTAGGTAGTTCCCCTTTTTATAACCTACTAAAATCTACATAGTGGGAACACGTTCAGGTTTGATACATATACGCGTGAATAAGTTTGCACCTAATTATAGTGTGGTAGTACTACTACTTTGGAATGTGAGGGGAACAAGCTAAAGATTAGTTGATGATTTTGGTTTTGAGGCCCGAAACGGCCCCCAATGAGTTTCCTGGAACACAAATTTCAAGTACTACTGCTCAAATGTGGTCGCACAAGTCAGTGATGTAACTGGTCGAACATGTTAGACCAAGCGATGCGTGTCCCTTCGGTGAGACGTGGGTCCGACCAATCGTCTGTTGGTGCGACTGACCGTCAAGTATTACGTGAGGGAGACTTGTGGTTGTGGCTTCGGGTGATTGTCATGACCAAGCATTCAAAAACTTGTGATAAATCAATTACCATCCTTTTCAAAATGACCAAGTATTTTCACAGAAATACAATACATATAGATGAAGTGATTGTCACGGTTTCAAACCGCCATGGCGCTGCAAGTTCACTCTAGCAACAACCGAGTAGGTCACTGCATCGCTGGCGAGGAAGGAGGGCAGCTCACCTCTCCTACGATGCATGCCCAGCGCCGCCACCGTAGATGGCTCCGCGATTTGGCATCTCCTACCGCCCATTTGAACAGTTGCACCTTCTGCCCATCCCATCCCGCATGCATGCACGTTCTTTCCTCCACAGTCGACTCCGTGAATATGATCGTTGCCATTAGCCCCAGCTCGAAATCAGCACGACACTGCCAAATGCTGACATCCCTTAGCATCTCTCCCCTGAGATCGATTTGCGCCTTTGCCTTGTGCTTCGCTAGGCGCAACTTCTTTGAACTTGTCTTCAATCAATGCGACGCTTCCTTGATCCGCTTTGCCCTTGCTGACCACCACCTGACACGTAGCCCTGGCCTGTCCTCCGACGCCACCTATCTGTGATTCCAGAGCGATGGATCCCCTCTGAAATACATGTGGGTTTCGCTCAAAGGCGGTAGTGTTGCGGGCCGCAGCGAGAAGGCATCCCGCGGGATCCTCGGATTTAAGAGATTATCCATGGCGGGATCTGGTGGGCGAGGCGGGGAGACAAGCGTAGGCGCTGGGAGAGCCTAGCTACGAGGTGAAGATAAAGATAATACTACTCCACTCCGTCCATATTTAAATACAAAGGCCATGAGCAGTAACCCAGGCAAAAATTGATCATGCTGCCTGCGTCATGGTTATTGGCTCCCTTTTAATTTTGTGCCAACTTTTGACCAAAATTTTAACTAAGAAAATGTTAATGCATATCACAAAAAATTATATCACTGGAATCACATTTGAACATAATGTTCGATCATATTCTTTTATGACATGCATAAATATTGTGTTATCTAAAATTATGGTCAAAAATTGGCACAAAATACGAAGGAGACCAATGAAAGTCACAATCCATGATTTCATTACTCGCATGCACGCAGTGGAGTAGTAATGACATTCTCAACTACTTCCTCCCTCGCGTCCACTCAATTTGCATGCGGTGTATTAATTGACCATCCATTAAGTGAACAACTTTACACGCATCAAATTATCACATGGGTGGATCTTCGTACAAAAATGTGTTCCACCATGTACCCGCGTGTGCGTGCACATCTTTACTTCGTGCACGTACTCCGCCAGTGTGCGTGAGAGGGGACGAGTAGATTCTTCTGGAACCAGCACACGCCATTGTGATCAATCCACACAAGAAGAACACGACAATACCTCCACATGTGCCACGTAGCTTCATGGATGCCCCCATCATCATTTTAATCATAATATATTAACTGAAAAGGGAGAGACACTGTGTAGCGTGTCATTGGAATTCTAATTTACGTGTTTTGCACATACTGAAAGTACTATTAAGGTACACGTGCATTGCACGCATGTGATTTGGCAACCAAATTATGAATAAATACCACATTATAACATGTAAGCTTTGAGTCATTTATGCATAATGTAGATGTTCGTTTAATTCTTATAGTTCATCTCATTCAAAATCAGTTAGTTTTTATGAAAAAGTTAATCTATTTTAAGATTCATAGAACTGTGCGTTTTAAAGCATAAAATAAAAACAAATAATGTTAATTCATCTAGAAAAAAAGATTGATCAATTATGATACGGAAGATTCTAGAACAAAGGAGAAGTGCTTGTGTTTTGAGGTTTGTGCATTGTGTTTAAGTTCAACCATGGAGTCTTCTAGATAGTACATGTGACAGAATCCTGTGGAATGTAGATGATATCCAACGACCAGGGTGATATACGAGAAGGAAGAGGAGGGGTCGACTGCGCGAGATATCGATAGAGGCAGATAGAGGGAAGAGTTCTACGAGCGCACAAGCCCTGGGATATGCAGGGGGTGCTGGAAGATGGTGCGAGGGGGCAAGTGGATGGAGACTTGGAAGGAGTGCACAAGTGCGAGATCGATATTTAAAGAAGGGGGGCGAGAACGTGCGCGGTTCCGCGAATTGGTGGAGCCATGAAAATTAAATGAGCTAGGGGGCGAGCATTCCTAATCCTTTACGGGAAGGGCTAATTCATCAACTTAAACCATTTTACCAGCAATTGGTCTACTGATCACATTCATATTAGCCTCAATATATTGAGGTTAGGGGGGCAGGGCCCTTGCTGCCCCTGTCTTCGTCATTGTGCGCGCGTCTAAGAGATGAAGCGGAAGGCATGGATGATGGGAGGGAGACGATGGATAAATAATGTGTGTGTGTGTGTGTGTATTAGCTAAGTAGTCATATATAGAAAGGTAGATTGATCGATGTGTACGTGGGAAAGTGCAGGGTGAGACCTCACTAGAGATGTAGATCGGTCAGTTTGTGTGGAAAACTCGGAAAGACATAGCTACACACACACATATAGGAATATCGATCGTTGTGTGCATGTGAGAGATAAAGAATGCCTGAAGTGATGAAAAAGGAGAGGTGTGTGTGTGGGTGTGCATGCATGGGAGACCGACTTGAAGAAAAAGACTACGTGTGTGTGATGGATAATGCCGAGTGGTAGTGTGTGTGCATGCATGCATGAGAGAAAATTAGTGGTACAACTATAAAGAGAAGACAATTTGAAAGCACATTTGCTCTCCGGGTGGTTTTGGTAATTAATGACAACATACTTTGTGGTTGGACTAATGCTTTTATCAAGTATGTTTCAGGAAACCCAATCACTTTGGTATGGCAAGATGATTGAAGAAGTGGACCCCTCAAAATGCTAAGGCAAGCATTGGCAAAAGCTCAAGACTCCATTTTTGGTTTAGTGATCAAAGATCACATTGAGTCCATAGGAAAAGCCAATACTATTAAAAGGGGATGAGGTTGTGTTGATGATCTGGTTGCTCAAGTGCTTGGTGATCTAACTCCCTCAACTATCAGCACTATTCACTACTTATCACACACCCATAAGTAATCTCGGTCAAACCAACTATGTCTCACCGAGATGAAGTTATTTCTACAAACCCTAACATCTCGGTCACACCGATTCTTTCAAATCAGTCCCACCGAGATGAACCACTTCAGCCATATTCCAAAACCCTAGAAAAATCGGTCTTACCGAGTTTGAGATCGGTCACACCGAAACTGAACTGCCAACCTTCTGTAACCACTTCACATCATTTCGGAATTTCCGAGTTTGCATTATCGGTCTCACCGAATTGGGCAAGGTTCTGCCTTGACTCAAATCGGTCGCACCGATAATTCATTTTCGGTCTAACCGATTTTGGCATGTTCCTGCTCTTTCTCAAATCGGTCCAACCGAGTTTTCTTTCTCGGTCTCACCGAAATCTCCAACGTTCATATCAGATGCACTTTCGGTCCCACCGAGATGGTATTTTCGGTCCCACCGAAAATCCCAACGTTCACTAGATTTGAACTTTCGGTCTAACCGAGTTTTCACTTCGGTCTGACCGAGATTGGTCAAATGTGTGTGTAACGGTTGGATTTTGTGTGGAGGCTATATATACCCCTCCACCCCCTCCTCATTCGTGAGGAGAGCTATCAGAAAGTACCACCACTTCTACCACACACTTTCTGAGAAGTGAACCACCTACCCTTGTGTTGAGATCAAGCCATTCCATTTTTACCATATGAAACTTGATCTCTAGCCTTCCCAAGTTGCTTTCCACTCAAATCTTTCTTCCACCACAGCCATATCAGTGAGGAGAGTTGAGTGTTGGGGAGTTTATCACTTGAAGCACAAGAGCAAGGAGTTCATCACCATCAACACCGTCTATTACCTTTTGGGGGGTGGTGCCTCCTAGATTGGTTAGGTGTCGCTTGGGAGCCTCCGTCGTGATGTGGAGTTGAACCAAGAAGTTTGTAAGGGCAAGGAGATCGCCTACTTCGTGAAGATCTACCCCGAGTAAGGCTAGTCCTCCGTGGGCGTAGGCCGTGATGGAATAGACAAGGTTGCTTCTTCGTGGACCCTTCGTGGGTGGAGCCCTCCGTGGACTCGCGCAGCCGTTACCCTCCGTGGGTTGAAGTCTCCATCAACGTGGATGTACGATAGCACCACCTATCGGAACCACGACAAAAATCTCCGTGTCACCAAACTGCGTTTGATCTTCTCCACCTCTCTTTTACATGTGCAATTTACTTTCCGCTGCATAAACTCTAGAATTGCATGTGTAGGGTGTTACTTGAACTGATCTTGTTTGTGAAACTGCCAAAAACTTTGCATGATATAAAGGCAGATTTTTTATATTGTCAAGTAGTCTAATCACCCCCCCTCTAGACCTACTTTCGATCCTACAGTATCTCATGGAATCTTTTAGCTTAAGGGGAGAAGACTTAGAGGAATCTTCACAATTGATATCCTATGAAAAGCAAAATCTCTCAGAGTTCATTGAAAATCTTTTAGCTTCGGAGACATGTTTGCTGATTCAAGCCTGTGCTCAAATATGAGACACTCTTTATACATGTCCTCCCTGGCTTGGTACTCTTGATGTTCTTGCAGTTGGTTGAAGGAATACTCTTGTGTTATCTAACCTTGTTTTCTCAAGTTTATCCCTTCAGGTACAATGTCAAGGAACCTCAAGGTAAGTATATGCATCTTGCAGAATGTGCATGATGGTGACTTGCTTGTAAATACTTGTTTGCAAGAAATCACCATGCACATATGCATTATCACTCAATTCCTTTTCTTCTGCTCTGATGCATATAGCCAAGCTGCATGTAGCACATCTTGCTTATCTCTCTTGTGTGCTTGTGGTAGTCCAAAACCATAATCTATGAAAATCTTGCACACTTGTAGGGGGAGCCTGTGTACTACATGCTTGTCAAAGCTTTCATGATAATCCTGTCTTTCTTTCAATAAGCTTTGATGTCTCGTTCAATATAATTTCAGTGTGTTGCCATCAATTACCAAAAAGGGGGAGATTGAAAGCACATTTGCTCTCCGGGTGGTTTTGGTAATTAATGACAACATACTTTGTGGTTGGACTAATGCTTTTATCAAGTATGTTTCAGGAAACCCAATCACTTTGGTATGGCAAGATGATTGAAGAAGTGGACCCCTCAAAATGCTAAGGCAAGCATTGGCAAAAGCTCAAGACTCCATTTTTGGTTTAGTGATCAAAGATCACATTGAGTCCATAGGAAAAGCCAATACTATTAAAAGGGGATGAGGTTGTGTTGATGATCTGGTTACTCAAGTGCTTGGTGATCTAACTCCCTCAACTATCAGCACTATTCACTACTTATCACACACCCATAAGTAATCTCGGTCAAACCAACTATGTCTCACCGAGATGAAGTTATTTCTACAAACCCTAACATCTCGGTCACACCGATTCTTTCAAATCAGTCCCACCGAGATGAACCACTTCAGCCATATTCCAAAACCCTAGAAAAATCGGTCTTACCGAGTTTGAGATCGGTCACACCGAAACTGAACTGCCAACCTTCTGTAACCACTTCACATCATTTCGGAATTTCCGAGTTTGCATTATCGGTCTCACCGAATTGGGCAAGGTTCTGCCTTGACTCAAATCGGTCGCACCGATAATTCATTTTCGGTCAAACCGATTCTGGCATGTTCCTACTCTTTCTCAAATCGGTCCAACCGAGTTTTCTTTCTCGGTCTCACCGAAATCTCCAATGTTCATATCAGATACACTTTCGGTCCCACCGAGATGGTATTTTCGGTCCCACCGAAAATCCCAACGTTCACTAGATTTGAACTTTCGGTCTAACCGAGTTTTCACTTCGGTCTGACCGAGATTGGTCAAATGTGTGTGTAACGGTTGGATTTTGTGTGGAGGCTATATATACCTCTCCACCCCCTCCTCATTCGGGAGGAGAGCCATCAGAAAGTACCACCACTTCTACCACACACTTTCTGAGAAGTGAACCACCTACCCTTGTGTTGAGATCAAGCCATTCCATTCCTACCATATGAAACTTGATCTCTAGCCTTCCCAAGTTGCTTTTCACTCAAATCTTTCTTCCACCACAGCCATATCAGTGAGGAGAGTTGAGTGTTGGGGAGTTTATCACTTGAAGCACAAGAGCAAGGAGTTCATCACCATCAACACCGTCTATTACCTTTTGGGGGGTGGTGCCTCCTAGATTGGTTAGGTGTCGCTTGGGAGCCTCCGTCATGATGTGGAGTTGAACCAAGAAGTTTGTAAGGGCAAGGAGATCGCCTACTTCGTGAAGATCTACCCCGAGTAAGGCTAGTCCTCCGTGGGCGTAGGCCGTGATGGAATAGACAAGGTTGCTTCTTCGTGGACCCTTCGTGGGTGGAGCCCTCCGTGGACTCGCGCAGCCGTTACCCTCCGTGGGTTGAAGTCTCCATCAACGTGGATGTACGATAGCACCACCTATCGGAACCACGACAAAAATCTCCGTGTCACCAAACTGCGTTTGATCTTCTCCATCTCCATTTACTATATATGCAATTTACTTTCCGCTGCCCATACTCTAGAATTGCATGTGTAGTATGTTACTTGACTTGATCTTACTTGCAAAACTGTCAAAAATCTGTCCTTGATAAAAGACAGAAATTTTATCTCGTCAAGTAGTCTAATCACCCCCCCTCTAGACCTACTTCTTCGATCCTACAATTGGTATCAGAGCTTTGGTCTCCATTGCTTTGGTTTACACACCATTGGAGGAAGATGGACGTGTCTACGGATGGGAGTGTTAGCCATAGAGTGCCTGTTCTTGATGGAAGGCTTTATAACTCTTGGAGGTCTGAAATGCTTAGTATCTTTAAAATGTACAATTTGTGCAAATATGTTAAGACCCCCTATATGCCTCCTGTTGATCCCTTGCACCCTACCATGGATGAAGAGCTTGATTTGCTTCGTAACCTTAGAACTGTGAATCTTATCATTAGAGGGTTACCTGATGACTTGCTTAATCTTGTTACAAATTTTGAGTGTGCCTATGCTATGTGGAAATTCTTGGAAGAACTTTATCCGGACTACTCTATGAGAGGTCTAGATGAAATTCTACACAAGACTATTGAATTTGATAGGTTGCACCCTAGTGATCCTAACTTTGATAAATGCTTCTTTGAGCTTCGTGATCTTATGAAAAAGAAGGGTGATCCCGGTCTTATCAATATTAGAGTTAGAAATGCTCTTGCATTGCATTCCGAAGATTATTATTCCATTGACCAAACTAATGCAAATACTTATCAAATTGACCTAGGTGTTGATGATGAACAATCTATGGGTCAATATGATGATGAGCATGAGCATGATGATGATTACTCTGATTCGGACACCGAGCTAGACAAAGTCATGAAGAGTCTCAATCTCATGGCAAATATGAGAGACTACTTGTCTGGTGGAAAAGAGTGGATTTTTGATAGTGGATGCACCGATCACATGACCGGAAACAAAGACATGTTTCGAGAGCTTGCAAAAAATGATGGCCCACGCAAGTATGTGACTTTTGGAGACAACTCCAAGGGTAAGGTACTTGGCCTTGGTAAGGTGGCCATATCTCATGATAGCTCTATTCAAAATGTCATGCTTGTAGAATCTCTTGGATACAATTTACTTTCCGTGTCTAGATTAGCTGACTTTGGATTCAATGTGCTATTTACCAAAGTAGATTGCCAAGTCTTTCGTCGTGATAATCAAAACATGGCTTTTACTGGTATTCGTAGAGGTGATCTATATATTGTTGATTTCACTAAGAAAGCCCAACCTAGAGCTTGTTTCATTGCTAAATCCTCTAAAGGTTGGTTGTGGCATAGAAGGCTAGGACATGTTGGTATGCGTAATCTAGACAAACTGATCAAAGGTGATCATATTCTTGGTGTTAAAGATGTTTTCTTTGACAAAGATAGACTTTGTAGTGCTTGTCAAGCAGGAAAACAAGTTGGTGGAAGTCATCCCGTGAAAAACATCATGACCACTAGGAGACCGCTTGAGCTTCTCCACATGGATCTCTTCGGTCCCAATGCTTACAAAAGCCTTGGTGGTAACTCCTTTGGTCTAGTTATAGTTGATGATTATTCCAGATTTACGTGGGTATTTTTCCTTGATGATAAATCGCAGGTTCAGAGGATCTTCAAGACCTTTGCCAAAAAGGCCCAAAATCAATTTGAGGTGAAGATCAAGAAAGTTCGGAGTGACAATGGAACGGAGTTCAAGAACGCCAATGTAGACTCTTTTCTCGATGAGGAAGGAATTCTACATGAGTTCTCGGCTACGTACACTCCTCAACAAAATGGAGTTGTTGAGAGGAAGAACCGAACGCTCATAGAGATGGCAAGAACGATGCTTGATGAATACAAGACACCGAAACATTTTTGGGGAGAAGCGGTCGAGACAGCTTGTCATGCTATCAACAGGCTTTATCTTCATAAGCTCCTCGGCAAGACATCATACGAGCTTCTCACCGGTAACAAACCCCAAGTGGGATACTTTCGTGTCTTTGGTTCAAAATACTATATCTTTGTGCTTCTCGTCCTGACATAATGTTGAGTGTATGCATGTGTGCACGATATCAAGCAGCCCCTAAAGAATGTCATCTTAAAGCTGTTAAAAGGATAGTGAGATACTTGATACACACACCAAACTTTGGCATTTGGTATCCTAAGAGAGCTTCTTTCGATCTTGTTGGCTATTCCGACTCGGACTATGCCGGTGACAAGGTTGATAGAAAGTCAACTTCGGGTACGTGTCAATTCCTTGGTCGATCCCTTGTATCTTGGTCCTCCAAGAAACAAAATTCGGTATCTTTATCCACTGCCGAAGCAGAATATATTGCTGCTGGTTCGTGTTGTGCTCAATTGCTATGGATGACACAAACGCTTAAAGATTATGGGATACATGTGAGACGTGTTCCATTGCTTTGTGACAATGAGAGTGCAATCAAGATTGGACACAATCCTGTGCAACACTCTCGAACAAAGCATATTGAAGTTCGTCACCATTTTATTCGTGATCATATTGCCAAGGGTGATATTAATCTTAAGCATGTTCGTACTGACAAACAACTTGCTGATATCTTTACAAAACCTCTTGATGAGAAAGTGTTTTGTCGCTTAAGGAGTGAATTGAACATCATTGATGCTTCAAACTTGGAGTGATAACTCCATTGATGCATGCAAGGCTTGAGCCTCTTGACTAATCCTTGATATTTCTCTTATGATGATGATCATATGTCTTGGACACATTTGCCTCCTTGTATTGCATCTAACTCTTTGCAGGTACTTGGATGATCTACATTCCACAAGATTACCACACACTCAAATCATGAGTAATCTTGTCATTGACCAAGTATCTAGCCCTTTGGGATGTTGAGTTCAAGGAACAAAATTCTACATATCCTTTTTGACACCTTATACATCTAGTATTTCACTCTTGTCATCTTGGATATTCTTGAGTATTTCCTTGCTTGCCTAACCCATGTAGGAAGATGAACTACACAAGTAGAAAAGGCGCTCCAACTTCACATTCTATGAGCACCTACATCAAGTTCACCTACATGAGCAAAGCATCAACAAGCCCAAGGTATGTTCTTCACATCTTTGAGGAGCTTTGCTCAAAGTCATGAGTACAAGCAGCTTCATAAGATGTGATCACATCAAATGCTTAATCGAAAAATGGCAACCCCATTTTTGAGCTTAAACGATGAGTATGACCTATGATCAAATGTCTTCATTTGACTCCTAAGTCAATATACTCAAACATAGGTGACTTTGTCGCCGACCTTTATCTAGATGAAGTACATATGCTTTTGGAGTTTTTCTGTTATGTTCTCTCATTGAGTTTTCTTAAAAAAAAAATATAAAAAAAAAAAAAAAAACTTCATCTAGAATTTCTTTTTATTTCTTTTCTTATGTTTCTTTGTGAATATCTTTCTGAAAATCTTTTTCTGGCTCTGATCAATTCCCTGAAAATCTTTTACAAATTCCTTGCAAATCTTTTGAAATACTCCTCGCAAAGTGATCTGAATTCTTTCTCTACTTTTAAGGGGGAGAGGACTCAAATTCAGACTCGATTTCTTAAATTTTAAAGAGGAGAGGACTCAAATTTGGACTCAAATTGTTTCTCTATGCATGTTCTTGTTTGTCCAGTTGTGATTCTTAAGGATCCCACTTCTTTCTTTCTTTCTTTCTTTCCATCCTTCCTGCCCTACCTAGTTTGCTGCCCTTTTCGGCACTTGATGTCAAAGGGGGAGAGAACTTAGGGGGAGAGGACTAGGGGGAGTAGGGGAGAAGAGAAGACTTAAGGGAAGAAGAAAAGCAATCTTATCTTAAGGGGGAGAGAATCACATCAAAGCTTTGTCGTATTTTACATTGGACATTACAATTGGCATCTTTCTTTTGATTTTGCTTTTTCCTTCACACCCCTTGTTCTTACAATTGGTATCTTTCTCACAATTGGTATCTCATGGAATCTTTTAGCTTAAGGGGAGAAGACTTAGAGGAATCTTCACAATTGATATCCTATGAAAAGCAAAATCTCTCAGAGTTCATTGAAAATCTTTTAGCCTCGGAGACATGTTTGCTGATTCAAGCCTGTGCTCAATATGAGACACTCTTTATACATGTCCTCCCTGGCTTGGTACTCTTGATGTTCTTGCAGTGGGTTGAAGGAATACTCTTGTGTTATCTAACCTTGTTTTCTCAAGTTTATCCCTTCAGGTACAAGTGCCAAGGAACCTCAAGGTAAGTATATGCATCTTGCAGAATGTGCATGATGGTGACTTGCTCGTAAATACTTGTTTGCAAGAAATCACCATGCACATATGCATTATCACTCACTTTCTCTTCTCTTCTGCTCTGATGCATATAGCCAAGCTGCATGTAGCACATCTTGCTTATCTCTCTTGTGTGCTTGTGGTAGTCCAAAACCATAATCTATGAAAATCTTGCACACTTGTAGGGGGAGCCTGTGTACTACATGCTTGTCAAAGCTTTCATGATAATCCTGTCTTTATTTCAATAAGCTTTGATGTTTCGTTCAATATAATTTCAGTGTGTTGCCATCAATTACCAAAAAGGGGGAGATTGAAAGCACATTTGCTCTCCGGGTGGTTTTGGTAATTAATGACAACATACTTTGTGGTTGGACTAATGCTTTTATCAAGTATGTTTCAGGAAACCCAATCACTTTGGTATGGCAAGATGATTGAAGAAGTGGACCCCTCAAAATGCTAAGGCAAGCATTGGCAAAAGCTCAAGACTCCATTTTTGGTTTAGTGATCAAAGATCACATTGAGTCCATAGGAAAAGCCAATACTATTAAAAGGGGATGAGGTTGTGTTGATGATCTGGTTGCTCAAGTGCTTGGTGATCTAACTCCCTCAACTATCAGCACTATTCACTACTTATCACACACCCATAAGTAATCTCGGTCAAACCAACTATGTCTCACCGAGATGAAGTTATTTCTACAAACCCTAACATCTCGGTCACACCGATTCTTTCAAATCAGTCCCACCGAGATGAACCACTTCAGCCACATTCCAAAACCCTAGAAAAATCGGTCTTACCGAGTTTGAGATCGGTCACACCGAAACTGAACTGCCAACCTTCTGTAACCACTTCACATCATTTCGGAATTTCCGAGTTTGCATTATCGGTCTCACCGAATTGGGCAAGGTTCTGCCTTGACTCAAATCGGTCGCACCGATAATTCATTTTCGGTCAAACCGATTCTGGCATGTTCCTACTCTTTCTCAAATCGGTCCAACCGAGTTTTCTTTCTCGGTCTCACCGAAATCTCCAACGTTCATATCAGATACACTTCGGTCTCACCGAGATGGTATTTTCGGTCCCACCGAAAATCCCAACGTTCACTAGATTTGAACTTTCGGTCTAACCGAGTTTTCACTTCGGTCTGACCGAGATTGATCAAATGTGTGTGTAACGGTTGGATTTTGTGTGGAGGCTATATATACCCCTCCACCCCCTCCTCATTCGTGAGGAGAGCCATCAGAAAGTACCACCACTTCTATCATACACTTTCTGAGAAGTGAACCACCTACCCTTGTGTTGAGATCAAGCCATTCCATTCCTACCATATGAAACTTGATCTCTAGCCTTCCCAAGTTGCTTTCCACTCAAATCTTTCTTCCACCACAGCCATATCAGTGAGGAGAGTTGAGTGTTGGGGAGTTTATCACTTGAAGCACAAGAGCAAGGAGTTCATCACCATCAACACCGTCTATTACCTTTTGGGGGGTGGTGCCTCCTAGATTGGTTAGGTGTCGCTTGGGAGCCTCCGTCATGATGTGGAGTTGAACCAAGAAGTTTGTAAGGGCAAGGAGATCGCCTACTTCGTGAAGATCTACCCCGAGTAAGGCTAGTCCTCCGTGGGCGTAGGCCGTGATGGAATAGACAAGGTTGCTTCTTCGTGGACCCTTCGTGGGTGGAGCCCTCCGTGGACTCGCGCAGCCGTTACCCTCCGTGGGTTGAAGTCTCCATCAACGTGGATGTACGATAGCACCACCTATCGGAACCACGACAAAAATCTCCGTGTCACCAAACTGCGTTTGATCTTCTCCATCTCCATTTACTATATATGCAATTTACTTTCCGCTGCCCATACTCTAGAATTGCATGTGTAGTATGTTACTTGACTTGATCTTACTTGCAAAACTGTCAAAAATCTGTCCTTGATAAAAGACAGAAATTTTATCTCGTCAAGTAGTCTAATCACCCCCCCTCTAGACCTACTTCTTCGATCCTACACAATTGTGTGTGTAAAAGACTTGGTGATGTCATAATCAATGTTAAAGTTGAATTTAAATATTTGAATAATAGATCATAATGTTTGAAAGCCATGCATGCATGAATATAATTGAGATATGGTTGGTGTGGTTTTGAAACGAGCATGCTATACTGTATATACATTGAATAAGGGCAAACTGATTTGAATTTGAGATACCGATAGCAGGCATCGTTTGGCCACATTGCATCCTTGCATGGACACACTATTCAAATTGAAGATGATGGGTGGCTTTCGCAGCATATATCTAAATGGTGTGTGTTGGCGTGTTAAACACATTGTACATAGTATTGTACATGGTTTAAATTCCGAACATCTAGTTAGAGCATACATGTACTATGATTTGAATTCAACATAAAATGGATACATATATCTGAATTCGAGATCGTATGTGCATGTAGTTCATATTTATATAGGAATTTACTACTCCTATATTCATGTCATGTGTTGTGGAGATAATGTTTAGATGGTTGTATAACTAACCCGACCACTATCCCATTCAAATAGGAAAAATGTACTTAAATGTAGTCATATGCTAGACGGTATGAATTGTTCTTTACTGTTGAGGAAAGTGCAAATTGATTTGATAATGTGAACGATAAGCTTGTTGTCCCGATTTTATTTTTATTTTTGTTGTTGTTGTTGTTGTTATTTTTTAATGACATTTTTAGTAATATAGTAAAATGGGACAAGGCTCTCTCTAGTGGGGTGTGAATTGTCTTTTTTTTGTACAAGTTAAGCTTGTTCTCGAGAAATTTCAAGCCGTGTCTTATTATGTCGAAATTTCAAGCTAGCATCTGTGTCTATCGTGCTGCGAAACTCCCGCCTCTTCAACCCACACTTTGTTATCTCAAAAATTTAAGATATTTCTTTATCTTATTGTGCTTCAAAAACTCCCTTCACCTCAACCCGCACCCAAATTCCACAATTTCTAAAAACGATATGTTTTTTGGTTTTCCACTGTGAAAGGGTACGAAGCATTTTTATACCATTGCCACGCCACTTGTTGAGATGAATAATTTAAGAACGCAACGAAGTTTCGATAACTGTGATAATGCAGGGACGATCACCCTCCCCAATAATGTGAATCTTTACAAAAAACACAAACTGATGAAACTAGCACGCTAATCTCCAAATGGAACATGAAAAAGATACAAACCGAAGTGCCCAAGTCAAGCTTCCTTTACCGACAGCGATTGTATTTGTGGTGATCAATACTTGACGCTACAGCGGTCGCCGGAGGTAAGAGCGCCGCCAACGCCGCGGCCCTGATCCGGCTTAACAGGGATCGTGAGCGAGCACCACAAATTTGGTTTCTGGCGAATCTTGATGGCGTTGAACCTGTACCTCACCCGCGCGTCCACGGCAACCTCCAAGCTCACCGTTCCCCGACCCATCTCCTTCTCCAACTCCACAGCAACGTCGCCGGGGAGGATGCCGCCACTGCTCCCGTTGAACTCCACCGTCACCGTCTCCCAGCTCTTCCTCTGCTGGTAGAACTCGGCCGGGGACGCCGTGGAAGCGCCAACGGCGGGGCCGCCGAGCGATGCGCCGCGGTAGTTGAGCTCGGCGTCCAGCGTGTCATAGTAGATGCCGACGCGGAGGCTGGGGTTGTATATGTCGAGCGTGACGGCGAGGCGGTAGGATACGACGGATGCATTGGTGACGGTGAGGCCGGTGAGCGTGGCGGAGCCGACGGTGGCGCGGATTTGGTGGGGCTGGAAGATGGCCCAGTAGATGAGGATGATGACGCCGATCGGGAAGAGGGCGCCGAGCAAGCTGGCGAAGAACTTGCAGCAGCACTTGAGGCTGCCGCAGCAGCAGGACATGCCGATGGCGGGTGGGTGGGGCTCGATGGGGAGGGGAGGGAGAGGGCGGGTGTCCTGATCGTTCATGCGAGTGGCCTATGTGTTTTATATACAAACTTGCCAGCTTGGAGTTGGAAATGTTCCGCATACGTGATTGATTCTCTAATAATCACCAATTGACATTGACTAACCAAGTACTAGTAGTAGTTGAAGTCCGTTTGTTTATGGGTGGTAGACATGTCGTTGGGCTAGTCGGAACTCGGAAGCACCAGGGAACAGGCTGTTAAACCGTGTGTGTGTCAACTCTTGTCCCCTTTACTCTAGAGAAGACTTGGGCATTTGGATGCTAAGTTTTGGTGTGTATGCCTGGAGCGTTGCTGTCAGGCGATGGCATATGGGAGACGAGGCAGCTGGAGCGGCTGCCCAGTTGAACGGGGTTGGAGTTGTGGTAGTAGTAATTTTGAGCAGAAGACTGATCTCGTCTACCTACAGCAGCGAAGCACGCAAGGTCCGGGCGGCAGGGCCGCAGCGGGCGTAGGTTACACGTTCCGGTGAGAATGAGAACCATCAAGCCCAACTGGCAACGGGCGTTGGCCACGCTTTGCAGCGATACCCTTCTGACCGACTCGCACAGCACGCTTGGCATCGGCATCTGGCCGTGCGGAGAGGAAAATCCTATGTACCGCAGCACATTTTTTTTGTGAGTCGCACAGGGGCGCCCACGACTGGGCCAATCCATTTTTTGTTTCTGTTTTTATTTATTTTTCTTTTTTTGAAAAAATGTCCCTGTCGTGTGTTTAGAAAAAATAAAAAAAATGTTCACATTTTCTATTTTAATCGTTTAAAAAACTTCTACTTATTTATTGTTCCAAAATTTCAAAACATGTTCAGTAATTCATAAAAAGTTTAGTTTTCAAAAAAGATTTGCTTCTTTTCATTAAATGTTAAGAAATTCAAAAAAGGTTTAGAAGGTTTGGGTTTTCAAATGTTGTTTATAATTAAAAAAATTTGTCCACTTTTTAAAAATGTTTTGGATTTGAAAATTGTGTTCACATTTTTTAACAAATGTTCTGAACTTAAAAAAATGTTCAATTTTTTTAACATTGTTTGCAACATTAAGAAATGTTCAGACTCTTCAAGAAATGTTTGCTTTTTTGAACAATTGTTCACGAATTAAAGAAATGCTCAAAAAAACTTCAAATAATGTTCGGATCTATTAATGTACTCATTTCCTAAAGATTCAGGCTGCCAAGCAATCACAAACGCTCAACAGTACGATTAGCTAGCCATAGCCGATCCCATATAGAGGTCTCGCGTTCGATCCCTAGGAAGCGCAAAGATATTTTTGTATTTGTAGGCTAAACCGTTTCAGTGCCAGCAAATCAGCCGGCCCAGTCGGGGTTGTCCTGTGCGCCTGATCGCTATTGGATGCAATGAGCGTCCAATAGTAGCTTTCATGGGGAGACACTACGTCTTATGCGCACACTTGTATAAATCGGAAGATTCAATCACTAAATAAAATACACTTCCGTGATGATACGTGTTTGTCACATTAGGTCACATTTTCTGTCATGCATGTATATTCATGATAAATTTATGACAGGATCAAGATAGTCATACATGTGCTGTGGTAGAAGTGTTTCATGACATTATCAAAATTATCATCACGGAAGTGTCTACTTCCATGACGATAAATCGCACGTCACAGAAGTATTTTCGTTAAGGGTGACCGACACGTGGCATCCACCGTAACGGAACACCGTTAAGCTATCGGGTCCGGTTTTGGATCCGATAATCCGTTAACAGCCCCGACCAATGGGGATTTTCCACGTGTAAAATCATCATTGGCTGAAGGAAACACGTGTCGGCTCATCGTTGGGACATATGTCATCCACTCATTGGACCCAAAGCGCCTATGATACGTCCACACGTGGCACGGCCCAACAGAGGCCCATTCCTATGAAAAGGCCGGCCCGTTTGACTTGGTCAAAAGGTGGCGGGCCGGCCCACGACAAGCCCGTTAACGACATGTTCGCATATAGCCCATTTACAGCCCGCTAACCCAGGGCCCGTTTACGGCCTATCCGAATTAGGCCCAGTAGCGTCATCTGGGCCGTCCAATATAATTCCAGCCCGTTTAACTTCCTGCCCATGTATGGCTCATTACGTCTTTTGGCCCATATGAGGCCCTTAGTAACCCTCGGCCCATTAACGACCCATGGTAAAACTGTCCCCTAATGAACAGTGTATCACTTTATACCCATTAACGGCCCATTATATAAAAAACAAGTCTGTTAACGGCATGTTCGCATATAGTCCATTTACAGTCCGCTAATCCAGGGCCCGTTTACGACCTATCTGAATTAGGCCCAGTAGCATCATCTGGGCCGTCCAATATAATTTCAGCCCATTTTAACTTCCAGCCCATGTATGGCCCATAACGTCTTTTGGCCCATATGAGGCCCTTAGTAACCCTCGGCCCATTAATGGCCCGTGGTAAAACTGGCCCGTGATGAACAGTGTATCACTTTATACCCATTAGCGGCCTATTATTCCGTTGGGCCATTTCCAGCCCATGTTATCTTTCGGCCTTCTCAGGGCCCATTTATTCTTGGGCTCATTTCCAGCATTCGTTTACTTTCGGCCCGTTACTGTCATTTTCTGCTTGTGGGCCAAATACAGCCCGTGGTTACAGTCGGTCCGTTTGTGGCCCGTTAATACGTTGGGCCGTTTTCATAGTGTCATCAAATACAACCTATTAACGACGTCCCGTTATGGTCGGCCCATGAACGGACGATTTCAACTCTAGCCCATTTACGGACATAATGTGGTTTGTTATTGGCCCATGTTTGGCCAACCGAGCATACGGCCCGTAGAAGGCCCATTGATGATACGGCCCGTAGAAGGCCCATTGTGTCTACGCCCCATAGAAGGCCCATTGTTTCTGCGGCCCTTAGAAGGCCCATTCTTTCTACGGCTCGTAGGAGGCCCATGTTAACTACAGTAAATATGTAGCCCATTGTTAATGTGGCCTAGTTTTAAATATAGGTTATTCCGGCCACTAGCAAACCGCGGAAAAAGAACCGCACTGACTACAAGAAAACAAATAAACAAGACAACTGAAATAAATAAGCAAGCAACTTACGCTAGGCTATCACGGCTATCACACATATTACATCCACTTGGCATCAAATTCGCCACAAGTGCAAATATAGGGAACAAAGCAGCATATAAACACCGCAACAAAACAAGTCTAGAACTGAAACCACTTCAGAAGAGCTCAAGAAAAAATATCCTGGATACCCATAATGCTGGCAAGATGCTTAGCAAGCTTATTAACTTTCTCTTGTTTGGCGCTTAAATCCTCCAGCACTTGCTGTTGCACCAGAAAGTATGCATCTGAATTCTACAGGGACTTCCTCAGTCCTTCGGCTTCCTGTCGCATAACATCTGATTGATGTCTTTCAACTTAATGTTGAGACTCAAGAAGCCGAACTGATTCAGGGAACGAGTTCGAAGAGCTGGTGCCAGCAGTAGTAGCAAGTAACTCGAACACTACATCAAGACAAGACTTTGGGGTTGTCTCAGTGTCTTCAATATAGTTTTTATCAGCTTTCTTGGAGAACAACAGGGATGTCTCACTATCTTGAACCTGATCTGCATTACTTCCTTTACCATTGCATAACGGGATACTCTTCTCCAATATTTTATCCGCGTTCTAAAGGAGAAACAAACAAACACATCACAGGTTTACAATGTAGTATATGAAACTCATTTTGGTAAACCAGTTCAGTAGTAAGGTGGACAGGATAACATCATGAAACAAACATATATCTATGTAGTATGGTCACTGTATGGTCTATATCATTCTAGTTTATGTTGCCAAATCAAGATAGATAAAGTTTGAATCATATCTATCTAAGACAAAGCAGCATAGACATAATATAAGTGTGGGAAACTACACAGCAATAACAACACTTGTAATGTGCATGGCATGAGAACATAACTGTTTATTCAATAGAAACTGAAATCAACATAGAGCAAGTTACAACAGCAAACACGTTAAAGAAACATGTTTAAAACATACCTGTTGCACCATTGGAGTTTCAATTGCATCCTTCAAATTTGAAATTAGTTGGTATAAGTAAATACAGTGATGCAAGAGCAAAGTAGTATGAACTATAGCTACGGAACCTGACCTGGGAACAATTCTTCTTTTGCTTTAAGCATTGACTTGGGGTTCGGAGTGGTGGTCCTCGTGCTTGTTGGGGAACGTAGCAGAATTTTAAAATTTTATACGCATCACCAAGATCAATCTATGGAGTCATCTAGCAACGAGGGAGAGGGGAGTGCATCTACATACCCTTGTAGATCGCGCGCGGAAGCGTTCAAGAGAACGGGGTTGATGGAGTCGTACTCGTCGTGATCCAAATCACCGATGACCTAGCGCCGAACAGACGGCACCTCCGCGTTCAACACACGTACGGAGCAGAGACGTCTCCTCCTTCTTGATCCAGCAAGGGGGGAGGAGAGGTTGATGGAGATCCAGCAGCACGACGACATGGTGGTGGAAGCAGCGGGATTACAGCAGGGTTTCGCTAAGCGATACTGGAGGAGGAGGAGGAGGTGTCACAGGAGGGAGAGGGAGGCGCCAGGGCTTAGGGTACGGCTGCCCTTCCTCCCCTCCTCTTTATATAGGGCCCCTAGGGGGGGCTCCAGCCCTAGAGATCCAATCTCTAGGGGGGCAACAGCCAAGGGGGGGGGACTTGCCCCCCAAGTCAGGTGGGGCGCCCCCACCCCTAGGGTTTCCAATCCTAGGAGCAGGGGGATGCCCATGGGGGCGCATCAAACCACTAGGGGCTGTTTCCCTTCCCACTTCATCCCATGGGGCCCTCCAGGATAGGTGGCCCCACCCGGTGGACCCCCGGGACCCTTCCGGTGGTCCCGATACAATACCGGTGACCCCCGAAACTTTCCCGGTGGCCGAAACTGGACTTCCTATATACAATTCTTCACCTCCGGACCATTCCGGAACTCCTCGTGACATCCGGGATCTCATCCGGGACTCCGAACAACTTTCGGGTAACCGCATACTAATATCTCTACAACCCTAGCGTCACCGAACCTTAAGTGTGTAGACCCTACGGGTTCGGGAGAAATGCAGACATGACCGAGATGACTCTCCGGTCAATAACCAACAGCGGGATCTGGATACCCATGTTGGCTCCCACATGCTCCACGATGATCTCATCGGATGAACCACGATGTCAAGGATTCAATTAATCCCGTACGCAATTCCCTTTGTCTATCGGTATAGTACTTGCCCGAGATTCGATCATCGGTATACCGATACCTTGTTCAATCTCGTCATGACAAGTCTCTTTCCTTGTTCCGTAACACATCATCCCGTGACCAACCCCTTAGTCACATTGAGCTCATTATGATGATGTCTTACCGAGTGGGCCCAGAGATACCCCTCCGTCATACGGAGTGACAAATCCCAGTCTCAGTTCATGCCAACCCAACAGATGCTTTCGGAGATACCCGTAGTGTACCTTTATAGCCATCCAGTTACGTTGTGATGTTTGGCACACCCAAAGTATTCCTACGGTATCAGGGAGTTGCACAACCTCATGGTCTAAGGAAAGGATACTTGACATTGGAAAAGCTTTAGCATACGAACTACACGATCTTGTGCTAGGCTTAAGATTGGGTCTTGTCCATCACATCATTCTCCTAATGATGTGATCCCATTATCAATGACATCCAATGTCCATGGTTAGGAAACCGTAACCATCTGTTGATCAACGAGCTAGTAACTAGAGGTTTACTAGGGACACATTGTGGTCTATGTATTCACACATGTATCACTGTTTCCGGATAATACAATTAAAGCATGAATAACAGACAATTATCATGAACAAGGAAATATAATAATAACCATTTTATTATTGCCTCTAGGGCATATTTCCAACAATGCTTTGGGCACTGCAGTTGCCTTACTAACTACTCGTGTTTGGGTGCTTTGTGGTGGAGACGGTGATGTGTCAACGTGAACTGGGTTACTATTTGCTGGGGCTGGGGTTAGAAGGGGTGTAGCTGGTTCTCTGTCCAACTTGGTAGTGGTACAATCTGCGTGAGTTTGGGTTATGTGTGGTCGTGTTGGTTCTTGGGCAAGTACAACCGTGGCTCTATCTCCATCAACAGGTAGCACGATCTTTTCTGAAGACCGTGTTTTTACTCCCACAGATACTGCCATCACCCCCTCCAATTGAAATGGCTGATAAACAAGAAAAGTAATTGAATGTACAAACATTGTAAGATAGATAGGTGCAATGGATAGTAGGGAAGAAAACAGGGCATGAAATAATTCACATTTATGTTGTCTAACCAAACAGAATAGCAGGACATAATTTCAAATATAGGATGGCTAATTAAATAGGATAGCATGACACAATTTCACATGTATGATGACTAACTAAACAGGATAGAATGACATACTTCAAAATATGATGACTATGTAAACAGGTTGACATGATATAACTATACGATGTGTCTATTAAAGTGGTTGGCATGCCATAAATCACAAACATGCCGTCGATGGAAACATGATGGCATGATAATTCACGGATAGAATGACATAATTCAAAATATGACGACTATGTGAACATGATGAGATGATATAACTATATTATGTCTTTAGAAAATGGGTTGGCATGTCATAATTCAGATACATGGTGTCTATGTAAACATCATGGCATGATATAATTCAAATATATGATTTATATACTAAGGAAGTGAGCAGAGGGCAATCGCATATATGATGTGTCAACTAAGGAGATGGCATTCAATATCGTGTATATGATGTAAAAACTAAGCATTGCAATACAATATATGCATGATATGAGTAATATAACCCTGCCAAGTTTGAGCATACACCTCAGGGGGTTATAGGACTGGTCATCTGCCTCTGAATCCTCCTCTGAAGAGCTATCTATAACCAGCAACATATCTGCTTCACCAGGTAGCATTGTCTGCTCTGAAGACCTTGTTTTCACTCCAGATTTCTTCATCACCAATTCAAATGGCTGATGCATAGGAAGAGCAATTGAATATACAAACATTATCGACAAAAGCAATGAGAAATACAAAAAAAGGACGGCATGATATAATTCACATATATGACGCTTGGCTAAACAACATGGCATTGCATAATTCACATATATAAGGCCTTGCAACAAGATAGCATTGCATAATTCACATATATAATGTCTTGCAAAAAGATGGTATTGCATAATTCACATATATGGTAATTACACACTAAACAGGTGGCATTCACAGAAATCATGTCTAAACTAAGCAAATGACATAGCAATGCAAGGTACCATACGCACAATATGAGCAACGTAACCCTGCCAAGTTAGAGCATGCACCTCGGGGGGGGGGGGGTATGACTGGTCATCTGTCTCTGAATCCTCCTCTAAGGAGTTATATTCCTCTTGATTACGATCCAAAATGGGTGGAGGGGGGCTGCCTTTGCGCCCACCATGGAGCGACGTCTGCATGAAATTTTATTGCCACGCAAGGCTCGTCTCTTTTGCTCTACATGTTCAGTTCCATTGTGTACAATAACTGACATGCATAGGAATAAAACATAGTGAGATTATGTAAGGAGTGCATGCACAAATCCAGAGTGATGGTAGCAAACTATGGATAGACCCAAAACAAATGATAGCAGGCAGATAATTGCTTTAGTTAAAAAATACAGATAATGCCTCCTTTAATGTTTGTTTGCACCCAATATGAAACTCATAGTAGACACCCGAGATTAACCAGATAGTAGATAGATAGTACTGATTGCTGCCCCAATATATACCCCACAACCATTTAAGAACTCAAGTTTCAGCATAAGTTTGGACCCAGTCGGAGTCTAATAGGTGAACACGATGATAAAGTAGCATGTCATCATATTAACCGATGCATAACGTAAGCAGACACGGAAGAGTGCGACCTCTCTTGCGGACCCATGTAGTCCGCAAGGCATCTGCTCAGTTGAAGATGGTAATGCAATTGTCGTGGTTGCCGGCGACGGGGAAGAAGATCTGAGGCGGCGAAAGACAGTCTGGAGAGCGAATCCCTGCTGTGGTGAATGCTTCCGTTGTTGGAGCAGCTGAGCTGGGGTGGAACACAGCACCGCAGGAGCAGGAAAAATCAAACAAGGTTTTCTTTAACACATATTTGTAACAGAAGTAATTGTGTAAGGGCTTGTTTGAATTTGAGGATTCTAACAATGCATGGATAGGAAATAGACAGGAATAGGATAGGAATGCACGTGCAAAATAGAGAATTTAAAAACACAGGATTTCTGCCAATCTGGGTGTTTGGTTCACAAGAATTGGAAGATCACATGATGCAAAGAAGCATGGTGAGATTAAATCAAACCACAAGAAGTGTACAACCTCTTTGGCGAAGCCATGTCGATCTCAGCGTGATTGGGTTGGCCGATGAGGATGCTCCGGCTGACTTGGCTGTCGGAGGAGGGGAAGAAGACCTTAGGCGTCTGGAGATGGAGCCCGAGGTACTGCTCCGCTGTGATGGAGGGTTTCGTCGTTAGAGCAGCTCCGGTGAGTTGTACGACGCCGAGGCTGAAGCGGGACAAGAGAGACAATGTTAACCTCAGTGGAATTCTAATAGCATCTCCAATAGATGACGTAAAATACATAACCACAAAGTGCTAGATGTATACATCAATCGCTCATCTCTGAACTTAACTGTAGAAACTGAATTTAACTGTCGAAACTGAACTTAACTGTCAAAACTGAATTTTGCTGTCGAAACTGAATTTTACTGTCGAAACTGAACGCACTAGAGGTGAGGCTACAACTCAATCGACTGACTTTTTCATCTCTCGTCAGTCGATTTTGCAGCCATTGGATACGAAATCAAGGGCCTGCAGTTCATCTTCAACCTCCACCCCCTGAGCCGCCAGCCACCACCGGCCAAACAGCCGCCCCCCCGCCGCCCGCGGCCGGCGGTGCGCCGCCCCACCCGCCCCCAAAATACTCCCCACCGCTGGCCCACCACCGCCCCGGCCATACCTGTAGCCCCCCTGCCTAGCTTTTTCTCCGGTGATCCCCACGCCACCGCCCCACCACCGCCCCCACCCTGAACCCTAAGATAGACAGTGGAGTACCTCTCCGGTGAGCCCCCCTCCTCGCTGCGGCTGGTTCTACCTTAACTCCGGCGAGCCCCCGACCCCCTGAAAATCGACTGAAGTGTAGCTAAATCGGAGCAGCATCGCGAGCAAGAGCAAGAGCGAGAGCAGCAGCAAGAGCAAGAGCAAGAGCAGACCAGGTAGGGGACCGAGAGCAAGAGCAGAGCAGCAGCGCAAGCGAGAGCTAAAGCAGCAACAGCTCCTACTGATGTGGACATCGCTGCCGAGGGAGCGACACCATGGAGGAAGTGGCCGGCGATGCCGCCGTGGATGGACCCGCGCCGTGTTGGCTCGGGATCAAGCGTCCGCAGCACCGTGAGATCGAATCAAGAAGAAAATGCGGCGATTGATGTACAACCTCTTTGGTGGCGCCGATTAGGCCGCAACTTCATCCGAGGAAACGGTGATGATGATGCTCTTCCGGTGGTGCAGGTGAAGACGGTGGTGTGGGCATGGAGGTGGCGCGAAAGACAAGGGGAACATCGGGGCAGCTCCTTGGAGGTGGAGGACGGGGTGGCTGAACCGGAGGGACAACCAGATCGACGACGGATCCTCATCCGGTATGGTGGATGAGGAACGTCGAGGTGTTGCTGTGGACGACGTCGTTGGGGAAGAGGCTCCGGCTGGGTGGCGAACGGAGGAGGGTGTGGGGCTTCACGGGTTTTGCCGGCCTCGGTGTACGGATGGATGGGCGGATGGGATGGGAGTGGGGAACCATGGCTTAGGGACGCGCTTGTCCGAAATGTGGGGTAAGTTATGAAAATACCCCCATCGATTTGAGGCGGTTCTTTCGGTTCAGGGGTATCACGAGCATTTCACGTGTCGGGGTTTCACAGGAGGTGGGAGTTTTCGCGCACGTTGTAATTTTGGAATAGCAAGGCGCGGGTTGAGATGGAGGGAATTGTCGGAGCACAACGAGACAAATATATATCTTAAATATTTCGGACTAACAAGGCGCGGGTTGAAATTTCCGGACAAGCCTAATATGTACTGTACCAAATCAATTCGCACTAAAAATGTCATTCAAAACTTTGAATTCATGTTATGTTCAATTAAAATATTTTGCTACGTGTATAATGCGTGCAACCTAGTACTCAAATGAACGTTTTAGTGCATTCCAAACGTATATACTACCGCTTCAATATGAACTAAATTTGAATTCATTTCTCTATTTGAATAAGATCTACAATAATGATTGTTGTGAAGTCAAAGCATTTGAATTCATTTCTCTGTTTTAATAAGATCTACAATCGTCATTATTGTCAAGTTAAATCATCATTTGTGTATTATCTTCACAGCACACCACATGATTAGTCTTGAGTTACATATGAACTATGTGTACTATATGAACTCAAACTCGATTTTTTGAATCCACTCTATGTTGATTTCAAATAATAGTACATTTCAAGCCCTAGCTAGATCTTCACAAACTAAACCATGTCTCATATGTATAATGTGTTTATCACATTATGTATGGTGCCCCGCCCCCTACGCCTACAAGTATTTAGATGTGAGTTGCAAACACCACACATTACCACAAATTCAAATAAAATGTGATAATGTTTGATATATAGTATTGTTTAGATTGTTTGATATTTAGTTGTAAGCTGCAAATGCCACACATTATCACAAATTCAAATAAAATGTGAGATTGTTCGATGTATAGTATGGTTTAGATTGCTCGACATTTAGCTGTGAATTGCAAACGCCATGCATTATCACATTATGGTATAACATGTGCAAAACCACAACACGCGTATCACCGCTATATTCATGCATGCATATGTTTAAAATACTATGATCTCCTATTCAAATATATGAATCCACTTTCATATCAAATTATGATCTTTGTTAGTCTCTTACACCCACACAATCCTCTAACCTTTGTAGCTACCACTAACTTTCTCTCGTGCATGCACACGTCC
>LR738713.1:321458312-321668389 GCA_902687465.1 Secale cereale
TCAAATAAAATGTGATAATGTTTGATATATAGTATTGTTTAGATTGTTTGATATTTAGTTGTAAGCTGCAAATGCCACACATTATCACAAATTCAAATAAAATGTGAGATTGTTCGATGTATAGTATGGTTTAGATTGCTCGACATTTAGCTGTGAATTGCAAACGCCATGCATTATCACATTATGGTATATCATGTGCAAAACCACAACACGCGTATCACCGCTATATTCATGCATGCATATGTTTAAAATACTATGATCTCCTATTCAAATATATGAATCCACTTTCATATCAAATTATGATCTTTGTTAGTCTCTTACACCCACACAATCCTCTAACCTTTGTAGCTACCACTAACTTTCTCTCGTGCATGCACACGTCCTCCGCGCCCTCCCCCTCCCTCAGCATTCTATCCATCACGCACATTCATTTTTTTCTTTAGGTCGTTCTCCCACAGTCTCCACAACTCCTTTTCGACACACACCGATCGATAAACCTCTCCAGCGATGTCTGCCTACAACATACACATGCACCTTCAATCTCCTCCTTTATGTGTCCTTGCCTCGTGTCTCTCATACGGTCCCACACACGTGTAAACTCTCGCCCCTCTTTTCATCGATCTCACAACTGCACACTCCTCCCCCTATCTAGCTAGTAGCTGGGCCTCTCGCACCACCTCCTAGCTCCATTCTCTCTGTCTATCCGTCTCGCCGGGCCTTATTCGCCTCTAACAAATGGACGTACACCGACCGATCTCCCGCTATACATATAGCCAGCTAGGTCCTTATAACTCGTTTTCCCCACGCGTCGATCGATCTACGTCATTAGTTATGTCTCTCCCTTCCTCCGACAAACAACAATTGATCTACCAATCTAGTTAGGTTTGCTTACCAAACACATGGTTCCCCTTCATCATCCATGGATGTGTCCCGACAGATCTATCACGCATAGGCACACACAGAAACACATCCCCACTTTTATTGATAATATTGCAGTTCCACCCTTAGTTTGTCTAGTAGGCCTCTTTATAATGCCCAGTATGTGACTATACCTCCCACGTGTCGATGCACGACTTAAAGGTATAATCACAAACTAGAATGATCGCAAGTATGATATCTTTGCACAACTCATGTAAAAGAGGGGATGAAAATGTAAAAGAGTAGTTGGCTTACACTCACCACGTCACACAATGTAATACATTATCATACATCATCCAATAACATCAGAGTCCGACTACGGACGAAGATCCAAATGAAAGATACCATAAATAAAGCAACACAAAGGTCCCGATCATCCTAGTAAGAGCCCTACTGATCCTCCGGGTAAGACACGTAGTATCGCCCATGTTCTTCATCGAACTCCCAATACAACTCTGAACCACCAGCTGTGTAGCTCTCAACGGTACCTGCATCTGGTGTTGTGTAGAATCTGTGAGCCACGGAGGACTCAGCAATCCCGTTCCTGGGTAGAAATACTATCAAAGCCTTGGGTGTGGAATAAGGCTGAAAACAAGGTTGCAGCAGCACTAGCACTAACTTATGTGTTTAGAGCGAGAAGAGAAAGTGCCAACAATCGTCAAAGTGATCACGAAGTCATCCTAACTAAGCATGTCAAACATAACCCCACCGTGTTCACTTCCCGAACCCCTTCGGAAAGCGACCGTCACGGTTACTCACGCTGGTAGTGTATTATGAACATAGTGTCAAGTTTTCTACAACCGGATATTAAAAAATTCTCGTCTGCCACATAACCGCGGGCACGGCTTTCGAAAGATCAAACCCTGCAGGGGTGACCCAACTTAGCCCATCACAAGCTCATGATCTGCGGAGTCGCAACTCCAAGGTAGGAAGACCCGAGTATTCTCCGAATCCCGTGCTCAAGATACTCCGACATAGGTAAAACTAATCCAGCAAGACCTCCCGGCGTGCCGACACCCTGATAGTAGCCGCGCGTATCTCGTCTCAGGCCACGACCGGATGAGCACTACGTACAGATACCGAAGATCCCAGCAAGCTCGGTGGCACCGCAAGTGGCTCTAGTTTGGACCAACACTCATGAGGAGCACTGGCCCGGGGGTTGTTAATTAAGTCCTCGGGATAGCTAGTCCCTATGCAAGTTTTAGTTATTAGGCAAATATAAAACCAATGTTGGGCCTTGCTGGAAAAGCTTTAGCACTAAGCAGGTTATCAAGGGGGGCCCATAAACCCCAACCGTGTTAGGGACGCAACATCAAGGAACATAACACCGGTTTAAACGGTTCCTAGGGTGGCATGAGTGGAACAAGACACCAAGCAAGAGGCTTAGCCTTCCACCCATTACAAATATATAGATGATTTAGTTTAACATATTATATATAGTGTGATATCCCAACAATAACTTCAACATGAAGCAAGAATCTTCAAATCTTCACCTGCAACTAACAACGCTATAAGAGGGGCTGAGCGATGTTTACGTAGCCAAACAGCGGTTTGCTAGGTGTGTGGTTAGAGAGTTTCATGGCAACAATAGGAGGGCTGACAAACAGACATAAGCATCGAGGCAATAAGCTAAAGAGCGAGACATCTAGCATAGGCAAAGATAGTAGTGATATATGGGTAAGGTCATCTTGCCTGTTGATTCCTCGGAGGGATCGTAACCTTGCTCCTCACACTCAACCTCGGTAGAAACCTCATACTCCGTATCGTCACCGGGCTCTAACCAAACACAACATTGCAGCATCGGAACAAAATCAATCAACATGCAATGTTCAAGCACATGATGCATGAACATGATGAACAAGGGCAAGAATAGATATGATGCATGGCCTAGGGACACAAGACAGCAACATCATCATATTCAAACAAGATCACTCACATGAAAGAAAAACAAACAAAGACAACTACCAAGTTTATGTTGATTATACAAACAATCACCCAACAAGTTTAAAGAGGCTGGTTAACATGGCAAGGGTGCAACTAACATTACAGCAACATGCTAGCACATTTAAATGGGCAGGAAATAAATAACAACAACTATCCAGAAACTCCCATATTCATTTATTTGCATTTGGGACAGATCTAGAAAACTTCTATGATAAAGTTTCCAAACATGCTAAACAACACCACCAAGATATTCTACACATTTTTTTACCCCAAATGCATATAAAGTTTGTTAAATTTGGAGGTGTAGATATTTAGTTATGAATTTTGCAAGTTTAAGCATATTTAAAACAAGTTTAAATTCAAACAGCATTTTAAATGATTTTAAACATGGCAGCAAACAGCATATTCATAATCTACATAAAATTCTAATCACTTTTCATATAGGACTCATTTTCATCAGAAACATATTTTAGTAGATACTAAATAAACAAGAAAAACAGAAAAAGAAAAGAAAAACACAAAACAGAAAATAAAACAAAACATGCGCAAGGTCTAAATGACCCACGCTCAACTAGCCACGACCACTGATGAGGGGGCCCGGCTGGGCTGAGCTGGCAACAGTGGGTGCGCACAAGGGTGGAAGTAGCTGGTGAGGCTGGAAGGTGGGGCCCACCTGTCAGCCACACAAGAAAATCAAACAGAGGCGAATAGCCACTACGCCCGCAAGGATTCGAACCCAAGCCTTCTCGCTTAACTGATGGAGCACAAACCACTGTGCTACTGAACGTTTCTCGACAGATAACAGGAAGTATGTCTAAAGAAGTATCTGCAGAAGAAGATGATTGAAGAAACCAGAGGCTCATCAGAGCTGCTCCGACGACCAAACGAGGCGGCAGAGGTGTGCGGGATGCTCCTGGAGGAGTTCCGCACCCACCTGATGCACTAGCAGCACCTAACGACTAGTGCAGCGCCGGCGGCGAGAAACGACAGAACGGCGGCAACGGAGCCACGGCGAGGCGATGCACAATCCCTAGTGGAACGACGACTGCACATGCGGCACCTACACGACGAGACGAAGCGAACGGACAGAAGAACACGGCCTAGAGGGGTCGGAACACTCGTCGGCAACGAGGTCCAATGGCGATGCGCTCGGGCGCTCGATGAACTAGGACCTAGAGGGCACGCAGGAAGGGGAAAAGGCATGGGGAGAAAGAGGAGCTCACCACGAGCACGGAGGTGTGCTCGGCTGGCCCAGTCGTGGACGGAGTCGACGGTGGCATGTCCCGAACAGCTACGGCCACCGGAGATGAAGAAGAGGAAGAAGACGTTGGCGTGGAGGCGATCGGCTCCGCGTAGGCGACGTAGTCGAGGTAGTCGACATCGTGGAAGCAGAAGGACACCGTTGGCGAGGCTGGGGTCGATGAGGGGCTCGCCGGCGACGAGGTGGCGCTCTCAGATGCGCTTGGGAATCGACTGGGGCGGCGGATCTGGTGGAGCTCGGCTGTCCAGGTGGCGAGAGGAGGAAGGGGAAACCTAGAGAGAGGGGCTGGACACGGTGCGGGTTTAAAAGGGGGGCTCAGGCCACGAGACCTCGACGTCCCTGAGTTCACGGCACGATGGTGAGCGCACTCTGCTCTGCTTTTTGCTGACGGAGGAAGATGAAGGCACGACCTGTGAGACAGACAGGTGGGGCCAGGCGCGAAGGGAGAGACGGCGCGACTGCTGCGGCCTGCTGGCTGGGCCTGCGAGTGACAAATGGGCTGCGCACGCGGAGAAGAGAATGGGCCTGGGGGAGAGAAATGGAGGAGGAGGCCCAGGCCACTGTGCCAGCTGTTGTTTCTTTTCTTTTCCTTTTTTTCTTCAGACAGAAAGAAAAACAAATGCACATGATAAAAGGAGAAGAGTTAGGGGAAAAGAAAAATATCCCCATGCTCAGTGATTAATGCCCTATTTATTAAAACTGACTTAGACATTTTTAGAGGCAGAAAAATAAAAGGAGTTTGAATATGCTTCAAACTCTTGGTATTTTAAAACCCAACCAAATCATTTTTAAATAGGGCGATATTTGGTGGAGAGGTTGTAGGCATGGGGCAAAGTTTTTAGGAAAAGAAAGAACAATAAAAGGGTTTGGTTAGGTGGCTTGCACAATAGAGTAAAGAATGGACAGAAAAGAAAAGAAGAAGAAGAAGAAGAAGAAGAAAGAGGAAGAAGGGGGGGTGGGGGGGGTTAGGGTTTGAGCAAGGCATGGCTAGAACCACACACACACATACAAGGCCTCACACACACTCATCAACAAAAGTAAACTAAGATGCCATAATGCTATGATGATGAAGCAATGCAAGGATGCAAAATAACAAATGATATGGCATTGAAAAAAATGACAATAACCCCCAAGAATAAGGACAAGGATCAAATTGAGAAAGCTATATTTCCATTATTGGAAAGTGTTACATATGGGGCATTACAAACTCTCCTACACTACAAAAAGATCTCGTCCCGAGATCTAGGACTGGAAGAAGGAAGGATACTCAGAATGAAGGTGATCTTCTCGTTCCCACGTAGCTTCTCGGTCTGTATCGTGTGACCATTTCACTTTCAAGAACTTGATGGACTTGTTGCGGGTTTTGCGCTCAGTTTCCTCAAGAATAGCAACATGGTGCTCACGATAAGACAAGTCTTGTTGAATATCAATCTCCTCGAACGGAATGGTGCGTTCAGGTGTCTTGAAGCACTTGCGGAGTTGAGACACGTGAAACACATCATGAACATTTGCAAAGTTGGAGGGAAGCTCAAGTTGGTAAGCTAGATCGCCTCTTTTGCCAAGAATCTTGAAAGGGCCCACGTATCTGGGAGCAAGCTTTCCTTTGATACCGAATCTTTGGGTTCCTTTCATAGGAGAAACATGGTGATAGACATGATCCCCAATGTGGAAAGCCAAATCACGATGCTTGCCGTCATTGCAGCTCTTTTGACGCGACTGAGAGGCTTTGAGATTCTCACGTATGACTTTGCAGATCTCTTCAGCTTCTGAGATCAAGTCATTGCCTAGAAGTTGACATTCACCAGTCTCAGACTAGTTGAGCGGGGTACGACACTTTCTGCCATAGAGGATTTCAAAAAGGAGCTTTGCCGGCACTTGCTTGGAAGCTGTTGTTGTATGAGAATTCGGCAAACGGGAGACAATCTTCCCACTTCATACCGAAACATATGACACAAGCTCTCAGCATGTCTTCGATGATCTGGTCCACTCTTTCGACTTGACCACTAGTCTGAGGGTGAAACGCAGTGCTGAAACGAATCTTAGTGCCCATGGCTGACTGAAAGGAGTCCCAGAACTTGGATGTGAATAAACTTCCACGGTCTGAGGAGATGACTTGAGGAATGCCATGCAATGAAACAATTCTGGAAGTGTACAGCTCTGCCAGCTGAGCTACATTGATGGATTCTTTGACGGGAAGGAAATGAGCTACTTCAGTTAGCTTGTCAATCACTACAAAGATAGCATTATTCCCCTTCTTGGACTTAGGAAACCCAGTGACAAAATCCATTTAATGTGATCGAATTTCCACTCGGGAATAGGTAGAGGTTGAAGGAGACCGGCTGGACGTTCATGCTCTACCTTCACTCTTCTGCAGACATCACATTCATTCACGAATTGGGCAATCTCCCTTTTCATGCGAGTCCACGAGTATGATTGCTTGAGGTCTTGGTACATCTTAGAACTTCCGAGATGAATCGAGAGGAGGGAGTCATGTGCTTCATTCATTATGAGCTTCCTGAGATCACCCTTGGGAACGACAATTCTGTCCTCAAAGAACAAGGTGAAGGAAATAGGCCCTAGAGGCAATAATAAAGTTGTTATTTATATTCCTTATATCATGATAAATGCTTATTATTCATGCTAGAATTGTATTAACCGGAAACTTAGTACATGTGTGAATACATAGACAAAATAGAGTGTCCCTAGTATGCCTCTACTAGACTAGCTCATTGATCAAAGATGGTTATGTTTCCTAACCATAGACATGAGTTGTCATTTGATCAACGGGGTCACATCATTAGGAGAATGATGTGATGGACAAGACCCATCCGTTAGCTTAGCACTATGATCGTTTAGTTTTACTGCTATTGCTTTCTTCATGACTTATACATGTTCCTATTACTATGAGATTATGCAACTCCCGAATACCGTAGGAACACCTTGTGTGCTATCAAACATCACAACGTAACTGGGTGATCAAAAAGATGCTCTACAGGTGTCTCCGAAAGTGTTCGTGGTGTTGGCATAGATCAAGACTAGGATTTGTCACTCCGAGTGTCGGAGAGGTATCTCTGGGCCCTCTCGGTAATGCACATCATAATAAGCCTTGCAAGCAAAAGACTAATGAGTTAGTCACGAGATGATGTATTACGGAACGAGTAAAGAGACTTGCCGGTAACGAGATTGAACTAGGTATAGAGATACCAACGATCGAATCTCGGGCAAGTAACATACCAATGACAAAAGGAACAACGTATGTTGTTATGCGGTTTGACCGATAAAGATCTTCGTAGAATATGTAGGAGCCAATATGAGCATCCAGGTTACGCAATTGGTTATTGACAGGAGATGAGTCTCGGTCATGTATACATAGTTCTCGAACCCGTAGGGTCCGCACGCTTAACGTTTGATGACGATCGGTATTATGAGTTTATGGGTTTTGATGTACCGAAGGAGTTCGGAGTCCCGAATGAGACCGGGGACATGACGAGGAGTCTCGAAATGGTCGAGACGTAAAGATCAATATATTGGACGACTATATTCGGACATCGGAAAGGTTCCGAATGATTCGGGTATTTTTTGGAGTATATGGGCCTTATTGGGCCATACGGGAAGAGAGGAGAAAGGCCAAAAGGAAGGAGGCGCCCCCCCCTCTGGTCCGAATTGGACAAGGGGTGCAGCCCCCTTTTCCTCTCCCTCTCCACCTCTTTCCTTCTCTCCTACTCCGGAAAGGAAAGGATAATCCTACTAGGACTTGGGAGGCCTAGTAGGACTCCCCACACTTGGCGCGCCCCCTCTAGGGCCGGCCTCTCCCTTGCTCCTTTATATACGGGGGCAGGGGGCACCCTAGGACACACAAGTTGAATTGTTTTAGCCGTGTGCGATGCCCCTCTGCACAGAAACACACCTCGGTCATACCGTTGCAGTGCTTAGACGAAGCCCTGCGCCGGTAGATACATCATATCTGTCACCACGCCGTCGTGCTGGCGAAACTCTCCCGTGAAGCTCAACTGGATCAAGAGCTCGTGGGACGTCATCAAGATGAACGTGTGCTGAACGCGGAGGTGCCGTACGTTCAGTGCTTGATCGGTTGGATCGCGAAGAAGTTCGACTACATAAACCGCGTCACTTGACGCTTCCACTCCCGGTCTACGAGGGTACGTAGACAAACTCTCCCCCTCATTGCTATGCATCTAGTAGATAGATCTTGTGTGATCCTAGGAAAATTTTGAAAATACTACGTTTCCCAACAATGGCATCATGAGCCAGGTCTATGCGTAGATGATATGCACGAGTAGAACACAATGAGTTGTGGGCGATACTAGTCATACTGCTTACCAGCATGTCATACTTTGCTTCGGCGGTATTGTGAGATGAAGCGGCCCAGACCGACATTACGCGTACGCTTACGCGAGACTGGTTTCACCGTTATGAGCACTTGTTGCTTAAAGGTGACTGTAGGGTGTCTGTCTCTCTCACTTTAGCTGAATCAAGTGTGGCTACGCCCGGTCCTTGTGAAGGTTAAAACAGCACATACTTGAGGAAACATCGTTCTGGTTTTGTATGCGTAGGTAAGAACGGTTCTTGCTAAGCCCATAGCAGCCACGTAAAACTTGCAACAACAAAGTAGAGGACATCTAACTTGTTTTTGCAGGGCATGTTGTGATGTGATATGGTCAAGACATGATGAGATATACGGTTTTGTATGAAATGATCATGTTTTGTAAAGTTATCGGTAACTGGCAGGAGCCATATGGTTGTCGCTTTATTGTATGAAATGCAATCGCCATGTAATTGATTTACTTTATCACTAAGCGGTAGCGATAGTCGTAGAAGCAATAGTTGGTGAGACGACAACGATGCTACGATGGAGATCAAGGTGTCGCGCCGGTGACGAAGGTGATCATGACGGTGCTTTGGAGATGGAGATCAAAAGCACAAGATGATGATGGCCATATCATGTCACATATTTTGATTGCATGTGATGTTTATCTTATTATGCTTCTTATTTTGCTTAGTTCGATGGTAGCATTCTAAGATGATCCCTTACTAAATTTCAAGGTATAAGTGTACTCCTTGAGTATGCACCATTGCGAAAGTTCCTCGTGCCGAGACACCACGTGATGATCGGGTGTGATAAGCTCTATGTTCAAATACAACGGGTGTAAGCCAGTTTTGCACACGCAGAATACTCGTGTTAAACTTGACGAGCCTATCATATGCAGATATGGCCTCGGAACACTGGAGACCGAAAGATCGAGCGTGAATCATATAGTAGATATGATCAACATAAGATGTTCACCATTGAAACTACTCCATCTCACGTGATGATCAGACATGGTTTAGTTGATTTGGATCACGTGATCATTTAGATGACTAGAGGTATGTCTATCTAAGTGGGAGTTCTTAAGTAATATGATTAAATTGAACTTTAATTTATCATGAACTTAGTCCTCGTAGTATTAGCATATCTATGTTGTAGATCAATAGCTCATGATGTTGCTCCCCGTTTATTTTTTATATGTTCCTAGAGAAAACTAAGTTGAAAGATGTTAGTAGAAATGATGCGGAATTGTTCCGTGATCTGAGGATTATCCTCATTGCTGCAGAGAGAATTATGTCCTTGATGCACGGCCAGGTGACAGACCTATTGCAGGAGCAGATGTAGACGTTATGAACGTTTTGACAAAAGCTCGGTATGATGACTACTTGATAGTTTAAGTGCACCATGCTTTACGGCTTAGAACCGGGACTTCAAAAACGTTTTGAACGCCACGAAGCATATAAGATGTTCCAAGAGTTAAAATTAGTATTTCATACTCATGCCCGTGTCGAGAGGTATAAGACTTGTGACAGTACTTTGCCTACAAGATGAAGGAGAATAGCTCAACCGGTGAGCATGTGCTCAGATTGTCTGGGTAATACAATTACTTGAATCAAGGGGGAGTAAATCTTCCAGATAAGATAGTAATTGACAAAGTTCTCTAGTCACTATCACCAAGTTAGTAGAACTTTGTGATGAACTATAATATGCAAGGGATGACGAAAGGAATTCCCGAGCTCTTCGTGATGCTGAAGTCGGCGAAGGTAGAAATCATGAAAAAGCATCAAGTGTTGATGGTTAACAAGACCACTTATTTCAAGTAAAGGGCAAAGGGATAGAAGGGGAACTTCAAGAAGAATGACAAGCAAGTTGTCACTCCCGTGAAGAAACCCAAAGCTAAAACTCAAGCCTGAAACTAAGTGCTTCTACTGCAAAGGAAATGGTCACTGGAAGTGGAACTGCCCTAGATACTTGGCGGATAAGAAGGATGGCAAAGTGAACAAAGGTATATTTTGATATACAGTTTATTGATGTGTACTTTACTAGTGTTCATAGCAAACCCTGGGTATTTGATACCGGTTCAGTTGCTAAAATTAGTAACTCGAAACGAGAATTGCAGAATGAACAGAGACTAGTTAAAGGTGAAGTGACGATGTGTGTTGGAAGTGGTTCCAAGATTGATATGATCATCATCGCACACTCCCTATACTATCGGGATTAGTGTAAAACCTAAATAAATATTATTTGGCATTTGCGTTGAGCATGAATATGATTTGATCATATTTGTTGCAATACGGTTATTCATTTAAAGTCATAGAATAATTGTTATTCTGTTTACATGAATAAAACCTTCGATGGTCATACACACCCAATGAAAATTGTTTGTTGGATCTCGATCGTGGTGATACACATATTCATAATATTGAAGCCAAAAGATGCAAGGTTAATAATGATAGTGCAACTTATTTGTGGCACTGCCGTTTAGGTCATAATGGTGTAAAGCGCATGAAGAAACTCCATAGTGATGGACTTTTGGAACCACTTGATTATGAATCACTTGGTGCTTGCGAACCATGCCTCATGGGCAAGATGAATAAAACTCCGTTCTCCGGAACAATGGAGCGAGCAACAGATTTGCTGGAGATCATACATACAGATGTATGTGGACCAATGAGTGTTGAAGCTCGCGGCAGGTATCGTTATTTTCTGACCTTCACTGATGATTTGAGCAGATATGGGTATATCTACTTAATGAAGCACAAGTCTGAAACATTTGAAAAGTTCAAAGAATTTCAGAGTGAAGTGGAGAATCATCGTAACAAGAAAATAAGAGTTTCTACGATATGATCGTAGAGGTAAAATATTTGAGTTAGCGAGTTTGGCCTTCAGTAAAAACAATGTGAAATAGTTTCACTACTCACGCCACCTGGAACACCACAGTGTAATGGTGTGTCCGAACGTCATAACCGTACTTTATTAGATATGGTGCGATCAATGATGTCTCTTACCGATCTACCACTATCGCTTTTGGGTTAGAGACAACTACATTCACGTTAAATAGGGCACCATCTAAATCCGTGGAGATGACACTGTATGAAATGTGGTTTCACGAGAAACCTAAGCTGTCATTTCTTTAAGTTTGGGACTGCGATGCTTATGTGAAAAAGTTTCAACATGATAAGCTCGAACCCAAATCGGAGAAGTAAATCTTCATAGGATACCCAAAAGAAACTGTTGGGTACACCTTCTATTACAGATCCGAAGGCAAGGTCTTTGTTGCTAAGAGTGGATCCTTTCTAGAGAAGGAGTTTCTCTCGAAAGAAGTGAGTGGGAGGAAAGTAGAACTTGATGAGGTAATTGTACCTTCTCCTGAATTGGAAAGTGGAACATCACAGAAACTAGTTCCAGTGATTCCTACACCAATTAGTGAGGAAGCTAATGATGATGATCATGAAACTTCAGATCAAGTTTCTGCTGAACTTCGTAGATCAACCAGAGTTCGTTCCGCATCAGAGTGGTACGGCAACCCGGTTCTGGAAGTCATGTTACAGGACCATGATGAACCTACGAACTATGAGGAAGCGATGATGAGCCCAGATTCCGCAAAATGGCTTGAGGCCATGAAATCTGAGATGGGATCCATGTATGAAAACAAAGTGTGGACTTTGGTTGACTTGCCCGATGATCGGCAAGCCATCGAAAATAAATGGATCTTCAAGAGGAAGACTGACGCTGAGGGTAATGTTACTGTTTACAAAGCTCGACTTGTTGTGGAAGTTTTTCAACAAGTTTAAGGAGTTGACTACGATGAGACTTTCTCACCCGTAGCGATGCTTAAGTCTGTCCGAATCATGTTAGCAATTGCCGCATTTTATGAAATCTGGCAAATGGATAACAAAACTGCATTATTTAATGGATATTAAAGAAGACCTGTATATGATGCAACCAGAAGGTTTTGTCAATCCTATAGGTGCTAACAAAATGTGCAAGCTCCAACGATCCATCTATGGACTGGTGCAAGCATCTTGGAGTTGGAATATACGCTTTGATAAGTTGATCAAAGCATATAGATTTATACAGACTTGCGGTGAAGCCTGTATTTACAAGAAGTGAGTGGGAGCACTACAACCTTTCTGATAAGTATATGTGAATGACATATTGTCGATCGGAAATGATGTAGAACTTTCTGGAAAGCATAAAGGAGTGATTGAAAGGAGTTTTTCAAAGAAAGACCTTGGTGAAGCTGCTTACATATTGGGCATCAACATCTATAGAGATAGATCAAGACGCTTGATAAGACTTTCGATGAGTACATACCTTGATAAGATTTTGAAGTAGTTCAAAATGGATCAGTCAAAGAACGAGTTCTTGCCTGACTTGTAAGGTGTGAAGTTGAGTAAGACTCAAAGCCAGACCACGGCAGAAAAATATAGAGAGAATGAAAGTCATTCCCTATGCCTCAGCCATAGGTTCTATAAAGTATGCCATGTTGTGTACCAAACATGTTGTGTACCTTACCATGAGTTTGTCAAGGGGGTACAATAGTGATCCAGGAGTAGATCACTGTACAGCGGTCAAAATTATCCTTAGTAACTGGATGACTAAGGAAATGTTTCTCGATTATGGAGGTGATAAAGAGTTCGTCGTAAAGGGTTACGACGATGCAAGCCTTGACACTAAATCCAGATGACTCTAAGTATCAATCTGGATGCTTATTGAAAGTGGGAGCAATTAGCTAGAGTAGCTCTATGCAGAGCATTGTAGACATAGAAATTTGCGAAATACATACGGATCTGAATGTGACAGACCCGTTGACTAAACTTCTCTCACAATTAAAACATGATCACACCTTATTACTCTTGGGTATTAATCACATAGCGATGTGAACAAGATTATTGACTCTAGTAAACCCTTTGGGTGTTGGTCACATGGCGATGTGAACTATGGGTGTTATTCACATAACGATGTGAACTATCGGTATTAAATCACATGGCGATGTGAGCTAGATTATTGACTCTAGTGCAAGTGGGAGACTGAAGGAAATATGCCCTAGAGGCAATAATAAAGTTGTTATTTATATTTCCTTATATCATGATAAATGCTTATTATTCATGCTAGAATTGTATTAACCGGAAACTTAGTACATGTGTGAATACATAGACAAAACAGAGTGTCCCTAGTATGCCTCTACTAGACTAGCTCATTGATCAAAGATGGTTATGTTTCCTAACCATAGACATGAGTTGTCATTTGATCAACGGGATCACATCATTAGGAGAATGATGTGATGGACAAGACCCATCCTTTAGCTTAGCACTATGATCGTTTAGTTTTACTGCTATTGCTTTCTTCATGACTTATACATGTTCCTATGGCTATGAGATTATGCAACTCCCGAATACCGTAGGAACACCTTGTGTGCTATCAAACGTCACAACGTAATTGGGTGATCATAAATATGCTCTACAGGTGTCTCCGAAAGTGTTCGTGGTGTTGGCATAGATCAAGACTAGGATTTGTCACTCCGAGTGTCGGAGAGGTATCTCTGGGCCCTCTCGGTAATGCACATCACAATAAGCCTTGCAAGCAAAAGACTAATGAGTTAGTCACGAGATGATGTATTACGGAACGAGTAAAGAGACTTGCCGGTAACGAGATTGAACTAGGTATAGAGATACCGACGATCGAATCTCGGGCAAGTAACATACCGATGACAAAAGGAACAACGTATGTTGTTATGCGGTTTTACCGATAAAGATCTTCGTAGAATATGTAGGAGCCAATATGAGCATCCAGGTTCCGCTATTGGTTATTGACAGGAGATGAGTCTCGGTCATGTCTACATAGTTCTCGAACCCGTAGGGTCCGCACGCTTAACGTTTGATGACGATCGGTATTATGAGTTTATGGGTTTTGATGTACCGAAGGAGTTAGGAGTCCCGGATGAGACCGGGGACATGACGAGGAGTCTCGAAATGGTCGAGACGTAAAGATCAATACATTGGACGACTATATTCGGACATCAGAAAGGTTCCGAGTGATTCAGGTATTTTTCGGAGTATATGGGCCTTATTGGGCCATACGGGAAGAGAGGAGAAAGGCCAAAAGGAAGGAGGCGCGCGCCCCCCTCTGGTCTGAATTGGACAAGGGGTGCAGCCCCCATTTCCTTCTCCCTCTCCACCTCTTTCCTTCTCTCCTACTCCGGAAAGGAAAGGGGAATCCACTTGGCGCGCCCCCTCTAGGGCGGCCTCTCCCTTGCTCCTTTATATACGGGGGCAGGGGGGCACCCTAGGACACACAAGTTGAATTGTTTTAGCCATGTGCGGTGCCCCTCTCCACAGAAACACACCTCGGTCATACCGTTGTAGTGCTTAGGCGAAGCCCTGCACCGGTAGGTAAATTATATCTGTCACCACGCCGTCGTGCTGGCGAAACTCTCCCGTGAAGCTCAACTAGATCAAGAGCTCGTGGGACGTCATCAAGCTGAACGTGTGCTGAATGCGGAGGTGCCGTACGTTCGGTGCTTGATCGGTTGGATCGCGAAGATGTTCGACTAGATTAACCGCGTCACTTGACGCTTCCGCTCCCGGTCTACGAGGGTACGTAGACACACTCTCCCCCTCGTTGCTATGCATCTAGTAGATAGATCTTGCGTGATCGTAGGAAAATTTTGAAAATACTATGTTTCCCAACACAATGTGTCTTTCTCATCAACGCGATAGCACTTGTACTTGGGAGTACCCTTGGCAATACCATGTTTCACTTTCTGCACCATAGCATCACTTAGTTGGGCCGCACGGATCCGATCTTCCAAGGTAGGAGCAACTTGAAGGTTTGCAAGAAAGCCTTGCGGAACAATTTGGAGGTTGAGCTTCCTGAACGATTCACAAAGTTCAGGCTGGAACGGTTTGAGAAGGAGACTGTTGCAATATGCCTTTCTGCTCAAGGCATCTGCAATGACATTGGCCTTGCCAGGTGTATACTCAATGCTTGGATCATACTCTTGGATCATCTCAAGCCAATGAGTCTGGCGAAGGTTCAGGTTTGGCTGTCTGAAGATGTACTTCAAGCTCTTGTGATCGGTGAAGATGTCCACTTTTCTTCCCAACAGAAGATGTCTCCACGTGATCAAGGCATGTACAACTGCCGCTAGCTCGAGATCATGTGTGGGGTAATTCCTCTCATTTGGTTTCAACTGACGAGAAGTGTATGCCACAATCTTCTTGTCTTGCATGAGAACACCACCAAGTCCTTGCAAAGAAGCATCACAAAAGACTTCATAGGGCTTGGACTCATCCAGAGGGGAAAGAACTGGAGCAGAAATGAGCTTCTCTTTGAGTGTTTTGAATGCCACATCACAATCAGGAGTCCAGGAGTACTTGACATTCTTCCGCAACAGGTTGGAAAGAGGCTTGGCAATCTTGGAGAAGTTCTCAACGATCCTTCTGCAATAGCTAGCGAGACCAAGGAAGCTTCGGAGTTGCTAGACATTCTACGGGGGTTCCCAGTTGACAATAGCTTCAACTTTCTCGGGGTTCACAGAAATACCCTTGGCAGAGATGATATGGCCAAGATATAAAACTTTATCCAGCCAGAATTCACATTTGGAGAACTTCGCGTAGAACTTGTGTTCACGGAGCCTGTCTAGGACCAAACGGAGGTGCTTGGCATGGTCTTCTTCATTCTTGGAGAATACCAAGATGTCATCCAGATAGACAAGAACAAATTCATTGGTGTAGGGGTTGAATATGAAGTGCATCATCCTCGAGAAGGTGGGTGGAGCATTTGCGAGGCCAAAAGACATGACCATGTATTCATAAGAGCCAAAACTCATTCTGAATGCGGTCTTAGGAATATCTTGTTCACGGATACGGATCTGGTGGTAACCCATCCGGAGATCGAGCTTTGAGAACACCTTTGCTCCTTTGAGCTGCTCGAACAATTCATTGATATTGGGGAGCGGATACTTGTTCTTTATTATCTTCCTGTTCAATGGCCGGTAATCAACGCAAATGCGTTCCGTGCCATCCTTCTTCTTGATAAATAGAACACCACAGCCCCAAGGAGAAGTGCTAGGCCTGATTAGACCCATACGCTCTTGCTCATCGAGTTGTTTCTTCAGCTCCTTCAACTCATCAGGGGAAAGCTTGTACGGACGCCGACATGCTGGCTCGGTACCGGGCTTGAGTTCAATGACGAATTCAACTTGACGACGCGGAGGCATGCCTGGAAGCTCTTCAGGGAAAACATCTTCATATTCATTGACCACCGGAATATGAGAGATGGCATTAATCTCGCCCTTTTCGTTGAGAGAGAATAGCCTGATTGTGTTATCTCAAGAGGAAAAGATAATCACGTCTTCATCAGGATGAGTAAGCTTGACTTCCTTATTTGCGCAATCAATGTTTGCATCATGCTTGGAAAGCCAATCCATCCCAAGAATAAGATCAATGTCGGAGTTGCCGAGAATAACCGGAGAAACCAGAAAACGGTAATCACCCATATGAATAGATACACCCGGAACAACTGAGTTGGAAGTCATTTGCAATCCCGGAGAAATAATCTTTAAAGGTCTAGGAATGCTCTCCGAAACCAAGTCCTGCTTAGCAACAAATGGTCTTGAAATGAAAGAAAGCGATGCACCCGAATCAAACAAGACTTTTGCAGGAATCGAGTTAACTCAAAGGTTACCAAGTATCACATCCGAAGAATTCTCTGCTTGAGCTGCATTCATCAGATTCACTCTTGCTGTCATGGGATTGTGCTTGACAATAGCAGTGCTGACAGGTGGAGGAGGTGCAAGGCGCCTTGGGTTGGGACACTTGTTAGCATAGTGACCCTTCTGGCCACACTTGTTGCAAGTCACTTCTAAGAGAGGACGGTGATAAGGACCACTTGACTTCGAAGCTTAAAACTGAGTCTTGGACTGATTGCTTGGGTTGGGTGGGTGGGAGAAACCATGGCCACCTGAGTGCTTGTTGTTGTTTGGAGGACGGAGCACTAGAGGAGGCGGAAGCCAGAACTTCTGCTGCTTTGCAACCACTTGGGAAGAAGAGGAGGAGTGAACAGCGTCTCTGATCCTCTTTTTGGAAGCTTTAATCTTGAGCTGGACTGCCTCTTGCTTCAGAGCCATATTGTAGAATTGGTCAAATTCATCCGGCTCGAACAAGGTGAGAGCTAGTTGGAGTTCATCCTTCAGACCACCACGGAACTGATAAATCTTGCTCTTGGCATGTGGGATGTCTTGCTTGGAATAGCGAGCGAGATTCTGAAACTTGACATTGTATTGATAGACGGACATGGTGCCTTGCTTCAGGTTGCGGAATTGCTCACACATGCCTTCAATGACACTAGTTGGAATGTGGTGAGAGCGGAAATCCTTGCAGAAGTCAGTCCACAAGATCTCACAACCACATTCTGGAATCTTTGTACTGTTGCCACCAATCAGCAGCTTGATCCTTGAGTTGGAAGGTAGCAAACTTGACATAATCCTCAGGTCTCATGTTACTGCATTCAAAGTGCTTTTTGATGTCTGTTATCCAGTCTTCAGCATCTAGCGGATCCACACAATAACTGAAAGACTTTGGTTGGTTTGCCAGGAATTGGTTGAGGGTTGCAAAGTGAGGTTGATTGAATAGATTGCCTTGGCCTTGGTTCCCATGACCACCTTGATTTGCTTGGTTGGATTGAATGTTCTGCATCATTTGCATAAGAATCTGGGTGTTCTGGTTGGTCACTTCCATAATTTCTCTCCAGGCCTCAGACGGAGGAGGGGGGGGGAAGGATGACGTTCAGAAACTTCTTCACCCTCTGGGTTAGCATTCGGAACCTTCTTAGGAGCCATCCTGAATGAGATGACAACTATTAGCCATTGATTGAAATTATATAAGCTGAATCAATGGCTAGAATTGCAACAGAAGTCTTCACAAGAACATTCGAACAAAATGAATGAATGTAATCCACAGTTTAATGGTACAACAATCTTCTCGAGAAGCCACTTGGGAGAACAAAAGGTAAATAAAAACAACAAGGAGCAGATAGAACAAATATAAGATAGAAGCTTCGTTCCACATGTTCGTGCTGAAAGCTCATGGAACATGTTACAAAAGGGTTTTGCAATCCCCGGATCAGCATAGCCAAGGACCCTTTAAGATGCAACTCCCGATTGGAACAACGCCCATAAAACCACTTCACTCAATGTTGAACCCCGAACTCCATATCATGCACTCGTTGGAAGAATGCCTACGAGCTACTAGAAGAACACACCTATTAATTTCCGAAGGTTTCCGGTTATGCAATCGGGTGTTGGGGATACAGGGGAAGCACCGCACACTCAACTCTAATCCTACATCCAGCTGTATCCATCCTTCAACACATAACCAGTCAATTTCGGAAACCGTTTACCTCGAACCTTCGAAACGCATCTGCTATACAAGATATGGCAATACTCCCGAACTACCTCCCCAGTACTGGGTGATGTTGGGGTTATCTTACCACTAACCGCATAGAAGAGTTTTCGATGTCGGCCGTCTTAAGTATTCTAGAACTACTGCGATAGATTTGTGACGACAACACCTCGGAGCTCAACTCCCCGGGACACTGCCACAAGGTTTCATGCATGTTTGAGCAAGTTAACCTTGCTGTATACATTAAAAAATGTTAATGCACTTAAATAAATAATAGTTTGAGTTTCAATTTGAATCTTTGATTCAAATGGGCTCAAACCCTTCTGGTTATAGTTGCATTAGCCCAAAACACATGCATCTTGCCATATCATGAGCATGCATCATATTGTTGCATTTGTTTGCTTATTGATTGTATCACCGATATTCTCCGTGTTAGGTCCTGCTCCCGAGGATACTTCTGCGTATCCAGCTGAAGAGCAGTACCCGACAACCACTCTGTCAGGCAAGCAATCATTGATCATTCCGATACAAACCCATCTTCTCGCTCCTGCTCTCTTTTACTGCATTAAGGCAACAACGTGTGAACTGCTACTTGCTGCGGTAGTTGAACCCTATTCCCTTGCATGACCTGTCATTGCCACAGTAAATAGTTGAAACCCATTAGCATGTGTAGGAGTTGAATGAGCCATGTTATGTGTGATCCACCATGTTATTTGTTTTTGTTGCTTGCTATGCTTAGAGTTGTGTCAGGTCTGGTTCATCTGGGTGATGGATCAGAGTGAAATGATCATACCAGTAAAGAGAAGGAAGTGTGGAACATGTTTGGTAAAGGTATCGATGAAAGGCCATGTAGGAGTACGTGGTGGGTTGTTTCATTGGAACCGTCCATAGGACCCGAGATCTGTATGTGTGGTTCAAGTTTCAGCTACTACCACACATTGGGATCCTTAATTGACCCTCTCGGCTTATTAATTACCCTCAATCTCTGTCCAGGAGTTGCAACTAGTTTCTGGTGTTTGTAGTTTACTGGTGGTCGTGCACAGCGCTGACCCTCGGGGTGGGCTGTGATGCGACAGGTACGTGGCACGGTGTACCGGTTGCCCGTTTGGTGACTTGGGAACCCTGTACACATCGTTTGGGGTCGTGAGCAACACCCCGGCCGGATCTCCCCACGGATGGAACCCAAATAGGCAATAAACCTGGACGAGAGACTTGTGTAGTTAGTCAGGTCGTGGCCGACACCCTCGTTGGGCTTCCGCTTGAAGGTTGCCGAGTACATGTCGAGTAAACGACGATAAGTGGTGGAAGCGTGTGTGAAGATGTACACCCCTGCAGGGTTACCAATCTATTTGAATAGCCGTTGTTAGCGGTACAGACTACTTGGTTACTCTTACAGTTCATAGACAAGTTGATGGATACTACTAAAAACCTCAAGACAAGCGTGAGTGCCGTGGATGGCCCTTCCGTAGGATGACGGAAGAGGATCCCCGGTGGTGTATTGTTGTGGTGAGTAGAGGACTCGTGTACGTAGTAATATCTTGCAATCTGTTGAGAGTTGTAGTATAGGTTAGCCAAGAGTCAAAGCTGGCTTTCTGCTATGAACTCCACTACCCCCTGTTGATAATGTTGCATGTATGATAGGTTCTGTTGTAAGACTTGTTGAGTACCTTTGTACTCATGTTTTCTTAATAACTGTTGCAGAGGAAAACCCTGCCCCTTCTGATGGGTTCTACATAGACGTTGATGTCGACGAGTAGCTTGCTACCCAGACGGAGATCTGGAGCTTGTGAAGGGCCTTGTAGATAGTCAGGCTACACCAAGCCTGTTTTATTTTCTAAGTTGTCTGTACTCAGACATGTAGCTTCCGCTTGTGCTTGTATGACTGTATGACTTGAGTGTTAGGTCATGTGACCCCTACCTGTATGGATATGTTATGTATGGTCTTGGAGCCTTTTAAATAAAGTACTTTGAGTCATAGAGTTCTGTTGTGATGCAATGTTGTATTTGCACATATTGAGCATATTGTGTGTATGATTGAAACGCTTGGTATGTGTGGGATCCGACACCTAGTTGTTTTCCTTTGGTAGCCTATCTTACAGGGAATTGCCTCCTAGTGCTTCCAATGAGCCTTGTGTAATGCCCAGGATGGGACTATACCTCCTACGTGTCGAGGCACGACTTAAAGGTATAAGCCCATTCTGGAATGATCTCAAGTTTGGTATCTTTGCACGACTCATGTAAAAATAGGGATGAAATTACAAAAGGAGATAGTTGGCTTACACTCGCCACTTCACACAAAACATTACATAAGCAAGACATCATTCAAAACATCACAACCCGACTACAGGCGAAGATCCAAAAGAAAGATACCAAATACATAAAGCCACAGGTCCGAATCGCCCCTAGTAGAAACCACTACTGATCGTCGAGAACGTCACAATAATACGGCCACTCTCTTCATCGAGCTCCCGGTGGAGTTCTGATCCAGCTCCTGCATCCTCTCGGCTGAACCTGCATCTGGTGTTGTAGTATCTGTGAGCCACGAGGACTCAGCAATCCCATAACCATGGGTATCAAGACTAGCAAAGCTTTATGGGTAGGAGGAGGTAAAGTGGTGAGGTCGCAGCAGCGGCTAAGCATAATATGGTGGCTAGCTTACGAGTACAGGAATAAGATGAGCATCTACGCAAACGGTCGCAACTAGTAGTGATCGCTAAAGATCTTGAACTACTTACGAGTCAAACATAACCCCACCGTGTTCTCTTCTCAAAGTGAAAAGAGACAGTCACGGTTACTCACACAGTTGTGTGTTTTACTTTGGATCCTCTGACAAGTTTTCTACAATCGGACATTAATAAATTCCAATCTGCCACATAACCGCGGGCACGGCTTTCGAAAGATCATAACCCTGCAGGGGTGTCCCAACTTAGCCCATCACAAGCTCTCACGATTAGCTGAAGTGATAAATATAATATCATCACCCCTTATCTTAGGGAAATCCGATAAGGCTCGGTATCCCGGTGCACAAGACATTTCGACAATGGTAAAACAAGTCCAGCAAGACCTCCCGGCGTGCTGACACCCTGATAGTAGCCGCGCGTATCTCGTCTCAGGCCACGACCGGATGGGTGATGCTACAGGTAAAACCAATCCTCGGGTTTCCCCGTGGTGGCCCCGCAGGCTCCCCGTTTGGGACCAACACCATCAGCACTGCCCCCCCTGTTATGTAGAATTAAGAACCCGTGGACATGACCCCCTATGCAATTAATTAATTAATTAAGTTGTTATTATGAGCAAATTAAAACCAACATTGGGCCTTGCTGGAGGAGTTTTATTCAAAGTCGAACTGTCAAGGGGTCCCCATCCACCCATCGTGTAAGGAACGCAAAATCAAGGAACATAATGCCGGTTTATCGGCGCCTAAGGTGGCATGAGTGGAACAAAACACCGAGCAAAAGGCCAAGCCTTCCACCCATGCCCAGTATATAGGTGTGTTATTATATATACAACATATTGTGATATACCAACAACAAGTTCCCTCCTGGAACGATCTTCATCTTCACCTGCAACTAACAACGCTATAAGAGGGGCTGAGCAGCTGGTAACATAGCCAAACAATGGTTTTGCTAGGAAGGTGTCAAAGGTTAGAGGTTTCATGGCAACAAGGAGAGGATGACATAAAAGATGGGTAGCGCGACATGTAACGATAGCATCGAGACAACTAAGCATGGCAATGGTAGTAAAGGTATCCAAGGGTATGATCATCTTGCCTGGGATTCCACAAGGGAGAAGAACGGATCCATGAAGTAGTCGAACAGAACCCCACAACTCCGGAACGAACCCGAAGCTAATGAGGGAAGCAAACCGGAAAGAAGCAAACAACACAGTAAACACACAATCATAAGCATGTCATGATGCACAAGCAAGCATGATGCATGTCATGTTTTAAATATGCATGGCATGGCAGAGTGCACAAACAACACTACAAGTTAAGTGGAGCTCAATATGCACGAGTTGCATATTGACGAAACATCCACATTTTATTTATTTAGTTGATTCTCGTTTATTGACAAGACAAGGTTAAATGTTTGTTAACATGGCAAGAGGTGAAGCAAAAACAAACTACCTATTTAGAAATTTTAAATGAGGCAGAAAATACAACAACAATTCCGGAAAACCCCCATGAGCATGTTTAGCAATTTTAAGCAAACAACAATTCACACCTTTTAATGTTGTTAACATGATGCGGATGACATGATCAAGTTTATGCAATTTTTAGTAAAAGTTAACATGAAGAGATATGAAGTATTTGTTACCGTGGTGGAAAGAAAGGGTGCCACGGCAACGATCCGAAAATGATGCAACGACAACATCTCGGTTCCGGTAAATCGTTGAGAGACCGATGCAAAAGATGACGGAGAGCGTGTCAAGCAAGAAGAAAAGTGGAGTGATCCCGTCACCGGGTTCCCACGGGTCGGCGACGAGGCAACCGAGGAGCACGACAAAAGACGATACGGGCACGGAGCACACAAGTGGAGCATCTCATACAACACAACAAGCATTCGTTCACCACAACGGCATTCGACTCGGGTATACCTTCGAAGCGTTCGTTCTCGAAGCGGTTCGAGTTCGTAGTGGTAGTAGTGGTACACGGGTCGTAGAGGAAGTAGTTGTTCCGTAGAGGTACTCGTTATGTAGCCGTTCTCGCAATTCGTAGAGGAAGTAGGCGTTCACATTCGTCGAGGAAGTAGTGGTACACGACGACGATAGTTGTACTCGTTCATAGATGTACACGTTCCGTAGATGTACGGGGTCGGTGTCGTGGTACTTGGGGGTTCTCGTTCTTGCGACGGTAGTGGAACTTGACGCATCATCTTGTAGTCGTTCTCGTTTCGTCGATGTTCATCTCATGGGTGGGGGTACTTGGGGTCTTCGGACTTGCCGATCTCGGGGTTGGCGACGGTAGTGGTACACTTGTCGACGAGGTACTTGGCGGTCTCGATCTTGTCGATCTTGCCGATCTTGATGATCCGAAACGAAGCAACACAAGGGGCCTCGGGTGGACAACAGCACGTTAGGGTCGATGTGGTGCAGGCGCGAGGGTGCAGCTGCTGCTGCTGCCAACGGCGAGGTCGAGGTGCTCGTGCAGGGAGGCACACAGGAGCGACTCGGGCAGAGGAGGCACACGGCGAGGAGGCCGAGGCGCGGCGGCGCTGTCGTGGTGGCCGGCGACGGCTTGGGCTTGCCGGCGCGGAGGAAGAGGCGACTGGAGGGGCGGCCTTGGGCCCGGGCTCGCGCGACGCAGGGGCATGGCCTGCGCGGCGGAGGTGGAGCACGGAGGGTCGCGTCGAGGTGGGGACGCGGCAAGGACGGAGGGAGACGCTCGGGGGGCGAGGCATAGGGCCTCGAGGAGGAGGTCGGGGAGCAGCGGCGTGCCCCGTCGGCCTGGGTCGCCGGCGGCTGGCGAGGTGGCGGGCGGCGCGGAAAGGCCGGCCCGCGGCTGGAGTCGACGCTACGAGGCGACGCGAGGAGGAGAAGCGGGAGGCGAGCTAGCGAGGGGGGGAGATGGGGATCGGGCGCGCGAGAGAGATGGGAGGACGAAGGGGATCGGGGTCGCGAGCGCTCCTGGCAGCGCAGGAGGATGAGAGGAGCGAGGGGTGAGATGGGACGAGGGATGCAGACGAGTGGAACGGGGAAGATGCGGGCTAGGGTTAGGGGAGAGAGGCTGGGCCTTAGGGCGAAAGGGCCGCGGGGAGGGAAGCTGAGGCCCAGATGGCCTATCTCTCTTCTTATTATTTTCTTTTTAGCAGAAAAGAATAAAAGAGAAGGAAGAAGGAAAGAGGGGGGGGGGGGTTAGGGAAAAAGTTGCACATGAGGTTATTTTTCTAGGGCTCCTAAAAATGAGCACGGTCCGAGAAAAATAGAAATGGCAAGATCGAGATATAATTCAAACTTATTTGAATTTAATTCAAATGGGTTTGAACTAAGACTTGATTTTTGAAGTGTTCAAAAATGTTGAGATTTTTGGAGGAACCTCAATAAAACGGAAAAGAATTATAGACAAGGTTTTGATGGTGAAACTTGAAGTAGAAAGGCATGGGGAATATATGCGAGTGTGTGTTGGGTTAATTCCAAACAAATGGAATATTTAAAATAGCTCCCTAATAATATTGAGAGGACATATGTTATAAAGAGAAGTCATCCTTCCCTCGATTTAAATGGACCGAAGGTCCACACAATTTATTTAGTTGAGAAGCAAAAGATTAATGACATGATGGCATGATGACATGATGCAATGCAAAATAAATAAATAACACAAGCACAAAAGAAACGCACGGGAGAACCCGGAACATCTAGAATCTTCTGGGATGTCGGTCTATGGGCGTCACAACTCTCCCACACTAACAGAGGATCTCGGCCCGAGATCCTAGAGATGGCACCGGATAGAAACGAAAAAGAAGAGGTAAACAAAGTTGCTTCTTTGACAGACGAGTGAAACCACGAACCTTGAGAGGTTAAACAAGTTGAAAGAACAAAACAACATAGATGAACGAAGATGAAAACACTCCATTAGAAAAGAGGAACCAGGAGCATTATGAGAACCTTGTAGGTTGAAAGACATGAAACAAGAGCTTACGAACCAAAAGAATATGAAACCGCAATGGTATAGCCAAGTAATTAACATGAGCTTGAGGAGATGGAATGATATTTGGACAGCACTCCATCTGAAAATCGAAGGAATTAACATGAGCTTGAGGAGATGGAATGATATTTGATGAAATCAGCAACACACTGCCTCTGAAACAATTAAAAGAATGGCACAAGTGGTAAGAAGGATTCAGACAGCACTCCGGTTGAAAAGAGAGGCAAAACATGAAAAAAGAATCAGAGAACTTGAAAAGAGGACATAATACTCCGGTTAAATGATAAGCAAAGGAAAGAACATGATCTCGATAAAACGATATGATGGTTTGGAGAGAGCAACATCACAATGCCTCCGGAATGAAAGAATAGCATATAAATCAACGAAATAAATGAAGGGAGAAGAAAAAAATGACAACTTCTCCCACAAATGAATTAGGAAAACCTCCTTACAAAGAAGGGTTGAATGGGGTCGATGGAAAATCAACAACGAAACGAATAAGCTCTTGTTGTGGGCTTACGGAAAACATCTCAAAATTAAGAGGTGACAACCAGCCACTTACGAAAACATTTAATTGGATTGAGATGAACAAGGAGACGATAACTTATTTCACCGGAATGATAAATGAAGAACTTGGGTCATTTATAAGCACCATAATAGCAACAATCCTTAGGGAAATCTTTTAGGTGAAATATAACCCAAATCACTCTAACATAGAGATTGAAGGGTTGAAAGATCTCTTGAACGGAGAGAAAATGATGGGTTTACATGTCTCATTCTTGATAACTTGAGAATCATAAAACATGAAGGGAAATTGTCAAAAAAAAGGCATACCACCATCTGAAAAGATAAGGGAGAAAGAATTGCACTTGGAAAGCATGATGAAGAATTCTTGAGCTCCAACAAGAATCTTTATGAAAACTTCGAGGATGAATTAAAACATGTTTAACCACCATGAAGAACTCCGGTAATGAAAGCATGAGAAGTGAAAGATGAAAGAATAAGATTCAAGGCCTGCGATGAATTAGTTGGAGCTTTGAAATGATATAACAGAAATAACTTGAAGCTCCGGAAAACAAGATGAACAACTTAGGACCGAGAATATGATATGATGAACAAGCTCCGGAAAAGAGATTAGTCACTTCGGGGAATGATAATAAGATTTATTGTATGCTTATCCTTCACCAAATTAAATTGATGACAAGCAACGGATTTGGCATACTACTTATTCTCGTTGGAAAGAATTAAAGAGAGATCTCGCACAAACTTGGGTAAATCTTCAACGAACCACCGGTAGGATTGTGAAAAGAACAAATGAATTAAAACGATAACAGCGGAAGGGTAATCTTGAAAGAACCACCGTAAAATATGGAGACGAACGAAGAGACATCAATGAAGAATAGTTGGAGGACGAAGTTGCAAACAGAGAACGAAGAAATATTCTGAAATGATGGCCTTCGGAGGATCACAATAAGAAGAATTCATGAAATGCTTTGGATGGTATAAAAGAATTCCTCACAATCGTAACAATAATGAGGATGACATTACTCAAAAGAAATCACCGTTGAAAAAGATTGCTTAAGATATTGCACCGATTGAATTAAATGGCTTGAATAAGATAGCAATCCTCAAAATAGTTTGAACGGAAGAAGAATTGAAACACAAATCTTCTGAGATACCTTGTAGACTCCGGATAAGAATTAGAGAGATGTGAAGAATTAAGAGAGCATTGGATAAGAAATTTCAACATGTGAAAACATGTGAAACAAGAAGCACAGATATGATCAAGACCGAAGCTTGAATTTATACCACAGGAGAAGAAACGAGAACAAATAATGAAAAATTGAAGCTCTTGAGCATCATCCTGAGAAATCACCGGATAAGAACATTGAAGGAAATGAATGAAGAAACATCACATGAATAAAATGGATATTCCATTTAAGAATTTCTGGCTCCATAAAGAAAAGGGTGGGAGGGTGGGGAAAACAAAGACAACTTGGGATGAAAGAAACAGACAAATCGTCGGATTTCTCGACGGCGTCCGTATGGAATAACTTGAAGAGAAGGCACACCGGTTGAAAAGGGTTAACATGAAAATCTCGATGGTTAAGAAGGACTAGCACTCCCATAGAAATATGAGAATACCGATTAGGAAAGGTATGGAATCAACATTTGACATCGAAGCAACTCGAATACCCGAATCAAAACAAAAACAAAGGATAGATATGTTGCAACATAATCTTCACAATATCATCCGAGCAAAGAATGAACGAATGAATTCCGCAGGTACATCAACTTGTCGAGAAGCCGCTTGGAGAACAAAAGGTAAATAAAAACAACAAGGAGCAGATAGAACAAATACAAGATAGAAGTTTCATTCGACATATTCGTGCTAAAAGCTCATGGAACGTGTTACAAAAGGGTTTTGCAATCCCCCGATCAGCATAGCCAAGGACCCTTTAAGATGCAACTCCCGATCGGAACAACGCCCATAAAACTACTTCACTCAATGTAGAACCCCAAACTCCATATCATGCATTCGTTGGAAGAATGCCTACGAGCTACTAGATGAACCCACCTATTAATTTCCGAAAGTTTCCAGTTATGCAATCAGGTGTTGGGGATACAGGGGAAGCATCGCGCACTCAACTCTAATCCTATATCCAGCTGTATCCATCCTTCAACACATAACCAGTTATTTCCGGAAACCGTTTACCTCGGACCTTCGAAACGCATCTACTATACAAGCTATGGCAATACTCCCGAACTACCTCCCTGGTACTGGGTGATGTCGGGGTTATCTTGCCACTAACCACATAGGAGAGTTTTCGATGTCGGCCGTCTTAAGTATTCTCGAACTGCCGCGATATGTTTGTGACGACAACACCTCGGAGCTCAACCCCCTGGGACACTGCCACAACCCCTAAATGACAGGAGGCATCGAGAACAATGTTCTCATCACAAAGACATCGGAACAATCCAAACAATACTCGTGTGATCCTAAAAAATATTCGGTGAATTTTTGAGAGTAGAAGAGACAAGAGTAATCGTCAGGAGTCCTCACCAGAGTGAAAAGAGATGAGGAGCAACAGAAATCCTACTCTCCGATATATATATATATATATATATATAGGACTCAAAACATTTTAAGTGTGTGCCTAGACTCAACCGTCAATGATTCGATCAATCAGTGGGGGCTTCTAGGTCGGAGAAGGCTCTGATACCAACTTGTAATGCCCAGGATGGGACTATACCTCCTACGTGTCGAGCCACGACTTAAAGGTATAAGCCCATTCTGGAATGATCTCAAGTTTGGTATCTTTGCACGACTCATGTAAAAATAGGGATGAAATTACAAAAGGAGATAGTTGGCTTACACTCGCCACTTCACACAAAACATTACATAAGCAAGACATCATTCAAAACATCACAACCCGACTATGGGCGAAGATCCAAAAGAAAGATACCAAATACATAAAGCCACAGGTCCGAATCGCCCTAGTAGAAACCACTACTGATCGTCGAGAACGTCACAAACATACGGCCACTCTCTTCATCGAGCTCCCGGTGGAGTTCCGATCCATCTCCTGCATCCTCTCGGCTGAACCTGCATCTGGTGTTGTAGTATCTGTGAGCCACGAGGACTCTGCAATCCCATACCCATGGGTATCAAGACTAGCAAAGCTTTATGGGTAGGAGGAGGTAAAGTGGTGAGGTTGCAGCAGCGGCTAAGCATAATATGGTGGCTAGCTTACGAGTACAGGAATAAGATGAGCATCTACGCAAACGGTCGCAACTAGTAGTGATCGCTAAAGATCCTGAACTACTTACGAGTCAAACATAACCCCACCGTGTTCTCTTCTCAAAGTGAAAAGAGACAGTCACGGTTACTCACACAGTTGTGTGTTTTACTTTGGATCCTCTGACAAGTTTTCTACAACCGGACATTAACAAATTCCAATCTGCCACAGAACCGCGGGCACGGCTTTCGAAAGATAATAACCCTGCAGGTGTGTCCCAACTTAGCCCATCACAAGCTCTCACTATTAGCTGAAGTGATAAATATAATATCATCACCCCTTATCTTAGGGAAATCCGATCAGGCTCGGTATCCCGGTGCACAAGACATTTCGACAATGGTAAAACAAGTCCAGCAAGACCTCCCGGCATGCCGACACCCTGATAGTAGCCGCGCGTATCTCGTCTCAGGCCACGACCGGATGGGTGATGCTACAGGTAAAACCAATCCTTGGGTTTCCCCGTGGTGGCCCCGCAGGCTCCCCGTTTGGGACCAACACCATCAGCACTGGCCCCCCCTGTTATGTAGAATTAAGAACCCGGGGACATGACCCCCTATGCAATTAATTAATTAATTAAGTTGTTATTATGAGCAAATTAAAACCAACGTTGGGCCTTGCTGGAGGAGTTTTATTCAAAGTTGAACTGTCAAGGGGTCCCCATCCACCCATCATGTAAGGAACGCAAAATCAAGGAACAAAATGCCGGTTTATCGGCGCCTAAGGTGGCATGAGTGGAACAAAACACCGAGCAAAAGGCCAAGCCTTCCACCCATGCCCACTATATAGGTGTGTTATTATATATATATATATATATATATATATATATATATATATATATATATATATATATATATATATATATATATATATATATATATATATATAACATATTGTGATATACCAACAACAAGTTCCCTCCTGGAACGATCTTCATCTTCACCTGCAACTAACAACGCTATAAGAGGGGCTGAGCAGCGGGTAACATAGCCAAACAATGGTTTTGCTAGGAAGGTGTCAAAGGTTAGAGGTTTCATGGCAACAAGGAGAGGCTGACATAAAATATGGGTAGCGCGATATGTAACGATAGCATCGAGACAACTAAGCATGGCAATGGTAGTAAAGGTATCCAATGGTATGATCATCTTGCCTGGGATTCCACAAGGGAGAAGAACGGATCCATGAAGTAGTCGAACAGAACCCCTCAACTCCGGAACGAACCCGAAGCTAACGAGGGAAGCAAACCGGAAAGAAGAAAACAACACGGTAAACACACAATCATAAGCATGTCATGATGCACAAGCAAGCATGATGCATGTCATGTCCAATCACGTAGATCGGACATCTAAAAATGTTGATGCTCTGAGAGGGGTAGAAAAGTGCGCGGTTATAATGTCTTTAAATGGCATGGCAGAGTGCACAAACAACACTACAAGTTAAGTGGAGCTCAATATGCACGAGTTGCATATTGACGAAACATCCACATTTTATTTATTTAGTTGACTCTCGTTTGTTGACAAGACAAGGTTAAATGTTTGTTAACATGGCAAGAGGTGAAGCAAAAACAAACTACCTATTTAGACATTTTAAATGAGGCCAAAAATACAACAACAATTCCGGAAAACCCCCATGAGCATGTTTAGCAATTTTAAGCAAACAACAATTCACACCTTTTAATGTTGTTAACATGATGCGGATGACATGATCAAGTTTATGCAATTTTTAGTAAAAGTTAACATGAAGAGATATGAAGTATTTGTCACCGTGGTGGAAAGAAAGGGTGCCACGGCAACGATCCGAAAATGATGCAACGGCAACATCTCGGTTCCGGTAACTCGTTGAGAGACCGGTGCAAAAGATGACGGAGAGCGTGTCAAGCAAGAAGAAAAGTGGAGTGATTCCGTCACCGGGTTCCCACGGGTCGGCGACGAGGCAACCGAGGAGCACGACAAAATACGATACGGGCACGGAGCACACAAGTGGAGCATCTCATACAACACAACAAGCATTCGTTCACCACAACGGCATTCGACTCGGGTATACCTTCGAAGCGTTCGTTCTCGAAGCGGTTCGAGTTCGTAGTGGTAGTAGTGGTACACGGGTCGTAGAGGAAGTAGTTGTTCCGTAGAGGTACTCGTTATGTAGCCGTTCTCGCAATTCGTAGAGGAAGTAGGTGTTCACATTCGTCGAGGAAGTAGTGGTACACGGCGACGGTAGTTGTACTCGTTCGTAGATGTACACGTTCCGTAGATGTACGGGGTCGGTGTCGTGGTACTTGGGCGTTCTCATTCTTGCGACGGTAGTGGAACTTGACGCATCATCTTGTAGTCGTTCTCGTTTCGTCGATGTTCATCTCATCGGTAGGGGTACTTGGGGTCTTCGGACTTGCCGGTCTCGGGGTTGGCGACAGTAGTCGTACACTTGTCGACGAGGTACTTGGCTGTCTCGGTCTTGTCGATCTTGCCGATCTTGATGATCCGAAACGAAGCAACACAAGGGGCCTCGGGTGGACAACAGCACGTCAGGGGCGATGTGGTGCAGGCGCGAGGGTGCAGCAGCTGCTGCTGCCAACGGCGAGATCGAGGTGCTCGTGCAGGGAGGCACACAGGAGCGACTCGGGCAGAGGAGACACACATCGAGGAGGCTGAGGCGCGGCGGCGCTGTCGTCGTGGCTGGCGGCGGCTTGGGCTTGCCGGCGCGGAGGAAGAGGCGACCGGAGGGGCGGCCTTGGGCCCGGGCTCGCGCGACGCAGGGGCATGGCCTGCGCGGCGGAGGTGGAGCACGGAGGGTCGCGTCGAGGCGGGGACGCGGCAAGGACGAAGGGAGGTGCTCGGGGGGCGAGGCACAGGGCCTCGAGGAGGAGGTCGGGGAGCAGCGGCGTGCCCCGTCGGCCTGGGTCGCCGGCGGCTGGCGAGGTGGCGGGCGGCGCGGCAAGGCCCGCCCGCGGCTGGAGGCGACGCTACGAGGCGACGCGAGGAGGAGAAGCGGGAGGCGAGCCAACGAGGGGGGGGAGATGGGGATCGGGCGCGCGAGAGAGATGGGAGGACGAAGGGGATCGGGGTCGCGAGCGCTCCTGGCGGCGCAGGAGGACGAGAGGAGCGAGGGGTGAGATGGGACGAGGGATGCGGACGAGGGGAACGGGGAAGATGCGGGCTAGGGTTAGGGGAGAGAGGCTGGGCCTTAGGGCGAAAGGGCCACCTAGGGAGGCCTGGGCCGCGGGGAGGGAAGCTGAGGCCCAGATGGCCTATCTCTCTTCTTATTATTTTCTTTTTAGCAGAAAACAATAAAAGAGAAGGAAGAAGGAAAGAGGGGGGGGGGTTAGGGAAAAAGTTGCACATGAGGTTATTTTCCTCGGGCTCCTAAAAATGAGCACGGTCCGAGAAAAATAGAAATGGCAAGATCAAGATATAATTTAAACTTATTTGAATTTAATTCAAATGGGTTTGAACTAAGACTTGATTTTTGAAGTGTCCAAAAATGTTGAGATTTTTGGAGGAACCTCAATAAAACGGAAAATAATCATAGACAAGGTTTTGATGGTGAAACTTGAAGTAGAAAGGCATGGGGAATATATGCGAGTGTGTGTTGGGTTAATTCCAAACAAATGGAATATTTAAAATAGCTCCCTAATAATATTGAGAGGACATATGTTATAAAGAGAAGTCATCCTTCCCTTGATTTAAATGGACCGAAGGTCCACACAATTTATTTAGTTGAGAAGCAAAAGATTAATGACATGATGGCATGATGACATGATGTAATGCAAAATAAATAAATAACACAAGCACAAAAGAAACGCACGGGAGGACCCGGAACATCTAGAATCTTTTGGGACGTCGGTCTTCGGGCGTCACACCTTGGTAGCTTGCTACTGCTCGGAACACGTAGGATGGCCGGCATGTGTCCTTCTTCGTTCCTGTGTCTGTCCCTTAGGGGAAATGTCACGCGTTGTTCCTTTAAGTCCATGTAGCTTGCTACGACTTGGGTTCATACGTTGATGACCGACACGTTCGTTGCTGGGTCATGGATGCTTGTCTCTGTAATTTAGTGCCACTTTTGGTTTATAACTAGCCATGTCGGCCCGGGTTCTCTGTCATATGGATGCTAGCGACACTGTCATATACGTGTGCCAAAATGCGCAAACGGTCCCGGGCCAGGTAAGGTGGCACCCGTGGGGATACCGTGCGTGAGGCCGCAAAGTGATATGACGTGTTACAGCTAGATCGGTGTGACTTAGGATCAGGGTCCCGACAAATTCAGTTGCATGATTGCTTATGTATGCTATTATTTGATTGTGATATAATTTCTGGAGTGCGAAGCTAGCTACTACGAGTCTCTAGGTTTCACCAATCGTCAGCAAGGCAAGTTCATACTTTGATCATACTTTTCCATACCCAATTTTTATTGCATTAGTTCTATCCTAAAAGATTGCATGAGTAGGACTTGGTTACATGAGGTAGGAACTCAATGACTTGAGATCAGCCCAGGGAATATACGCTTTGATACTTATTGCTTAGCCATGCTCGTAGGCGTGGATTGGTATGTGATATTAATGAAAGTTGTGAGTGTAATAACAACTAAGAGAAGTTTTAAGGTGGCAACTTTAATACACAACTGGGTGGATTGGTTGCAGGGCACCTGGAGAATCCAATGTTGTCCTAGGATATCCCGGAGGAACCGTGTGATCATCCTATGGAATGCCACCCAGACTCAAAGGGGTCATATATCATTCATGCCTAGAAACTTCCGCGTGCAGCCACAAGCCATTATGGGCTCTGGCATAGTTGAGTATGTTGTGTGAGCTCTTTCAGTGGTGGACTAGCAGATGTAGGGAAAAGTAGGTGTACCAGTCTATCCAGGGTAAAGAGTAAATTCTTCTGAAAGACTATGTCTCAATCTTCTGATCATGGATGCGGTCAAGTCTTGTGGGGAAATGTGCACAAACCTCCGTAGAGTGTACAATCTATTCATGAGTAGTCGTGTCCTCGGTTATGGATGTCTTGAGTATCCTAGTATTTGAATTATGGACTGATCTCAACACGCTATTAATTAACTTGTTGGGTTATTAATGACATTGTGGATTTTGGGATTGAGATGGCGGAACCACTCTCAATATTGCTTAACTCAAGTAAGTAGTATATATAATTTATTCCTTTGTTGTAGGAAAAAAATAGCTTTATGGAAAAATAACCTTACAGCCTCCACCAGCCAAACCCATGGGCGAAAAATGTGTCCATGTCCAAACCCAATGGATATCCATATCCATTGGATATCCATGGGGTCCTCTCAAGACATATACATAAGACACAACACAACATGCACATAAGCTGTTGCACCCATGCACCAATGCGCATGTGAAAAAGCATAGACGAAGGGGTCGAGGGGGTACTTAGTTGCATTGTCATAGACCATTAGTGTTGGCTGTTGAAGTTCTCCACCTTACATAGAGATAGCGACTGACAGTGTCGACCATCTCTTAGGATGCATGAGGGGTAAGAAGAGGAGACGGGGCTGATACTTAATGATGAGTCATTTAACAACGACATAAAATATCAGAAGGGGGCTGAAGTAATATTAAGGCGGGGATTGAATGTCAACTAATAAAAGTTACGGTGGAGATTGAGAAAATTTCTTGAATGTTTTAGATTATAATGGGTGATATTATAGTGGGACATGTGACTATGGGGTTGGGATGGCAGAATATTGCCATTAAGTCATACTATCGGGTCGGCTTGGATATATCCATGGGCACAAGATTATGTCCATGCCCTACCCACGAGTAATCCGGTCGGGTTTGGGCGCTGCCCATGGGAGAAGAAGCATATCCAAACCCTGTCAATACGGGTCAGATATCCATGGGTATCCATGTCCATGGGCAAAATTGCCATCCTTACTCGGGTTAGTACATTCGTCTAATAATACCATCTACTCCTTCTTTATAAAGATGTGGGTCATCCCAAAAGTAATGTCTTATATCATAGAAGATTTTTTTTCTTTTGTTGGTAAGTAAAGCTAGGTGGTAAATATTTATCAAAAATATAATTAGCATAGTCAGCGTACCAACGAGTATTATGCGAAAAATTTATTGCAGCTAACTACTCATCAGGAAAACTATCGTCAATAGGTAGTGGGTCATCAAGCACGTTTTCAAGCCTAGAAAAATTAGCAGCTACGGGGTTCTCTGCTCCTTTTCTATCAATGCTATGTAAATAAAATTCTTGTAGCAAGATAACCCATCGAATAAGTCTAGGTTTATCATCTTTCTTTTCCATAAGATATTTTATAGCAGCATGGTCGGTGTGAACAATTACTTTTGTATGAACAATGTAAGATCTACATTTATCACAAGCAAACATCACTGCTAGAATTCTTTTTCAGCAGTAGCATAATTTCTTTGAGCACTGTCTAGAGTTTACTAGCATAATGAATAACATTTAGTTTCTTATCAACTCTTTGTCCTAGAATAACACCAACATCATAATCACTAACATCAGACATAATTTCAAAATGTAGGTTCCAATCAGGTGGTTGAATAATAGGTGCAGAAATTAGGGCTTTCTTGAATGTCTCAAAGGCTTCTAAACAATCATCATCAAAGACAAAAGGATTATCCTTTTGCAAATGATTTGCAAGGGGCCTAGAAATTTTAGAGAAGTCTTTGATTAATCTCCTATAGAAACCAGCATGACCTATGATACAACGAATACCTTTGATATCTTTAGGACATGCCATTTTCTCAATTGCATCAACCTTAGATTTGTCCACTTCAATAACCTTTTCAGAAATTTTATGGCCCAAAACAATACCTTCGTTAACCATAAAGTGGCACTTCTCCCGATTCAAGAAAAGATTAGTTTGCTCACGTCTCTCCAAAACTCGATCAAGATTTCCTAAACAATCATAAAAAGACTTCCCATAAACAAAAAAGTCATCCATGAAAACCTCAACGATCTTTTCACAAAAATCAGAGAATATAGCAGTCATGCATCTTTGAAAGGTCGCAGGTGCATTCCATAAACCAAAAGGCATACGTCTATAAGCATAAGTTCCAAAAGGACAAGTAAAAGTGGTCTTTTCTTGATCAAGTTAAGAAAGAGGTATTTGTGAATAGCCAGAGTATCCATCAAGGAAGAAAAAATGTGTGTGCTTAGATAGTCTTTCTAGCATTTGATCAATAAATAGGAGAGGGTAATGATCTTTTCTAGTAGTTTTGTTTAATTTTCTAAAATCAATTGCCATTCTATAGCCCGTAACATTTCTTTGTGGAATAAGTTCATTCTTATCATTGGGAACAATAGTAATGCCTCCTTTCTTAGGGACACACTGAACAGGACTTACTCATCTACTATCAACTATAGGATAGATTATACCTGCTTCCAGAAGTTATAATATTTCTGTTCTTACCACTTCTTTCATCTTCTGATTCAACGGACATTGGTGATCAACAATGGGTGTAGCATCAGGTTCCATATTAATTTTGTGCTGACATAGAGTGGGACTAATGCCATTTAAATCATCTAGAGTATATCCAATAGCAGCTAGGTGCTTCCTTAGAACTTTCAATAATCTTTCTTCTTCATGTTCTGAAAGGTTAGCACTAATAATAACAAGATATATCTTCTTATCATCAAGATAAGCATGTTTCAAAGTGTCTGGCAATTGTTTTAATTCAAACACATGATTACCTTTAGGCGGAGGAGGACCTCCTAGAGTTTCAATAGTAAAATTGTGTTTAAGCATAGGATGTTGTTCACAGAAAGTATTATTTGTTTCATTTCTTTCATGCATATGGAAATCATTTTCATGGTCTAGCATATAGTGTTCTAGTGGACCAGTAGGAGGCATAGAAATGGAAGCAAGACCAATTATATCATCCTTATTAGGAAATTCCTTTTTATGAGGTTTTCTACTAAACTTGGAGAAATTAAACTCTGAGACTCATCACCAAAGCTAATACCAACAGTTTGTTTCTCACAATCTATTTTAGCATTAATGGTGTTCAAGAAAGGTCTACCAAAGATAATGGGACAAAAATCATCTTGTGGGGAACCAAGAACAAGAAAATCAGTAGGGTATTTTATTTTCCCACACAAGACTTTGACATCTCTAAAAATCCCAGTTGGTGAAATGGTGTCTCTATTAGAAAGTTTAATAGTAACATCTACGTCTTCTATCTCTGTGGGTGCTATGTCATTTAAAATTTCTTGGTATAAGTTAATGGGAATAGCACAGACACTAGCACCTATGTCAAATAAACCATGATAACAGCGATGTCCTATTTGAACTAAGACAATGGGCATGCCAACAATGGGTCAATGTTTATCCTTTTTATCGGGTTTGGCAATTCTAGAAGCTTCTTCGCAGAAGTAAATAACATTCCCATCTATATTTTCTTGCAAGAGATCCTTAACCATAGCAACACTAGGTTCTACCTTGATTTTTTCATGAGGTTTAGGTGTTCTAATATAACTTTTATTGACCACAGTTGAAATTTTAGCATGTTCCTTAATCCTAATAGGGAAATGCGGTTTCTCAGTATAAGCAGTAGGAACAACTGGACCGACATTATAAATTATAGTTTCCTCTTTATCTAGTACAGGTTCTTTAATAGGTGGGTGATATTTAAACCACTTCTCCTTAGGGAGATCAACATGAGTTGCAAATGATTCACAAAAGTAGGCTACTATCTCAGAGTCAAGTCCATATTTAGTGCTAAACTTTTGAAAAGCATCGGTATTCATAAAAGATTTAACACAATCAAACTTAAGCTTAATTCCTGACTCTTTACCTACGTCAAGTTCCCAATCTTCAGAGTTGCGTTTAATTCTTTCCAAAAGATCCCACCATAATTCAATAGTCTTCTTCATAAAAGAACCATCACAAGAAGTATCAAGCATGGATCAATCATTATGAGAAAGCCGAGCTTAAAAATTATGTATAATAATTTCTCGGGATAGCTCATGATTGGGGCATGAATATATCATTGACTTAAGCCTCCCCCAAGCTAGAGTGATACTTTCTCCTTCACGAGGCCAAAAATTATATATGTAATTCCAATCACGATGAACTATATGCATAGGATATTTTTTTGGTGAAACTCCAATTTCAATCGATTCTAATTCCAAGATCTTATATCATCACATAGCCTATACCATACTAATGGTTTTCCCTTCAAAGGTAAAGGGAAAACCTTCTTCTTAACTTCATCTCCGGGTAAACCTACAAGCTTAAACAATCCACAAATTTCTTCCACATATATCAAGTGCATAACAGGATGTTCGGTTCCATCTCCCGCGTAAGGATTAGCTAGCAGTTGTTCTATCATACCCAAATGAATTTCATATTCAATATTTTCGGTAGGTGCAATAGGTTGAGGGGTAACTAATTGTGGTTCCGGTCGAGGTTAATATACCCCGAACAAACCCCTCAAATGATTGTTATCCATAGTAACAAGTGACAATAAATTTCAGCACGTAGTCATAATTTTTTCCTTACCAATTTCCACTTACCAAGAGCGCTTCACTCCCCGGCAACGGCGCCAGAAAATAGCCTTGATGACTGATACGTCTCCAACGTATGTATAATTTTTGATTGTTCCATGCTATTATATTATCTATCTTGGATGTTTTATATGCATTTAGATGCTATTTTAAATGATTTTCGGGATTAACCTATTAACCCAGAGCCCAGTGCCAGTTTTTGTTTTTTCCCTTATTTTTGAGTTTCGCAGAAAACGAATATCAAACGGAGTCCAAACGGAACGAAACTTTAAGAAAAATTTTCTTGGACCAGAAGACACTAGGTGAACTTGGAGTACTCGCCAGGGGATCTGCCAGGCCACCACAAGGGTGGCAGGCGTGCCCAGGGGGTAGGGCGTGCCCCTACTTGTGGGCCCCTCATGCCTCTCCTGACCTACTTCATCCGCCTATATATTCTCATATATACCAGAAACATCAGAACATCCACAAAAACCACTTTTCCGCCGCCTTAACCTTCTGTTCTTGCAAGATCCCATCTGGAGGCCTTTTCTGGTACTCTGCCAGAAGGGGAATCAACCACAGAGGGCATCTACATCAAACCTATTGCCCTTCCAATGAAGTGTGAGTAGTTTACAAAGACCTACAGGTCCATAGCTCGTAGCTAGATAGATTCTCTCTCTCTTTGATCTTCAATACCATGTTCTCCTCCTTGTTCTTGGAGATCTATCCAATGTAATCTTCTTTCGCGGTGTGTTTTTCAAGATCCAATGAATTGTAGGTTTATGATCAGATTATCTATGAATAATATTTGAGTGTCTTCTGAATTCTTTTATGCATGATCTAATATCTTAGTAATTCTCTTCAAACTATCGCTTTGCTTTGGCCAACTAGATTGATTTTTCTTGCAATGGGAGAAGTGCTTTGCTTTGGGTTCAATCTTGCAATGCTCAATACCAATGACAGAAAGGGGCATGACATGTATTGTATTGTTTCCATCGAGGATAACAAGATGGGGTTTTCATCATATTGCTTGAGTTAATTCTGGTACATCATGTCATCTTGCTTAATGCGTTACTCTGTTCTTATGAACTTAATACTCTAGATGCAGAATCGTTTCAGTCGATGCGTGGAGTAATAGTAGTAGATGCAGGCAGGAGTCGGTCTACTTTTCACGGAAGTGATGCCTATATTCATGACCATTTCCATAGATGTCGTTATAATTATTCGCTCTTCTATCAATTGCTTGACAGTAATTCGTTCAGCCACCGTAATACTTGCTATCATGAGAGAATCCTCTAGTGGAACCTATGGCCCCAGGTTTATTTCACATCTTATAAGTTTGAGATCTACGATTTTGCAATATTTTACTTTTCAATCTATAAACCAAAAACCCAAAAATATTTACTTTACTAGTTCATCTATCTCTATCAGATCTCACTTTTGCCAATAACCTAGAAGGGATTGACAACCCCTTTATAGCATTGGGTGCAAGTTTGTTGTTTGTTTGAGTAGGTATTTGGCGACTTGTGTGTAATCTTCTACTGGATTGATACCTTGGTTCTCATAACTGAGGGAAATACTTACTCTACTTTTCGGTATCACCCTTTCCTCTTCAAGGGAAAAACCAACGCAAGCTCAAGAGGTAGCAGGAAGAATTTCTGGCGTTGTTTTTGGGGAGATCTATGCCAAGTCAAGAGTCAAGATTTATCTTCTGTCAACTCGCCAATCTCTGGTGCCGTTGATATCTACGTCAAGTCAAGACATACCAAGTACCCTTCATAAAACTCTCACCTCTTGCATTACATTATTTGCCATTCGCCTCTCGTTTTCCTCTCCCCCACTTCTAAAACGATTTTCAAAAAGATTTGCCTTTTTCTCGTTCGATCTTATGTTTGCTCATGTTGCCATCTGCCTTCTTTTTGCTTGCTAAAATTATATTTATGGATCCTCATCCACATGCTAATATTTTTAAAAGATCCAATTATGATGAACCAGTTGCTACTGAATTGAGTGCACTAGATTATCTTTATGAGGTTTTGCTTGAAATTTGTGAATCTGAAAATTGTGATGAAGTGACGAAAGAAGAAATTCATAACGTGATTCACTATATTTCCCTAAACAAAAAGCATGATTGCAATGATGTTATTATAAATTCTATGCGTGACAATTGTGTTAATGTTATGCAAAACCCTGAGCTTGGGGATGCTTATTTTGCTATGCCCACTACTTGTTGCAATTATCATGATTGGGGTGATGCTTCTTACGATCTTGACAATTTATTTAAACCCCATGATGAATATGAGATTGATAATAATATTTGTCGTAATATTCAAAGAAGGTTTGAAAGAATGTCAACTTTTGATCCCACTACTTCGGCCATTGATCCATCTTATGAAATCTTTGATAAAAGTGGGCTTAGAGAAGCAATGACTTTGTTCTATGTTAATCCCACTATTTTGAATGAGTGTCAACTTTGCATACATATGTATCATGTAGAGAATATTTCATGTGATTTCTATATTGTTCAATTTGAATATGATCCTACATGCAATTATTATGAGAGTGGAAAATATGGTTGTAGAGATCTTCATGTTACTAAAATACCTCTTGTTATGTTGAGATTGCTATTGTTTCTTTCTTCTTCCTTGCATATGCTAGTTTTCACTTGTCTTAATAATTTATTTGCTTATAAAATGCCTATGCATAGGAAGTACGTTAGATTTAGATGTGTTTGCCACGTGTTTTATGATTCTCACTTTGCTTCAATTATCATCTTTCATGCGAGCATCATTGAAATCTCAAGCCGATCTTAGTGGCTATAAAGAAAGAGCTTGTTGGGAGGCAACCGAATTTTAATTTTGCTTTTTTACTTTTTGGTTATGTTTTTCAATTTTCACATATTATTACTTCTGTAGCATTTGTTTTGGTGTTTTAATTAGTGTTTGAGCCAAGTAATACCTTTGGGATGGCTTACGGTGACCGTTGACTTGATTTTGCAGGGAAACAGAAACTTTGGCGCCCATTGCAGAAAATTCAACAATTCACTAGAATGTCGAAACCTTCTAAAAGTTCTACACAAAATTGATATACAAATTCCCCACGTCTTCGTAAATTTTCATAATTTGTAGATTTACAGAAGTATGCGAAGTTTTCAGATTGCTACAGACTGTTCTGTTTTTGACAGATTCTATTTTCTATGTGTTGTTTGCTTATTTTGATGCATCTATGGCTAGTATTGGAGGTAGGGGGTATGAACCATGGAGAAGTTGGAATACAGTATATATTACACCAATATAAAATTATAATAAGATCACAACAGTACCTCGAGTGGTTATTTCCTTTGTTTTACTAACAGAGCTCACGTGATTTTTTGTTGAGTTTTGTGTTGTGAAGTTTTCAAGTTTTGGGTAAGGATTTGATGGACTATGGAATAAAGAGTGGCAAAAGCCTAAGCTTGGGGATGCCCAAAGCACCCTAAGGTAAAATTCAAAGACGGCCAAGAGCCTAAGCTTGGGGATGCCCCGGGAAAGCATCCCCTCTTTCATCTTCATCTATTGGTAACTTTACTTGAGGCTATATTTTTATTCACTACAGGATATGTGTTTTGCTTGGAGCGTCGTGTATGATATGAGTCTTTGTTGTTTAGTTTGCCACAATCATCCTTGCTGTACACACCTTTTGAGAGGGACACGCTTCAATCGTGATTTATTAGAATACTCTATGTGCTTCACTTATATCTTTTGAGCTAGGAAATTTTGCTCTATTGCTTCACTTATATCTTTTTAGAGCACGGTGGTGGTTTTATTTTGTAGAAATTGTTGAACTTTCTTGCTTCACTTATATTATTTTGAGAGTCTTCAAGAACAGCATGGTAATTTGCTTTGGTTACGAAATTAGTCCTAATATGATAGACATCCAAAGGATATATAATAAATCTTTCATATATAGAGCATTAAATATTATGTGAAGTTTGACTCCTTGTAATTGTTATGAGATGTTAAGATGGTAATATTAGAGTCATGCTAGTGGTAGTTTGTGAGGTTAAAGAAATAATTGTTTCAATGTTTGTGATTCCTGAAGCATGCACGTATGGCCTATGTAACCAATTTGGCATGCATTGTATCTTGATTGTTTCCTCTTTGCGGGAAGGTCGGGGGCACGTGATGGTTAACTCCTACCAACCTACCCCCTAGGGGCATGAGTCGTTGTGCTTTTCTTTGAGGGCTAAGTAGATTTTTTGCAATAAGGATGTGAGTTTTTTATGACTAATGTGAGTCCATGGATTATACACACTCTCACCCTTCAACCTTGCCAGCCACTCTAGTACCGCGCAACTTTCATTGGTGCATGAAACCCCCCTTATACTTCCTCAAAACGGCCACCATGCCTACCTATTATGGCATTTCCATAGCCATTCCGAGATATATTGCCATGTAACTCCATTGTTCGTTTATTATGACACGCTTCATCATTGTCATATTGCTTTGCATGATCATGTAGTTCACATAGTATTTGTGGCAAAACCACCACTCATATTTTTCATACATGTCACTCTTGGTCAATGCGCATCCCGGTACACCGCCGGAGGCATTCATATAGAGTCATATCTTTGTTCTTGTATCGAGTTGTAAGTAAATAAAAGTGTGATGATCATCATTGTTAGAACATTGTCCCATGTGAGGTTATAAAAAATAAAAGAGGCCAATGAAGCCCAAATAAACAAAAGAGGGCAAAGAAGCCCACCAAAAAAAGTGAGAGAAAAAGAGAGAAGGGACAATGTTACTATCCTTTTCCACACTTGTGCTTCAAAGTAGCAGCATGTTCTTCATGATAGAGAGTCTCCTATGTTGTCACCTTCATATATCACTAGTGGGAATTTTTCATTATAGAACTTGCCTTGTTTATTCCAACGATGGGCTTCCTCAAATGCCGCAGGTCTTCATAAGCAAGCAAGTTGATGCACACCCACTAGTTGTCTTTTTGAGCTTTCATACACTTATAGCTCTAGTGCATCCGTTACATGGCAATCCCTACTCACTCACATTGATATCAATTGATGCACATCTCCATAGTACATTGATTTGCCTAGTTGATATGAGCCTTTCTCCCACCTTTTGTCAATTACCACCTCCATTCCACCCATAGTGCTATGTCCATGCCTCGCGCTCATATATTACGTGAAGACTTGAAAAAAGGCTTGAAAAAAGTAGAATATGAAAGCAATTGCTTGGCTGACTCAGGGATGGGCACGAGAGGTATTTTGTGTTAAGAAAAGGGAGCATAAGGACTATATCATTTGTAGGGATAACGTTCTTTAGCCATGTTATTTTTGAAGCTTCGTACATTGCTTTTAGAATGCTTGAAGTATTATTTTTTGATATTGATAAATTTTTATTTTGAGTCTTATAGATCTGAACATTCATGCCACACTAAATAATATTACATTAATAAATATGTTGGGTAGCATTCCACATCAAAAATTCTGTTTTTTTCATTTACCTACTCGAGGACGAGCATGAATAAAGCTTAGGGATGCGTGATACGTCTCCAACGTATCTATAATTTTTCACTGTTCCATGCTATTATATATCTATCTTGGATGTGTTATATGCATTTATATGCTATTTTATATGATTTTTGGGACTAACCTATTGACCACGAGCCCAGTGCCAGTTTCTGTTTTTTCCTTGTTTGTGAGTTTCGCAGAAAAGGAATATTAAACGGAGTCCAAACGGAACGAAACTTTACGAAGATTTTTCTTGGACAAGAAGACACCAGATGGACTTGGAGTACGCGCTGGGGGATCTGCGAGGCGGCCACAAGGGTGGAGGGCACGCCTAGGGGGGTAGGGCGCGACCCCTACCTTGTGGGCCCCTTGTGCCTCCCATGACCTACTTCTTAAGCCTATATATTCTCATATATTCCAGAAACATCAGAACGTCCACAAAAAACACTTTTTCTCCGCCATAACCTTCTGTTCTCACGATATCCCATCTGGAGGCCTTTTTCCGGTACTCTGCTGGAGGGGGAATCAACCACGGAGGGCATCTACATCAACCCTATTGCCCTTCCGATGACGAGTGAGTAGTTTACCACAGACCTATGGGTCCATAGCTAGTAGCTAGCTGGCTTCTTCTCTCTCTTTGATCATTAATACCATGTTCTCTTCGTTGTTCTTGGAGATCGATCCGATGTAATCTTCTTTTGCAGTGTGTTTGTCAAGATCCGATGAATTGTGGGTTTATGATCAGATTATCTATGAACAATATTTGAGTTTCTTCTGAATTCTTTTATGCATGATCTAATATCTTAGTAATTCTCTTCGAACTATCGGTTTAGTTTAGCCAACTAGATTGGTTTTTCTTGCAATGGGAGAAGTGCTTTGCTTTGGGTTCAATCTTGTGGTGCTCAATCCCAGTGACAGAAAGGGACATGACACATATTGTATTGTTGCCATCGAGCATAACAAGATGGGGTTTTCATCATATTGCTTGAGTTATTTCTGCTACATCATGTCATCTAGCTTAATGCGTTACTGTGTTCTTATGAACTTAATACTCTAGATGCAGAATCGTTTCGGTCGATGTGTGGAGTAATAGTAGTAGATGCAGGCAGGAGTCGGTCTACTTGTCATGAACGTGATGCCTATATTCATGATCATTGCCATAGATGTCATTATAGGTATTCACTCTTCTATCAATTGCTTGACAGTAATTTATTCACCCACTGTAGTACTTGCTATCATGAGAGAAGCCTCTAGTGAAACCTATGGCCCCCGGGTCTATTTTACATCTTATAAGTTTTAGATCTACTATTTTGCAATCTTTTACTTTTCACCTATAAACCAAAAACCAAAAAATAATAATTACTTTACTAGTTCATCTATGTCTATCAGATCTCACTTTTGCCAATAACCTAGAAGGGATTGACAACCCCTTTATATCGCTGGGTGCAAGTTTGTTGTTTGTTTGTGCAGGTATTTGGCGATTTGTGTGTAATCACCTACTGGATTGATACCTTGGTTCTCAAAATTGAGGGAAATACTTACTTTACTTTGCTGCATCACCATTTCCTATTCAAGGGAAAAACCAACACAAGCTCAAGAGGTAGCAGGAAGAATTTCTGGCACCGTTGACGGGGAGATCTATGCCAAGTCAAGAGTCAAGATTTATCTTTTGTCAACTCGCCAATCTCTGATGCTGTTGATATCAACGTCAAGTCAATACACACAAAGTACCCTTCATTATAACTCTCATCTCTTGCATTACAATATTTTCCATTCGACTCTCGTTTTCCTCTCCCCCACTTCTAAAATGATTTTAAAAAGATTTGCCTTTTTCTCGTTCGATCTTATGTTTGCTCGTGTTGCCATGTGCCTTCTATTTGCTTTCATCTTCGCTTGCTAAAATTATATTTATGGATCCTCAACCACTCGCTAATCTTTTTAAAAGATCCAATTATGATGAACCAATTGCTACTGAATTGAGTGCACTAGATTATCTTTATGAGGTTTTGCTTGAAATTCGTGAATCTGAAAATTGTGATAAAGTGTCGAAAGAATAAATTCATAAAGTGATTCACGATAGTTCCATAAACGAAAATCATGATTGAAATGATGTTATTATAAATTCTATGAGTGAAAATTGTGCTAATGATATGCAAAACCCTAAGATTGGGGATGCTTATTTTGCTATGCCCACTACTTGTTGCAATTATCATGATTGGGGTGATGCTTCTTACGATCTTGACAATTTATTTAAACCCCATGATGAATATGAGATTGATAATAATATTTGACGTAATATTGAAAGTAGGTTTGAAAGAATGTCAACTTTTGATACCACTACTTTGGATATTTATCAATCTTATGAAATCTTTGATAAAAGTGGGCTTGGAGAAGCAATGACTTTGTTCTATGTTAATCCCACTATTTTGAATGAGTGTCAACTTTGCATACATATGGATCATATAGAGAATATTTTATGTGATTGCTATATTGTTCAATTTGAATATGATCTTACATGCAATTATTATGAGAGATGAAAACATGGTTGTAGAAATCTTCATGTTACTAAAATACCTCTTGTTATGTTGAGATTGATATTGTTTCTTTCTTCTTCCTTGCATATGCTAGTTTTCACTTGTCTTAATAATTTAATTGCTTATAAAATTCCTATGCATAGGAAGTATGTTAGACTTAGATGTGTTTGCCACGTGTTTTATGATGCTCTCTTTGCTTCAATTATTATCTTTCATGCGAGCATCATTGAAACCTCAAGCCAATCTTAATGGCTATAAAGAAAGAACTTGTTGGGAGGCTACCCAATTTTATTTTTACTTTTTACTTTTTGGTTTTGTTTTTAAATTTTCACACATTATTACTTCTGTAGTATGTGTTTTGGTGTTTTAATTAGTGTTTGAGCCAAGTAAGACCTTTGGGATGGCATACGGTGATTGTTGACTTGATTTTGCTGAAAAACAGAAACTTTTGCGCCCAAATAATTTGTAACGATCCAGTAACGATAGTAGTAACAAAAGTGCAGCAAGGTAGCCCAATCCTTTTGAGGCAAATGACATGCCAAAACGGTCTCTTATATTAAGCAAAGCGTTCATGAGGGTACACGGGAATTTCATGTAACTTTCATCATGATGATTCGATTTATGTTTGCTACTTTGATAATTTGGTATGTGGGTGGACCGGTGCTTAGGTGTAGTTCTTACTTGAACAAACCTCCTAATTATGATTAACCCCCTCGCAAGCATCCACAACTATGAGAAAAGTATTAAGAATAAAACCTAACCATCGCATTAAACTTTTTGATCCAATCGGTCCCTTACGTAATAGCGCATAAACTAGGGTTTAAGCTTCTGTCAATTTCGCAACCCATCATCTAATAACTACTCCACAAAGAATTCCCTTAGTCCCAAATATGGTGAGGTGTCATGTAGTCGACGTTCACACGACATGTAACATCCCAATTTTCAATTTGGATGTTATCATAGATCATTCATATGCATTCATCAGTTGAGCATTTTGAATTTGGTTTTATTTGAAAATTGATCCAAAGACTTTAAGCAACTCAACGACCCAAATGAGAGAGTTGGAAGTTTTCCAAAAAGGACCCACAATTTTATTTTGTCCAAGTGGGGTTGGATCAAATATTTTTACCAATTTTCATTTTCAATATTTTTAAAATAATGAGAGAAGATAATATGACTTCTTCAAAACAGAGTAATAATATATTTATTAAATTTTAATTTACAAGAATATTTTTTTAGTATTTTAATTAGTATTAAAAAAGTTATTTTTTACTTTAGGCATTTTGGCCCAGAAAAATGTTCACCGGGTCAATAATAAGGCCCTAAATACGTGTGAATTGTTTTGTAATTTTTTAAAATGTATTTATTGTCTTTTTCTATTTTTTTGTATTTTCAGAAAAAAAATTAAAAAAAGTTTTTCGGACCGACCGGGCTGAAGCCTTGCCGGCCCACGCGCCACCGCCTTCCGCGCGCCGCCGGAGTCCGGCGCGGCCACGCCTCGCTGCCGACCCCTCGGCCAAGCAAGGGCCTCGCCCCAGCCCTTTAAATAGCGAGCCCCCCGTCTCTTCAACTCCATCACCGCCGCCGCAAGCCACCCGCCACCGCGAACCACCGCTGCTACCGCCGAGCTTCGCCGCCGCCGCCGCATAGCTGCACCCCGCCGCCGCGCCAGCCGCGATCTGTGCCGCCCCGCCAGCACCCGCGCGCCGCCGCCCGCACCGCCTGATGCCGCCGCCATTCGAGAAGCCGCCGGAGCACGCCGCCGCCGCCCGTACACCCGCCGCCCGAAACCCGTCGCCCGAACCGCCGGACCCGCGATCTGCGAACCGATAAGACCGTCGGTCTTTTCTCGGTTTTTGCCCTCAGTTTAAAAAAACCTAGACCGTTTTTTTAAACCCTAGATCTTTTTTTAGTTTTATTAAACAGCGAACATCCATTGTTTAGATGAGAAAAATGAACATTCGATTTTTAGTCTTTTTATGTTTATTTTTTTTCAAGGACCTATTCGCGATTAAAGTTTTTATAGTTCAGCCCCTATTCTTAAAATGATCACTACTTTTAGCTCGTTAGTCGGAATTAGATGAAACGAACGCCAAACTTTTCGTTTTGATCTCATCTATCCAGTAATACAACTCAAATCTGTTTTTTTATTTTGATTTCAAACAGATTTGTATTTGAACTACTTTTGATCGTAACTTGAGTTTCGTTACTCCTTTTGAGTTGATTCTTTTTGCAAATCGAAGCTGTTGGCATTGTTAGAAATTGTTTTCAATTGCAAGAGTTATTCGCTTGTTTTCGAGGTTTTCCGAGATCCGTTCTTCGATTCAGTTGCATGATTGCTTATGTGTGCTATTATTTGATTGTGATATAATTTCTGGAGTGCGAAGCTTGCTACTACGAGTCTCTAGGTTTCACCAATCGTCAGCAAGGCAAGTTCATACTTTGATCATACTTTTTCCATACCCAATTTTTATTGCATTAGTTCTATCCTAAAATATTGCATGAGTAGGACTTGGTTACATGAGGTAGGAACTCAATGACTTGAGATCAACCCAGGGAATATACGTTATGATACTTATTGCTTAGCCATGCTCATAGGCGTGGATTGGTATGTGAGATTAATGAAAGTTGTGAGTGTAATAACAACTAAGAGAAGTTTTAAGGTGGAAACTTTAATACACAACTGGGTGGATTGGTTGCAGGACACCTGGAGAATCCAGTGTTGTCCTAGGATATCCCGGAGGAACCGTGTGATCATCCTATGGAATGCCACCCAGACTCAAAGGGGTCATATATCATTCATGCCTAGAAACTTCCGCGTGCATCCACAAGCCATTATGGGCTCTGGCATAGTTGAGTATGTTGTGTGAGCTCTTTCAGTGGTGGACTAGCAGATGTAGGGAAAAGTAGGTGTACCGGTCTATCCAGGGTAAAGAGTAAATGCTTCTGAAAGACTATGTCTCAATCTTCCGATCATGGATGCGGTCAAGTCTTGTGGGGAAATGTGCACAAACCTCTGCAGAGTGTACAATCTATTCATGAGTAGTCGTGTCCTCGGTTATGGACGTCTTGAGTATCCTAGTATTTGAATTATGGACTGATCTCAACACTATTAATTAACTTGTTGGGCTATTAATGACATTGTGGATTTTGGGATTGAGATGGCGGAACCACTCTCAATATTGCTTAACTCAACTAAGTAGTATATAAAATTTATTCCTTTGTTGTAGAAAAAAATTAGCTTTATGGAAAAATAACCTTACAGCCTCCACCAGCCAAATATGCATATAGTTGTAGATAGTTGTTCATTACTTGCTACAGTGTGTTCTTGCCAGCATATTCAATATGCTGACCTATACGGCTGCAATGTCTCATGTTGCAGAGTTTTCCAACGAAGAATAAGGTCCGATTAGGTCGTTGTCATGCACTCACTGTTTGCCGTAAAGTTGGATAGACACAACTTATCTTCGATGCTTCCGCAGTTCATATTAGTTTATTATTGTTAGATGGCCTTCAGCCATATTTTTGTAATAAGACTCTCTATGAGGATTCTTCGATGTAATAAAGCGTGATTAAAACTCTGTTATAAATCCTTAAATTACTGTGTGTCAGCATACCGATCCAGGGATGACACTTAAGCACAGAGTCTTCGGTCCATTGGGATCGAGGTCGCTACAAAGATGGTATCAGAGCACACGTTGAATGTAGGACGCGACCACTGGGATAAGCCACATGATTCTCTTCTCTACTCATTTCTAATCCTTCACTATTCCTATTCTATAGACGTCAGACCCCGAGAACAAGTTTACTTAGCCTGATGATGACACCCCTTTCGGAAGACACTTGAAGGAACTAACGAGGTACCTGCACATTGGAATACCAAGTTTGACGGGGACTTTCTATGCAAGATTGCCGGAAGAGGAGTGCTGAAAGATCAAAGTTAGTGTTCCTGGGAGGACTATTGCACCAGTCATGGAACCTCTGGAGCTTGCCTTAGATGCACCTACTTGGAGATTGGGAAAGAGTATGGCAGCATAGATCACCTTTGGACGCATATATGAAGTCTACAATAAGGATCTTGAAGACACCATCTACCAGATTTGTGGACGCCATGACGAGCAATGGGAGATGATTCACACAAGGAATGACAAGTCCATTGCAGCATTCATATAGGAGATGGACCAACACATTCGACGCTACGAGAATCAAATGTGCACGCTTATGCTGAAGACCAAGATGGTGATGACACGGAACATGGAGCTAGAAGAGGAACTCAAGACAATACGTGATGGATATGAAGAGGAAATCGCTGAATTACTGGAGAAGAATGAGGAACTGAAGAAGAAGGTTGGATCACCCGCGGTGAAGCCAGAACCAGAGATGGGCATTCATTCGGAAAACTACATTCTAATTGATGACACTGACAGTGATGAAAGCGACTATGAAGACGAAGTTGGAGGAGATATTATGGAGTCTTCTTTTGATGATAGTTATTAGATGACCACCTTGTTATCATTAGTATTCTTCCAAGTAGTTAGAATCGTTCGTGACCTTTGTATTAGGATCTTTTGTTTGATCTTGTTTGAATAGAGTGATATGATATGAAATTGTTTGTCTCATGGCCATATGGGTAGTGAATTTCCCCTAGACCTCATTCTATTCTATTTCTCACTCCTCTAACCCATCAGATGCCTCCGAGACGTAAGCCCGGATTCCAGTTCCCACCTGAGCTCACTCAGTTGATCCAGCAGCAGAACACTTTGATGCAACTACTTGTTCAGAACCAATGCAACAACAACAACCCACATCCTCATCCCCATGATAATCTGACCGGTTCCTAAGGTTGAATCCGCCGGTGTTTTCTAGTAGCACCGAGCCGATTGTTGCAGATAACTGGCTCTTCAAGATGGGAAGAGAGCTAGTAACTGCAGGATACACAGATGCAGAGAGAGCGCGCTTTGCTGCACATCAGCTTGAAGGACCAGCAACCGCTTGGTGGGAGAACTACACCACCACTTACCCACTCGCTACAGTTACTTGGGATCAGTTTTAGCAAGCTTTTTGCACTACGCATGTTTCAGCTGGAGCCACGAACCTGAAGAAGCGTAAGTTTTGCAACTTGCGCCAAGGCAACCGTACTGTGGGGCAGTACGTGGATGACTTCAGGTAGTTAGCTCGCTACGTGCCAGATGATGTGGCCACTAACGCCACAAAGCAGGAGAAGTTTCTTGAGGGACTCAAAGATGAGTTGAGCATGCAGCTGATGGTAGCAACCTACAACAACTAGCAGGAGTTGGTAGACAAGAGAACCATGATCGAAGGAAAGTAGCAGCAGATTGAGACCCACAAGAGAAAGTATGGATCGGGGAAGTATAACTTTGGAGCTCAGCTGAAGCCCCAGTATTCCCCATACCCAGGAGGACATAATCATCCCACCCATGGAGGCCATTCTCACAATGGTGGAAATTCACACAACCATAGTGGCCCCAGGAATGGCAGTGGGAATGTAGGAAACAACAATCAGAACTGTTCCACCACGTCAATGCCCGCCACGAAGGATCTGAGTCACATTACTTGTTTCAAGTGCGGGAAGACTAGACATTATGCCACACAGTGTCCTAAATCCAAGAATGGAAATGGCAATGGAAGCTTAGAAAAGAATCCCAACCCATTCACCAGAGGACACGTGAATCACGTCAATGTGGAGGAGATTGACGAGTAGCCCGACGTAGTGGGTGGTAAGTTTTTGGGTAATGCATTTACTAAAGGAAATATGCCCTAGACGCAATAATAAAGTTATTATTTATATTTCCTTATACATCATGATAAATGTCTTTTATTCATGCTAGAATTGTATTAACCGGAAACTTGATACATGTGTGAATACATAGACAAAACAGAATGTCCCTAGTATGCCTCTACTTGACTAGCTCGTTGATCAAAGATGGTTATGCTTCCTAACCATAGACATGTGTTGTTATTTGATGAACAATATCAGATCATTATGAGAATGATGTGATGGACAAGACCCATCCATTAGCTTAGCAACTTGATCGTTTAGTTTTTCTGCTATTGCTTTCTTCATGACTTATACATGTTCCTATGACTATGAGATTATGCAACTCCTGAATGCCGGAGGAACACCTTGTGTGCTATCGAACATCACAATGTAACTGGGTGATTATAAAGATGCTCTATAGGTGTCGAAGGTGTTTGTGGTGTTGGCATAGATCACGAATAGGATTTGTCACTCCGAGTATCAGAGAGGTATCTTTGGGCCCTCTCGGTAATACACATCATAATAAGCCTTGCAAGCAAACGAGCAATGAGTTAGTCATGAGATGATGTATTATGGAACGAGTAAAGAGACTTGCCGGTAAGCAGATTGAACTAGGTATGATGAATACCGACTATCGAATCTCTGGCAAGTAACATACCGATGACAAAGGGAACAACGTATGTTGTTGTGCGGTTTGACCAATAGAGATCTTCGTAGAATATGTAAGAACCAATATGAGCATCCAGGTTTCACTTTTGGTTATTGACCAGAGATGAGTCTCGGTCATGTCTATATAGTTCTCGAACCCGTAGGGTCCGCAAGCTTAACGTTCGATGACGATCGGTATTATGAGTTTATGTGTTTTAATGTACCGAAGGTTTTTCAGAGTCCCGGATGTGATCACGGACATGACGAGGAGTCTCGAAATGGTTGAGATATAAAGATTGATATATTGGAAGGTTATATTCGGACACCGGAAGGGTTCCGAGGCTCACCGGATAAATACCGGAGTATGAGGAGGTTACCGGAACCACCGGGGAGTTTATGGGCCTTATTGGGCCCCAGTGGAGGAAGAGGGCAGCAAGTGAAGTGTGTGACGCGCCCCCTAGGCCCAAATCAAATTGGTTTGGGGCTAGGGGGGCGAACCCCCTCTTTCCTTCTTGCCCTCTCCTCTTTCCCTCCCTCTCCTAGTAGGAATAGGAAAGGAGGGCCAATCCTAATTGGAGTAGGATTGCCCCTCCCTTGGCGTGCCTCCTCCTCCTTGGCCGCCTCCTCCTCCCCTCCCTCCTTTATATACGTGGGGAGGGGGCACCCCATAGACACACAAGTTGATTTGCAAGCCTTGTGCGGTGCGCCCCTCCATAGTTACACACCTCGGTTATATCGTTGCAGTGCTTAGGAGAAGCCATGCGCCTGTAACTTCATCATCGTCGTCACCACGCCATCGTGCTGACGAAACTCTCCCGTGACGCTCAACTGGATCAAGAGTTCGTGGGACGTCATTGAGCTGAACGTGTGCTGAACACGGAGGTGCCGTACGTTCGGTACTTGGATCGGTTGGATCGCGAAGACGTTCGACTACATTAACCGCGTCACTAGACGCTGCTGCTTTCGGTCTACGAGGGTATGTGGACACACTCTCCCCGCTCCTTGCTATGCTTCTCCTAGATAGATCTTGCGTTATCGTAGGATTTTTTTGAAATACTACGTTCCCCAATAGTGGCATCATGAGCCAGGTCTATGCGTAGATGATATGCACGAGTAGAACACAATGAGTTGTGGGCGATAATAGTCATACTGCTTACCAGCATGTCATACTTTGATTCGGCGGTATTGTGAGATGAAGCAGCCCGGACCGACATTACGCGTACGCTTATGCGAGACTGGATTCACCGTTATGAGCACTCGTTGCTTAAAGGTGATCGACGGGTGTCTGTCTCTCACACTTTAGTTGAATTGAGTGTGACTACGCCCGGTCCTTGTGAAGGTTAAAACAACACACTTGACGAAAAATCATTGTGGTTTTGTATGCGTAGGTAAGAACGGTTCTTGCTATGCCCGTAGTAGCCACGTAAAACTTGCAACAACAAAGTAGAGGACGTCTAACTTGTTTTGGCAGGGCATGTTGTGACGTGATATGGTCAAGAAGTGATGAGTTATACATTATTGTATGAGATGATCATGTTTTGTAAATTATCGGCAACCGGCAGGAGCCTTATGGTTGTCTCTTTATTGTATGAATTGCGAAGGCCATGTAATTGCTTTACTTTATCACTATGAGTTAGCGATAGTAGTAGTAGCAATAGTTGGCGAGACGACCATGACGCTACGATGAAGATCATGGTGTCAAGCCGGTGATGATGGAGATCATGACGATGCTTTGGAGAGGGAGATCAAAAGCACAAGATGATGATGGCCATATCATGTCACATATTTTGATTGCATGTGATGTTTATCTTATTATGCTTCTTATTTTGCTTAGTACGGTGGTAGCATTATAAGATGATCCCTTACAAAAAGTTCAAGGTACAAGTGTTCTCCCTGAGTATGCACCGTTGCGAAAGTTCGTCGTGCCGAGACACCACATGATGATCGGGTGTGATAAGCTCTACGTTCAAATACAACGGGTGTAAGATAATTTTGTACATGCAGAATACTCGGGTTAAACTTGACCAGCCTAGCATCTAAAGACATGGCCTTAGAACACTGGAGACCAAAAGGTCGAGCGTGAATCATATAGTAGATATGATCAACATAAGATGTTCACCATTGAAAACTACTCCATCTCACGTGATGATCGGACATGGTTTAGTTGATTTGGATCACGTGATCATTTAGATGACTAGTGGGACGTCTATCTAAGTGGGAGTTCTTTAGTAATATGATTAATTGAACTTTAATTTATCATGAACTTAGTCCTGATAGTTTTTGCATATCTATGTTGTTGTAGATCAATGGCCCGTGCTACTGTTCCCTTGAATTTTAATGTGTTCCTAGAGAAAGCTAAGTTGAAAGATGATGGTAGCAACTACAGGGACTGGGTTCGTAACTTGAGGATTATCCTCATTGCTGCACAGAAAAATTATGTCCTGGAAACACCGCTAGGTGACAGGCCTGCTGCAGGAGCAACTCCGGACGTTATGAACGTGTGGCAAGCTCCTTCTGATGACTACTCGATAGTTCGGTGTGCCATGCTTTACGGCTTAGAATCGGGCCTTCAAAGACGTTTTGAACGTCACGGAGCATATGATATTTTCTAAGAGTTGAAGTTAATATTTTAAGCAAATGCCCGAATTGAGAGATATGAAGTCTCCAATAAGTTCTATAGCTGCAAGATGGAGGAGAACAGTTCTATCAGTGAACACTTGCTCAGAATGTCTGGGTACTACAAGCATATGACTCAACCTGGTTGCAAAGTTGACGAAGATAGTGTTATGGATAGAGTTCTTCAATCGTTGCCACCAAGCTATAAAGGCTTCGTGATGAACTATAATATGCAAGGGATGCAAAAGACAATTCCCGAGCTCTTCGCTATGCTCAATGCTGCAGAGGTAGAAATCAAAAAGGAGCATCAAGTGTTGATGGTTAACAAGACCACTAGTTTCAAGAAAAAGGGCAAGGGAAAGATGGGGAACTTCAAAAAGAATAGCAAGACAATTGCTACTCCTACGAAGAAACCCAAGTCTGGAGCCAAGCCTGAAACTGAGTACTTCTACTGCAAAGGGACTAGACACTGGAAGTGGAACTGCCCGAAGTATTTGGCGGATAATAAGGATGGCAAAGTGAACAAAGGTATATTTGATATACATGTTATTGATGTGTACCTTACTAATGCTCGTAGTAGCACCTAGGTATTTGATACTGGTTCGGTTGCTAATATTTGTAACTCAAAACAGGGGCTACGGATTAAACAAAGATTAGCTAAGGACGAGGCGACGATGCGCGCTGGAAATGGTTCCAAAGTCGATGTGATCGTCGTCGGCACGCTACCCACATCTACCTTCGGGATTAGTTTTAGACCTAAATAATTGTTATTTGGTGCCAATGTTAAGCTTGAACATTATACCTGGATCTTGTTTGTTGCGAGACAGTTATTCATTTAAATCAGAGAATAATGGTTGTTCTATTTATATGAGTAATATCTTTTATTATCATGCACCCTTGAAGACTGGTCTATTCTTGTTGGATCTCGATCATAGTGATAGACATATTCATAATATTCACGCTAAAAGATGCAAGGTTGATAATGATAGTGCAACTTATTTGTGGCACTGCCGTTTACATATTGGTGTAAAGCGCATGAAGAAATTCCATGTTGATGGACTTTTGGAATCACTTGATTATGAATCACTTGGTGCTTGCGAACCATGCCTCATGGGCAAGATGACTAAAACTCCGTTCTCCGGAACAATGGAGCGAGCAACAGATTCCTTGGAAATCATACACACTAATGTATGTGGACCGATGAGTGTTGAGGCTCGCGGTGGGTATCATTATTTTCTGACCTTCACTAATGATTTGAGCAGATATGGGTATATCTACTTAATGAAGCACAAGTCTAAAACATTTGAAAAGTTCAAAGAATTTCAGAGTGAAGTAGAGAATCATCGTAACAAGACAATAAAGTTTCTACGATCTGATCGTGGGGGCGAATATTTGAGTCACGAGTTTGGTCTTCATTTGAAACAATGTGGAATAGTTTCATAGCTCATGCCACCCGGAATACCACAACGTAATGGTGTGTCCGAACATCGTAACCATACTTTATTAGATATGGTGCGATCTATGATGTCTCTTACCAATTTACCACTATCGTTTTGGGGTTATGCTTTAGAGACAACTGCATTCACGTTAATTAGGGAACCATCTAAATCCTTTGAGACGATGCCTTATGAACTGTGGTTTGTCAAGAAACCCAAGTTGTCTTTCTTAAAGTTTGGGGCTGCGATGCTTATGTGAAAAAGCTTCAACCTGATAAGCTCGAACCCAAGTCGGAGAAATGTGTCTTCATAGGATACCCAAAGGAAACTATTGGGTACAGGTTCTATATATCATAGATCCGAAGGCGAGATATTTGTTGCTAAGAATGGATCTTTTCTAGAGAAGGAGTTTCCCTCGGAAGAAGTGAGTGGGAGGGAAAGTGGAACTTGATGAGGTAATTGTACCTTCTCCCGAATTGGAAAGTGGTACATCACATAAATTAGTTCCAGTGATTCCTACGCCAATCAGCGAGGAAACTAATGATGATGATCATGAACCTTCAGATCAAGTTACTACTGAACCTCATAGGTAAACCAGAGTGCATTCCGCGCCAGAGTGGTATGGTAACCCGGTTCTGGAAGTCATGTTACTAGACCATGATGAACCTACGAACTATGAGGAAACAATGATGAGCCCGGATTCTGCAAAATGGTTTGAGGCCATGAAATATGAGATGTGATCCATGTATGAGAACAAAGTGTGGACTTTGGTTGACTTGCCCAATTATCGGGAAGCCATTGAAAATAAATGGTTTTGTAAGAGGAAGACTGACGTCGATGATAATGTTAGTGTCTACAAAGCTCGACTTGTTGTGAAAGATTTTCGACAGGTTCAAGGAGTTGACTACGATGAGACTTTCTCACCCGTAGCGATGCTTAAGTCTGTCCGAATCATGTTAGCAATTGCCGCGTTTGATGATTATGAAATCTGGCAAATGGATTTCAAAACTGCATTCCTTAATGGATACCTCAAAGAGGAGTTGTATATGATGCAACTAGGAGGTTTTGTCGATCCTAAAGGTGCTAACAAAGTATGCAAGCTCCAGCGATCCATCTATGGACTGGTGCAAGCATCTCGGAGTTGGAATATACGCTTTGATGAGGTGATCAAAGCATATGGTTTTATACAGACTTTTGGAGAATCCTATATTTACAAGAAAGTGAGTGGGAGCTCTGTAGCATTTCTGTTATTATATGTGGATGACATATTGTTGATTGGAAATGATATAGAATTTCTAGCTGTCATAAAAGGATACTTGAATAAGAATTTTTCAATGAAAGACCTCGGTGAAGGTGCTTATATATTAGGCATCAAGATCTATAGAGATAGATCAAGACGTTTAATTGGACTTTCACAAAGCACATACCTTGATAAAGTTTTGAAGAAGTTCAAAATGGATCAGTCAAAGAAAGGGTTCTTGCCTGTGTTACAAGGTGTGAAGTTGAGTAAGACTCAATGCCCGACCACGCCAGAAGATAAAAAGAAAATGAAATTCATTCCCTATGCATCAGCCATAGGATCTATCATGTATGCAATGCTATGTACCAGGCCTGATGTGTGCCTTGCTATAAGGTTAGCAGGGAGGTACCAAAGTAATCCAGGAGTGGATCATTGGATAGCGGTCAAGAACATCCTGAAGTACCTGAAAAGTACAAAGGATACGTTTCTCGTTTATGGAGGTGACAAAGAGCTCGTGACAAATGGTTACGTCGATTCAAGCTTTGACACTGATTCGGATGACTCTAAGTCACAAACCTGATATGTATTTTTATTGAACGGTGGAGCTGTCAGTTGGTGCAGTTCCAAGCAGAGCATCGTGGCGGGATATACGTATGAAGCGGAGTACATAGCTGCTTAGGAAGTAGCACATGAAGGAGTATGGATGAAGTAGTCCATATCCGATCTAGGTGTAATACCCAGTGCATCGGGTCCAACGAAAATCTTTTGTGACAACACTGGAGGAATAGCCTTGGCGAAGGAATCCAAGTTTCACAAGAGAACCAAGCACATCAAGAGACGCTTCAATTCCATCCGCGATCAAGTCAAGGAGGGAGACATAGAAATTTGCAAGATACATATGGATCTGAATGTCGCAGACCCGTTGACTAAGCCTCTACCACGAGCAAAACATGATCAGCACCAAGACTCCATGGGTGTTAGAATCACTACTATGTAATCTAGATTATTGACTCTAGTGCAAGTGGGAGACTGAAGGAAATATGCCCTAGAGGCAATAATAAAGTTGTTATTTACATTTCCTTATACATCATGATAAATGTCTTATATTCATGCTAGAATTCTACTAAACGGAAACTTGATACATGTGTGAATACATAGACAAAACAGAGTGTTCGTAGTATGCCTCTACTTGACTAGCTCGTTGATCAAAGATGGTTATGTTTCCTAACCATAGACACATGTTGTTATTTGATGAACGAGATCACATCATTATGAGAATGATGTGATGGACAAGAATCATCCTTAGCTTACCAACTTGATTGTTTAGTTTTTCTGCTATTGCTTTCTTCATGACTTATACATGTTCCTATGACTATGAGATTATGCAACTCCTGAATACCAGAGGAACACCTTGTGTGCTATAAAATGTCACAACGTAATTGGGTGATTATAAAGATGCTCTACAAGTGTCTCCGAAGGTGTTTGTGGTGTTGGCATAGATCAAGAATAGGATTTGTCACTCCAAGTATCGGAGAGGTATCTGTGGGCCCTCTCGGTAATATAGATCATAATAAGCCTTGCAAGCAAACGACTAATGAGTTAGTCATGAGATGATGTATTACAAAACGAGTAAATAGACTTGCCGTTAACGAGATTTTACTAGGTATGATGAATACCGACGGTCGAATCTCGGGCAAGTAACATATCGTTGACAAAGGGAACAACGTATGTTGTTGTGCGGTTTGAACAATAAAGATCTTCGTAGAATATGTAGGAACCAATATGAACATCTAGGTTCCGCTATTGGTTATTGACCGGAGATGAGTGTCGGTCATGTCTACATAGTTCTCGAACCCGTAGGATCCGCACGCTTAACGTTCGATGATGATCGGTATTATGAGTTTCTGTGTTTTGATGTACCGAAGGTTGTTCGGAGTCCCGGATGTGATCACGAACATGACGAGGAGTATCGAAATTGTTGATACATAAAGATTGATATATTGGAAGGTTATATTCGGACACCGAAAGGGTTCCGGGGGTCACTGGATAAATACGGGAGTACCGGAAGGTTACCGGAACCCCCGGGGAGTCTATGGGCCTTATTAGGCCCTAGTTGAGGAAGAGGGCAGCAAGGGAAATGTGGGGCGCACCCCCCTAGGCCCAAACTGAATTGGTTTGGGGCTAGGGGGTCGGCCCACCTCTTTCCTTCTTATCCTCTCCTCTTTCCCTCCCTCTCCTAGTAGGAATATGAAAGGAGGGCCAATCCTACATGGAGTAGGATTGCCCATCCCTTGGTGCGCCTCCTCCTCCTTGGCCGCCTCCTCATCCCCTCCCTGCTTTATATACGTGGGGAGGGGGCCCCCCATAGACACACAAGTTGATTTGCAAGCCGTGTGCGGTGCCCCCTCCACAGTTACACACCTCAGTCATATCGTTGCAGTGCTTAGGCGAAGCCCTGCGCCTGTAACTTCATCATCACCGTCACCATGTTGTCATGCGGACAAAACTCTCCCGCGATGCTCAACTGGATCAAGAGTTCGTGGGACGTCAACGAGCTGAACGTGTGCTGAACGCGGAGGTGCCGTATGTTCGGTACTTGGACCAGTTGGATCGCGAAGACGTTCGACTACATCAACCGCGTCACTAGATCCTTTCGCTTTATGTCTATGAGGGTACGTGGACACACTCTTCCCGCTCATTGCTATGCTTCTCCTAGATAGATCTTGCGTGATCGTAGGATTTTTTTATTGAAATACTAAGTTCCCCAACAGTGGCATCATGAGCCATGTCTATGCGTAGATGATATGCACGAGTAGAATACATTGAGTTGTGGGTTATAATAGTCATACTGCTTACCAGCATGTCATACTTTGATTCGGCGGTATTGTGAGATGAAGCGGCCCAGACCGACATTCGCGTATGCTTACACAAGACTGGTTTCATCATTACAAGCACTCGTTGCTTGAAGGTGACCGACGGGTGTCTGTCTCTCTCACTTTAATTGAATCGATTGTGACTACGCCCCTCCCTTGTGAAGGTTAAAACAACACACTTGACAAAAAATCATTGTGGTTTTGTAGGCGTAGGTAAGAACGGTTCTTGCTAAGCCCGTAGCAGCCACGTAAAACTTGCAACAATAAAATAGAGGACATCTGACTTGTTTTTGCAGGGCATGTTGTGATGTGATATGGTCAAGACGTGATGAGTTATACGTTATTGTATGAGATGATCATGTTTTGTAAATTATCAGCAACCGGCAGGAGCCTTATGGTTGTCTCTTTATTGTATGAATTGCGAAGGCCATGTAATTGCTTTACTTTATCACTATGAGTTAGCGATAGTAGTAGTAGCAATAGTTGGCGAGACGACCACGACGCTACGATGAAGATTATGGTGTCAAGCCGATGACGATGGAGATCATGACGATGCTTTGGAGACGGAGATCAAAAGCACAAGATGATGATGGCCATATCATGTCACATATTTTGATTGCATGTGATGTTTATCTTATTATGCTTCTTATTTTGCTTAGTACGGCTGTAGCATTATAAGATGATCCCTTACAAAAATTTCAAGGTACAAGTGTTCTCCCTGAGTATGCACCGTTGTGAAAGTTCGTCGTGCCGAGACACCACGTGATGATCGGGTGTGATAAGCTCTACGTTCAAATATAACAGGTGTAAGACAGTTTTGCACATGCAGAATACTCGGGTTAAACTTGACGAGCATAGCATGTATAGACATGGCCTCGAAACACAGGAGACCGAAAGGTCGAGCATGAATCATATAGTAGATATGATCAACATAAGATGTTCACCGTTGAAAACTACTCCATCTCACGTGATAATCGAACATGGTTTAGTTGATTTGGATCACGTGATCATTTAGATGACTAGAGGGATGTCTATCTAAGTAGGAGTTTTTAGTAATATGATTAATTGAACTTTAATTTATCATGAACTTAGTCCTGATAGTATTTGCATATCTATGCTGTTGTAGATCAATGGCCCGTGCTACTGGTCCCTTGAATTTTAATGCGTTCCTAGAGAAAGCTAAGTTGAAAGATGATGGTAGCAACTACACGGACTGGGTCCGTAACTTGAGGATTATCCTCATTGCTGCACAGAAGAATTATGTCCTGGAAGTACCGCTATGTGACAGGCCTGCTGCAGGAGCAACTCCGGACATTATGAACGTCTGGCAAGCTTGTTTTGTTGACTACTCGATAGTTCAGTGTGCCATGCTTTACGGCTTAGAATCGGGACTTCAAAGACGTTTCCAACGCCATGAAGCATATGAGATGTTCCAAGAGTTGAAGTTAATATTTCAAGCAAATGACCGAATTGAGAGATATGAAGTCTCCAATAAGTTCTATAGCTGCAGGATGGAGGAGAAAAGTTCTATGAGTGAACACTTACTCAGAATGTCTGGGTACTACAATCATATGATTCAACTTGGTTGCAAAGTTGACGAAGATAGTGTTATTGATAGAGTTCTTCAATCACTGCCACCAAGCTATAAAGGCTTCGTGATGAACTATAATATGCAAGAGACGCAAAGGACAATTCCCGAGCTCTTTGTTTGCTCAATGCTACGGACGTAGAAATCAAAAAGGAGCATCAAGTGTTGATGGTTAACAAGACCACTAGTTTCAAGAAAAAGGGTAAGGGAAAGAAGGGGAACTGCAAGAAGAATAGCAAGACAGTTGCTACTCCCGTGAAGAAACCCAAGTCTGGAGCCAAGCCTGAAACTGAGTGCTTCTACTGCAAAGGGACTGGACACTAGAAGTGGAACTGCCCCAAGGATTTTGGCGGATAAGAAGGATGGCAAAGTAAACAAAGGTATATTTGATATACATGTTATTGATGTGTACCTTACTAATGCTCGTAGTAGCACCTGGGTATTTGATACTGGTTCGGTTGCTAATATTTTTAACTCGAAACATGGGTTACGGATTAAACGAATATTAGCTAAGGACGAGGTGACGATGCGCGTGGGAAATGGTTCCAAAGTCGATGTGATCACCGTCGGCACGCTACCTCTACATCTACCTTCGGGATTAGTTTTAGACCTAAATAGTTGTTATTTGGTGCCAGCGTTAAGCATGAGCATTATATCTGGATCTTGTTTGTTGCGAGATGGTTATTCATTTAAATCAGAGAATAAGGGTTGTTCTATTTATATGAGTAATATCTTTTATGGTCATGCACCCTTGAAGAGTGGTCTATTCTTGTTGGATCTCGATCGTAGTGATACACATATTCATAATATTGAAGCCAAAAGATGCAAGGCTGATAATGATAGTGCAACTTATTTGTGGCATTGCCGTTTACATATTGGTGTAAAGCGCATGATGAAACTCCATGCTGATGGACTTTTGGAATCACTTGATTATGAATCACTTGGTGCTTGTGAAACATGCCTCATGGGCAAGATGACTAAAACTTCAGTCTCCGGAACAATGGAGCGAGCAATAGATTTGTTGGAAATCATACATATTGATGTATGTAAAGCGATGAGTGTTGAGGCTCGCGGTGGGTATCGGTATTTTCTGACCTTCACTGATGATTTGAGTAGATATGGGTATATCTGCTTAATGAAGCACAAGTCTGAAACATTTGAAAAGTTCAAAGAATTTCAGAGTGAAGTAGAGAATCATCGTAACAAGAAAATAAAGTTTCTATGATCTGATCGTGGAGGCGAATATTTGAGTTATGAGTTTGGTCTTCATTTGAAAAAATGTGGAATAGTTTCATAGCTCACGCCACCCGGAACATCACAGCGTAATGGTGTGTCCGAACGTTGTAACCATACTTTATTAGATATGGTGCGATCTATGATGTCTCTTACCAAATTACCACTATCATTTTGGGGTTATGCTTTAGATACAACTGCATTCACGTTAAATAGGGCACCATCTAAATCCATTGAGACGACGCCTTATGAACTGTGGTTTGGCAAGAAACCCAAGTTGTCGTTTCTTAAAGTTTGGGGCTGCGATGCTTATGTGAAAAAGCTTCAACCTGATAAGCTAGAACCCAAGTCGGAGAAATGTGTCTTCATTGGATACCCCAAGGAAACTATTGGGTACACCTTCTATCACAGATACGAAGGCAAAGTATTCGTTGCTAAGAATGGATCCTTTCTAGAGAAGGTGTTTCTCTTGAAAGAAGTGAGTGGGAGGAAAGTGGAACTTGATGAGGTAATTGTACCTTATCCCGAATTGGAAAGTAGTACATCACAGAAACTCATTCCAGTGATTCCTACACCAATCAACGAGGAAACTAATGATGATGATCATGAAACTTCAGATCAAGTTACTACTGAACCTCATAGGTCAACCAGAGTGCGTTCCGCGCCAGAGTGGTACGGTAACCTGGTATTAGAAGTCATGTTACTAGACTATGATGAACCTACGAACTATGAGGAAACGATGATGAGCCCAGATTCTGCAAAATGGCTTGAGGCCATGAAATCTGTGATGAGATCCATGTATGAGAACAAAGTGTGGACTTTGGTTGACTTGCTCGATGATCGGCAAGCCATTTAAAATAAATGGATCTTTAAGAGGAAGTCTCGACGATGGTAATGTTACTGTCTACAAAGCTCAACTTGTTGCGAAAGGTTTTCGACAAGTTGAAGGAGTGTCGGTGTACAAAAGTATGGGCTCTCCTTTATACCCCTTACTTGTGCATGGGCAGTCAGAGCCGCACATGCGGCCACACCTAACAGGGCAGAGGAGGGAAACCGAAGCACAAGACTACCAGAGCAGCGCCAAGACAGTGGCACAAGAAGGCCAAGCAACAAGATAGGCTTCCCCTGACAAAACCCTTGCCGGGGCGGCCTGCACAACCCCGGCAAGAACCCTTGCCAGGGCAACTCACCCAACGCCTTCATTGCAGTCACCCTTGAGCCTAGGAGCTCCGACACCATCAACAACGTTGGAACCAAGGCTCTGGAAGCGCCTGCGTGATGGCATGCAGATCTTTGTGAAGACAAAGGGTCTACGAATCCTGGATGAGAACCAGAAGACAAGGCGACCACAAGGCTCCTTGCCGAGAATGCCCACGAGGCCCCGACAAGGTTCCTTGCCGAAGATACCTCCGAAGCCCCAGCAAGCCTCTTGTCGAGGGCGCTCACAAAGGACCCGGCAAGACCGTTGCCGGGAACGGACGCAAGACCGCGGCAAGCCCTTGCCACCCCATCATCGCCCCAGCTCGGCGACTGACCCACTAGCCCAGGCAAGTAACCACGTGACAGTACATGGTTCCTGATCTAGCTAGTCAAGCACCTACGTGGTGACATGTAGATCTTCATGAAGACCCTACCACCGCACCATCTCAGCTGCCTGCCATCCTACATGGCGCTGCATGCCTCGTTGGCTTGGACGCGCGTTGCAGCCAGACGGAGCGGCGGCGGACAGGACGGGCCTCGTTGTCGTCCCCGATAAAGCAAGCGGACACCTAAGTAGCGCGTTTCATGCGTCCTGTCCCGTAATGGCAGGAGATAAGCTTGCACACTGGACACCTAAGTTGACACCTAAGTAGCGCGTTTCATGCGTCCTGTCCCGTAACGCCAGACCGCGGCAAGCCCTTGCCGCCCCATCATCGCCCCATCTCGGTGGCCTACCTACTAGCCCAGGCAAGTACCCACGTGGTAGTACGTGGTTCCTGATCTAGCTAGTCAAGCACCTGCGTGGTGACATGCAGATCTTCGTGAAGACCCTACCACCACGCCATCTCAGTTGTCTGCCAACCTACATGGCGCTGCATGCCTCGTTTGACTGGACGCGCGTCGCAACCAGACGGAGCAGCGGCGGACGGGACGGGCCTCATTGCCGTCCCTGATAAAGCAAGTGGACACCTAAGTAGCGCATTTAATGCATCTTGTCTCGTAATGGCATGAGATAAGCTTGTACACTGTATACCTTCCCACCTCCTGTGTGCCACTGTGGCGACCCCTTTTTGACTATAAAAGGAGGCTCGAGGCATACTGGAGAAGGATTCGGATATTTTGTACTAGGCATGCACTGTGGTTAGTTCAAGAGCTCAAGAACACTCAAATACACATGAAAGCAGGACTAGGGTATTACGCATCTTTGTGATTATGCGGCCCGAACCTAGGTAAACGATCCTAGTGCTGACTCCTAGACCCGCCCTTTGCACAACCCCTCGCCCATCAACCATAGAAGGGATTCCAGGGATCCCATAGGTGTTGATCCCGAACAAGGAGTTGACTACGATGATATTTTCTCGCCCGTAGAGATGCTTAAGTCTGTCCGAATCATGTTAGCAATTGCCGCATTTTATGATTATGAAATCTGGCAAATAGATGTCAAAACTGCATTCCTTAATGGATACCGCAAAGAGGAGTTGTATATGGTGCAACCAGAAGCTTTGTCGATCCTAAAGGTGCTAACAAAGTATTTAAGCTCCAGCGATCCATCTATGGACTGGTGCAAGCATCTCGGAGTTGGAATATACGCTTTGATGAGGTGATCAAAGCATATGGTTTTATATAGACTTTTAGAGATAGATCAAGACATTTAATTGGACTTTCACAAAGCACATACCTTGATAAAGTTTTGAAGAAGTTCAAAATGGATCAGTCAAAGAAAGGGTTCTTGCATGTGTTACAAAATGTCAAGTTGAGTAGGACTCAATGCCCGACCACTTTAGAAGATAAAGAGAAAATAAATTTATTCCCTATGCCTCAGCCATAGGATCTATCATATATGCAATGCTATGTACCAGACCTCATGTGTGCCTTGCTATAAGTTTAGTAGGGAGGTACCAAAGTAATCCAGGAGTGGATCACTGGAGAGCGGCCAAGAACATCATGAAGTACCTGAAAAGGACAAAGGATATGTTTCTCGTTTATGGAGGTGACAAAAAGCTCGTCATTAATGGTTACATCAATTCAAGCTTTGACACTGATTCGGATGACTCTAAGTCACAAACCTGATATGTATTTTTATTGAACGGTGCAGCTGTCAGTTGGTGTAGTTCCAAGCAGAGCGTCGTGGCGGGATCTACGTATGAAGCGGAGTACATAGCTGCTTTGGAAGTAGAAAATGAAGAAGTCGGGATGAAGTAGTTCATATCCAATCTAGGTGTAATACCTAGTGCATCGGGTCCAATGAAAATCTTTTGTGACAACACTTGAGCAATAGCCTTGGCGAAGGAATCCAAGTTTCACAAGAGAATCAAGCACATCAAGAGACGCTTCAATTCCATCCGCCATCAACTCAAGGAGGGAGACATAGAAATTTTCAAGATACATACGGATCTGAATGTCATAGACCCGTTGACTAAGCCTCTACCACGAGCAAAACATGATCAACAGCAAGACTCCATGGGTGTTAGAATCATTACTATGTAATCTAGGTTATTGACTCTAGTGCAAGTGGGAGATTGAAGGAAATATGCCCTAGAGGCAATAATAAAGTTGTTATTTATATCTCCTTATACATCATGATAAATGTCTTTTATTCATGCTAGAATTCTATTAACCGGAAACTTGATACATGTGTGAATACATAGACAAAACAGAGTGTCCCAAGTATGCCTCTACTTGACTAAATCGTTGATCAAAGATGGTTATGTTTCCTAACCATAGACATGTGTTGTTATTTGATGAACGAGATCACATCATTATGAGAATGATGTGATGGACAAGACCCATCCTTAGCTTAGCAACTTGATCGTTTAGTTTTTCTGCTATTGCTTTCTTCATGACTTATACATGTTCCTATGACTACAAGATTATGCAACTCCCAAATACCGGAGGAACACCTTGTGTGCTATAAAATGTCACAACGTAACTGGGTGATTATAAAGAGTCTCTACAGGTGTCTCCAAAGGTGTTTGTCACTCTGAGTATAGGAGAGGTATCTCTGGGCCCTCTCGGTAATACAGATCATAATAAGACTTGCAAGCAAACGACTAATATGTTAGTCACAAGATGATGTATTACAGAATGAGTAAAGAGACTTGCCAGTAACGAGATGAATACCGACGATCGAATCTCGGGCAAGTAACATACCGATGGCAAAGGGAACAACGTATGTTGTCGTGGAGTTAGACCGATAAAGATCTTCGTAGAATATGTAGGAACAAATATGAGATTCTAGGTTCCGCTATTGGTTTTTGACCGGAGATGATTCTCGGTCATGTCTACATAGTTCTCGAACCCGTAGGGTCCGCACGCTTAACGTTCGATGACGATCGGTATTATGAGTTTATGTGTTTTGATGTACCGAAGGTTGTTAGGAGTCCCGGATGTGATCACAGACATGACGAGGAGTCTCGAAATGGTCTAGACATGAAGGTTTATATTTTGGAAGATTATATTCGGACACCGGAAGGGTTCCGAGGGTCACCGGATAAATACCAGAGTACCAGAAGGTTACCGGAACCCCCAGGGAGTCTATGGGCCTTATTGGGCCCTAGTGGAGGAAGAGGGCAACTAGGGAAGTGTGGGGCGCGCCCCCCTAGGCCCAAACTGAATTGGTTTGGGGCTAGGGGGCCGACTCCCCTCTTTCCTTCTTCTCCTATCCTCTTTCCCTCCCTCTCCTCGTAGGAATAGGAAAGGAGGGCCAATCCTAATTGGAGTAGGGTTGCCCCTCCCTTGGCGCGCCTCCTCCTCCTTGGCTGCCTCCTCCTCCCCTCCTTCCTTTATATACGTGGGGAGGGGGTACCCCATAGACACACAAGTTAATTTGCAAGCCGTGTGCGGTGCCCCATCCATAGTTACACACCTCGATCATATCATTGCAGTGCTTAGGTGAAGCCCTGCGCCGGTAACTTCATCATCACCGTCACCACACCGTCGTGCTGCCAAAACTCTCCCACGACGCTCAACTGGATCAAGAGTTCATGGGACGTCATCGAGATGAACGTGTGCTGAACGCGGAGGTGCCGTACGTTCGGAACTTGGATCGGTTGGATCGCGAAGACGTTCGACTACATCAACCGCGTCACTAGACGCTTCCACTTTCGGTCTACGAGGGTACGTGGACACACTCCCCCCGCTTGTTGCTATGCTTCTCCTAGATAAATCTTGCGTGATCGTAGGATTTTTTTTGAAATACTACGTTCCCCAACATTTACTGCCCTTGTTCTTTTTGACACTGGAGCATCTCATTCATACATATCAAGGGGTTTTGTGGAAAAGTATCATTTTCCCATCGTAGCCCTTAAGTTGCCTATGTTAGTAAGTTCCCCTGGAGTAGAGTACATGGCTAGCCGAGGATGTTATCAAATGCCATTGACCATTGGGAGACATGTTTTTCCGATGGACTTCATTATTTTGGAATCCCAGGGTTTGGATGTAATCGTAGGTATGGATTGGCTATCCAAGTTTGAAGGAAGCATTGATTGCGCCAGTAGATCTATTCTCCTGTCCACACCGGAAGGAAAAAGGATCAAGTATGTGTCGAGGCACACACCCCGGAAGACGCAAGTGAATGCAAGCTCAGGAGTTGTTCAGGAGGAAGTACCAGTTGTGAAGGAATACCCCGACGCATTTCCGGAGGAATTACCAGGCATGCCACCAGATCGAGACATCGAGTTCTTGATTGAGTTATTACCAGGCACCGGACCAATATCCAAGAGACCGTACCGAATGACCACAAATGATTTGGAAGAGACCAAGAAGCAGATCAAGGAGTTAATGGAAAAAGGTTATATCCGACCAAGTTCTTCACCTTGGGGAGCCCCAGTACTCTTAGTCAAGAAGAAGGATGGCACACTAAGGATGGTTGTGGATTATCATGCACTGAATGCGGTGATGATTAAGAACAAGTACCCTATGCCTATGAACAATGGTGTCTTTGACCAGTTGTAAGAATCCAAAGTATTCTCTAAGATCGATTTAAGATCGTGATATCATCTGTTGAAGATACGAGAGCAGGACATACCTAAGACAGCTTTTACCACGAGGTACGAGCTTTTCGAGTATACGGTTATGTGATTTGGTTTGACTAATGCCCCTACCTATTTTATGAGTATGATGAACAAGGTGTTCATGGAGTTCTTGGATAAGTTTGTGGTAGTGTTCATTGATGACATATTGGTTTACTCCAAGAACGAAGAGTAGCACAAGGAACATTTGTGTTTAGTTCTTGAGAAGCTCAGGGAACATCAGTTATATGCCAAGTTCAGCAAATGTGAGTTTTGGTTGAAGGAAGTTGGATTTCTCGGACATGTTATATCAGGAGATGGTATAGCAGTAGACCCCTCCGAAGTAGAGGCCATCATGGAATGGAAAGCACCCACCTCAGTTGGTGAGATCCGTAGTTTTCTGGGACTCGCATGATATTATCGAAGGTTCAATGAGAATTTCTCCAAGATTGCGAAGCCCATGACAGAGTTGTTGAAGAAGGAAAGTAAGTACAATTGGACCGAAGAATGTGAGGCCGGTTTTAAGGAGTTGAAGAAGTGTTTGGTTACAGCCCCAGTGCTGATTCTCCCGAATATTCGTAAGGATTTTCAGGTGTGTTGTGACGCTTCACGTCAAGGACTTGGAGGCGTTCTCATGCAAGAAGGAAGAGTGATTTCATATGCCCCACGTCAGCTTTGACCCCATGAGTAGAATTATGCCACACATGATTTGGAGTTAGTAGCCGTGGTGCATGCACTCCAGACCTGGAGGCACTTTCTTATTGGAAACCGTTGTGATGTATACACGGATCATAAGAGTTTGAAGTACATCTTCACGCAGAAGGAGTTAAACCTCATGTCGATGAGATGGCTGGAGCTCATAAAGGATTATGACATGAGATTGCATTATCAACCAGGAAAAGCCAATGTCGTGGCAGATGTGTTAAGTTGCAAGAATTATGTTAATACTATCATAACCGGTGGTTTACCCAAGGAGTTGGCTGATGACCTCAGATATTTACAGTTGGAGATAGTCCCTAGAGGCTATGTGGCCACATTGGAAATTCGGTCCACCTTGTTGGGCAAGATTCGAGAAGCCCAGAAGACGGACGAAGGAATTGCAGAAATAAAAGGTAGAATGAGCAAAGGAAAGACAGAAGGATTCCATGAGGATGAGCAAGGAACACTATGGTTCGAGGAATGTATTGATGTTCCCAATGACCCAGAGATCAGGAAGTTGATTCTTCAGGAGGCTCATGATTCACCTTACTCGATACATCCAGGCAATACTAAGATGTATTTGGATTTGAAGCAGAATTTCTGGTGGACCGGAATGAAGAAGGACATTGCCGAGTATGTAGTGGTATGTGACGTCTGTCAGAGAGTTAAGGCAGAACATCAGAAACCAGCAAGGGTGCTACAGCTGTTACCAATACCAGATTGCAAGTGGGATAAGCTTGGTATGGATTTTATCACAGGACTACCCACGACACGTTCAGGGTACGATTCTATCTGGGTTATAGTTGATCACTTGACTAAGGTAGCTCACTTTATCCCCGTGAAGACCACTTACATGAGTGCTAACTTGGCGAAGATATACATGACCAGGATTGTATGTCTGCATGGAGTTCCGGGGACCATTGTATCAGATAGAGGAACACAGTTTACTTCAAAGTTTTGGAAGCAGTTGCACGAGACTTTGGGTACGAGGCTAGAGTTTAGTACAACCTTTCATCCACAGACAGATGGACATATAGAGAGAGTCAATCAGATTCTGGAGGACATGTTGAGAGCTTGTGCGCTAGATTACGGATCCAGTTGGGATGATAACTTGCCTTACGCAGAGTTCTCTTACAACAACAGTTATCAGACTAGTCTGAAGAAGGCCTGTTTCGAGGCTTTGTATGGAAGGAGGTGCAGGACACCGTTGATGTGGCATGAAGTCGGAGACCGTAAATTATTTGGACCAGATTTAATCAGAGATTTAGAGGAGAAGGTCAAGTTGATCCGTGACAGACTGAAGATAGCCCAATCCCAACAAAAGAGTTATGCAGATAAGAAATGCAAAGAGGTGACCTATGAAGTTGGCGATAGAGCATACCTTCATGTGTCCCCACTTCGAGGAGTTAAGTGTTTTGGAGTTAAGGGTAAACTGGCACCAAGATTTGTGGGACCGTATAGAGTTTTGGAGCATAGAGGAGAAGTAGCTTACCAGCTAGAGTTCCTCGAAACTTTGTCCGGAGTACATGATGTGTTTCCCGTTTCTATGTTGAAGAAATTTCACGCAGAGATGGCGGAGATTCCACTACGAGATACAGTGTCCCTGGAAGCAATTCAGTTAGAGAGTGATCTGACTTATGAGGAGAAGCCTATCAAGATTCTTGAGTATGCCGACAGATTTACCCGCAGCAAGGTCATCAAGTTTTTTAAAGTTCAGTGGAGTCACCATACAAAGGATGAAGCCACCTGGGAACGAGAGGAAGACCTTCGACAAGACCATCCACACCTATTTTCTAGCCAACCCGAATCTCGAGGGCGAGATTCATCTTAAGGGGGGTAGGTTTGTAACATCCCAATTTTCAATTTGGATGTTATCATAGATCATTCATATGCATTCATCAATTGAGCACTTTGAATTTGGTTTTATTTGAAAATTGATCCAAAGACTTTAAGCAACTCAACGACCCAAATGAGAGAGTTGGAAGTTTTCCAGAAAGGACCCACAATTTTATTTTGTCCAAGTGGGGTTGGATCAATTTTTTTACCAATTTTCATTTTCAATATTATTTGAAAATTTGAATTTATTGGATTTTAATTTGCAAAAATATTTCTTTTTAGTATTTTAATCAGTACTAAAAAGTTTATTTTTATTTTAGGCATTTAGGCCAGGAAAAATGTTCACCAGGTCAATAATAATGCCCTAAATACGTGTGAATTTTTCTGTAATTTTTTAAAATGTATTTATTGTCTTTTTCTATTTTTCTGTAGTTTCAAAATTTTAAAAGAAGTTTTTCGGACCGACCGGGCCGAAGCCCAGTGGGCCTACTCCCGAGCCACCGCCTTCCCCACGTCGTGTCCGGCTCGGATTCCGCCGGAGTCCGGCGCGGCCATGCCTCGCCGCCGACCCCTCGGTCAAGCAAGGGCCTCACCACGGCCGTATAAATAGCGAGGCCCGTGTCCCCTCGACTTCATCACCGCCGCCGCAAGCCACCCCGACGTAGCGAACTATCGCCGCCGCCGCAAGCCACCCCGACGTAGCGAACTATCGCCGCCGCCGCCGCGTAGCCACACCCCGCCATCGCGCCGCCCCGCCCGCACCCGCGCGTCGTCGCCCGCGCCGCGTCGCCGTCACCCCGCGCCACTCGTCGCCTGTAATGCCCAGGATGGGACTATATCTCCTACGTGTCGAGGCACGACTTAAAGATATAAGCCCATTCTGGAATGATCGCAAGTTTGGTATCTTTGCACGACTCATGTAAAAGAGGGATTAAATTGCAAAAGGAGATAGTTGGCTTACACTCGCCACTTCACACAATACATTACATAGGCAAGACATCATTCAAAACATCACAGCCCATCTAAGGGTAAGATCCAAAAGACAAGATACCAAACATAACGTTAAACCACAGGTCTAGATCGAATCCTATTAGACACCACTACTGATCGTCGAAAACGTCACAAGCATACGGCCACTATCTTCATCGAGCTCCCAGTGAAGAACTTGAACCAGCTCCTGCATCAAACTTGGCTGAACCTGCATCTGGTGTTGTAGTATCTGTGAGCCACGAGGACTCAGCAATCCCATAACCATGGGTATCAAGACTAGCAAAGCTTTGTGGGTAGGAAGAGGTAAAGTGGTTAGGTTGCAGCAGCGACTAAGCATAATATGGTGGCTAACTTACGAGTACAAGAGTAAGATGAGCATCTACGCAAACGGTCGCAAAAGTAGTGATCGCTAAAGATCCTAAACTACATACGAGTCAAACATAACCCCACCGTGTTCTCTTCTCAAAGTGAAAAGAGACAGTCACGGTTACTCACACAGTTGTGTGTTTTACTTCGGATCCTTTGTCAAGTTTTCTACAACCGGACATTAACAAATTCCAATCTGCCACATAACCGCGGGCACGGCTTTTGAAAGATCATAACCCTGCAGGGGTGTTCCAACTTATCCCATCACAAGCTCTCACGATTAGCTGAAGTGATAATATAATATCATCACCCCTTATCTTAGGGAAATCCGATCAGGCTCGGCATCCTGGTAGCATAAGACATTTCGACAATGGTAAAACAAGTCCAGCAAGACCTCCCTGTGTGTCGACACCCTGATAGTAGCCGCGCGTATCTCGTCTCAGGCCACGACCGGATGGGCGATGCTACAGGTTATACCAGATACCTCGGGTTTCCCCAAGGCGGCCCTGCAGGACCCCCGTTTGGGACCAACACCATCAGCACTGGCCCCCCTGCTATGTAGAAAGAATCCTCAGGTAGCGCTAACTCCCTATGCAATTTAATTAATTAATTAAGTTTTTATTATGAGGCAAATTAAAACTAATGTTGGGCCTTGCTGGAGGAGTTTTATTCAAAGTCGAACTGTCAAGGGGTCCCCATCCACCCATCGTGTAAGGAACGCAAAATCAAGGAACATAATGCCGGTTTATCGGCGCCTAAGGTGGCATGAGTGGAACAAAACACCGAGCAAAAGGCCAAGCCTTCCACCCATGCCCAGTATAAAGGTGTGTTAACAATAATAATAGATATTGTGATATACCAACAACAAGTTCCCTCCTGGAATGATCTTCATCTTCACCTGCAACTAACAATGCAATAAGAGGGGCTGAGCAAGCGGGTAACATAGCCAAACAGTGGTTTTGCTAGGAAGGTTTCAAATGTTAGAGGTTTCATGGCAACAAGGAGAGGCTGACATAAAAATGGGTAGCGCGACATGTAACGACAGCATCGAGACAACTAAGCATGGCAATGGTAGTAAAGGTATCCAAGGGTATGATCATCTTGCCTGGGATTCCACAAGGGAGAAGAACAAGATCCATGAAGTAGACGGAGCAACACAGTCGAGCGAATCCTCACAACTCCGGAACGAAACCGAAGCTAATCAAGGGAGGCAACCGGAAAGAAGCAAACAACACGGTAAACACACAAGCAATAAACATGGCATACGATGCACATCCAAGTATGATGCATGTCCGGTTTAATTATGCATGGCATGGCAAAGTGCACAAATAATACTACAAGTTAAGTGGAGCTCAATATGCAACGAGCTGCATATTGACGAAACACCACATTTTAATTATTTAGTTGACTCTCGTTATTTACAAAACAAGATTAAATGTTTGTTAACATGGCAAGAGGTGAAGCATAATAAAACTACACTATTTAGACATTTTAAATGAGGCTGAAAGATAACAACAACAATTCCGGGAAAATCCCCATGAGCATGTTTAGTAATTATTAAAGAAACAACAAACACACATTATAACATATTAATGTTGTTAACATGATGCGGATGACATGATCAAGCTTTGTGCAATTTTTATTAAAAGGTTGACATGAAGAAGATATGAAGTATTTGTCACCGTGGTGGAAGGAAAGCTTGCCACGGCAACGATCCGAAAGTGATGCAAACGCAACAACTCGGTTCCGGTAACTCGTTGAGAGACCGGTGCAAAAGATAACGGAGAGCGAGTGAAACAAGATGAAGGTGGGGTGATCCCGTCACCGGGTTCCCACGGGTCGGCGACGAGGCAACCGAGGAGCGTGACAAAAGGATGATACGGGAACAGAGCACACAAGGGAAACATTTCATACAACACAAGCATGCATTCCACGGGTCATCGTCTCGGGGTTATACCTTCGGAACAAACGTTCACGGGGCGGTTCAAGATCATCGAGGGACGTAGGGGAAGTAGACGTTCTCGCGAGTCATGGAAGTAGTGGTACACGGCGACGGTACTTGTTCACGAGTCTTCGACGACGGTAGTGGGAGTAGTTGTTCACGTCGGCGGTAGTTGTACATGTTCCGTAGTTGTACTTGAGGGTCTTCGGCGACGGTAGTCGTTCACGTTTCGTAGCCGTTCGGGTCGTCGTCGACGTAGGGGTACACGTTCGTAGAGGTACTTGGTGCGTCTCCGAGTTGTCGTGGTACTTGGCGGAAAATTCTGCAACAGGAACTTGGTGCTACTCCCTCTTCTGTAGTCGAACTTGGGGTATCCTCGAACTTGACGGAAAACAACAGCAACACAAAAACATGGTGGTCTCGGTCACGGCCACGGCGAGGAGGAGAGACGCGGAGGCTGCTCGGGGCTTCTGGTCCTGCGACCGGACGCCGGGAAGGAGTCGATGCGAAGAGGAGGCAGGGCCTTGGGCGCTGGGAGCAGAGGATGCAGGACCGAAGGACGGAGGTCGGCTTGGGATGAGGACGGGCGCTGGCTGGCCGACATGGTGACGAGGCGGAGCGGCGGCCTTGGCGCGCCCTGGCGGCGGACGAGCGCGCTGGAGAGGAGGCGCTGCGCGCTGGAGGACGGGTCCGGCCCTATCCAAGGCGGCTCGAGGGAAGGGCCTGAGGGCCGGCGACGCGCAGAAGGTGGAGGTCGCGGCGCTGTGGCCTGGCGCGAAGGCAGGACCTCTGGCCGACGCTGGGGCGCGGCTGAGGCGCGGCGCCTTGGCGTCGGGAGGAGCGATGGGGGCTCTCGGGCGCGTGAGGCTGCGAGGACGGAGGAGAGGGCGCTCGGGGCCGGAGCAGGGAGGCTTGGGGCGCTCGTGGTGAGGGAGACCACGGGCGCACGGGGCGATGGCTCGGCGAGAGGAGCGAGAGGGCCGGGGTGCGGGGGCGCTAGGAGAGAGATGGGATCGGGGAAAAGCGAAGGAAACGCCTGGCGGCGCGAGGGATGATCGAGGGACGAGCGGGTGAGGGTTGCGGTCGGGCTAGGGTTAGGATAGAGGTGGGCTGAGATGGGCCTGGAGGCTGAGGTGGGCCGGCTGAGGCCTGGGCTAGGAGGTGGAGGTTGATAAGGCCTAGAGGCCGACCTGGCAGATGGGCTGCGGCTACTCTTCTTTAAAAATCTAAAAGATAAAACAAAAATAAAAAGGGAAAGAATAATAAAAAAAGGAGGAGTTAGGAATAGGCTTAGGGCATGGGGTAAAAATCCCTGGACTCACAAAAATGTCAGGAATTTAAATAAAATTGTTGGAGGGTTTTGGAAGAACCTTGATAAACGGGAAAAGAATATAGGGAGGGTTTTGAAGTCAAACTTGATATGGAATAGGCATGGCGAATATATGCAAGTGTGTTGGTTATTCCGAAGCAATGGAATATTTATTATATAGCTTCATAAAATACCAGGAGGATATGTTATAAAGAGAAGTCACCTTCCCTCGATTTAAATGAACCGAAGGTCCACACGATTTATTTAGGTTGAGATGCAAAATAAATATGACATGATGGCATGATGACATGATGCAAAGCAAAAATAAATAACACAGCACAAATGAAACACACGGGAAAACCCGGAACATCTGGAATCTTCTGGGATGTCGGTCTTCGGGCGTCACAACTCTCCCACACTAATAGAGGATCTCGACCCGAGATCCTAGAGATAGCACCGGGTAAAAACGGAAGAAGAAGAGGTAAAACAAAGTTGCTTCTTTGACAGACGAGTGAAACCACGAACCTGAGAGGTTAAACAAGTTGAAAGAGCAAAACAACATAGATGAACGAAGATGGAAACATTCTGGTAAAAAGGAGGAACAAGGAACATAACGAGAACCTTGATGGTTGAAAGACATGAAACAAGAGCTCACGGACCAAAAGAATAAGAAACCGCAATGGTATAGCCAAGGAATAAGAATGACATAATTTGGAAAGCACTCCGTCTGAAAATGGAAGGAAATGAACAAGAACTAGAGGAGGTGAAGTGATACTTGATGAAAACAACAACACACAGCCTCCGGAACAATTGAAAGAATGACACAAGGGGTAAGAAAGGATTCAGACAGCACTCCGGTTAAAAGAGAGTTAAAACTTGATAAGAAGAGGGAACTTGAATGAAGAATACAATGCCCTGGTTAAATGATAAGCAAGGAAAAGAACATGATCTCGATAAAACGCTAAGATGGTTAAAGAGAGCAATATCACAATGCCTCCTGAATGAAAGAATAGCATATAAATCAATGAAGAATTGAACGGAGAAGAAAAATGACAACTTCTCTCAAAATGAAATTTGAAAGAGCATCCTTATGAAGAAGGGTTGAACGGAGTTGTTGGGAAATCAACAACGAAAAGAATAAGGTTGATGTGGCTTATGGAAAAACATCTCAAAAATTAAGGGGTGACAACCAGCCACTAACAGAAATATTTGATTGGATTGAGATCAACAAGGAGATGAAAAACTTATTTCACCGGAATGATAAATGAAGAAATTGGGTCATTTATAAGCACCATAATAGCAACAATTCTCAAGGAAAACTTTTAGGTGAAATATAACCCAAGATAAGTCCAACGAATAAATTGAATGGTTGGAAAGATCTCCTGAACAAAGAAAATGATGGGTTTAAATATCTCATTCTTGATAACTCGTGAATCATGAAACATGGAGGAAAATTATCAAGAATGACATAACACCACCAGAAAAGATAAGGTAGAAAGAATAGCACTTCAAAATGCAAGAAGAAGGAATATTTGAGCTCCTCCAACAAGAATCTTGATGAAGACTTCGAGGATGAATTAAAACATGATGAACCACCATGAGAACTCCGGTAATGAAAGCATGAGCAGCGAAAGATGAAAATAATAAGATTCAAAGCCTGCGATGAATTAGATGGCGGTTTGAAATGATGTAATTGAAATAACTTGGAGCTCCGGAAAACAAGATGAACAACTTAGAACCGAGAATATGATATGATGAACAAGCTCTGGAAAAAGAGATTAATCACTTGGAAGAAACTAGAATAAGATTTATGTTATGCATATCCTTCACCAATTGAAATTGATGACAACCAAAGGATTTGGCATACTACTTATTCTCGTTGGAAAGAATTAAAGAGAGATCTAGCACAAGTTTGGGTAAATCTTCAGCGAACCACCGGTAGGATTATGAAAAGGACGAGTGAATTAAAACGATAACAAGGAAGAGTAATCTTGAATGAACCACCGTAAGAATATGGAGATGAACGAAGAGACATCAATGAAGAATATTTGGAGGACGAAGTTGAAAACTGAGAACAAAGAAATATTCTGAAATGATGGCCTTCGGAGGATCACAAGGAAAAGAATTCATGAAATGCTTTGGATGGGTATAAAAAGAATTCCTCACAATGAAAACGATAATGAGGATGGCATGAAGCTATAACCACGAATCTTGAAGAGAACGGGCCAAGATTTAAGAGAAACTCTTCTCCGGTCTGCAAATGCTGAGAATGAAGACGAGAAATGCCATAAGAATTATTGAGCACTCCGGAATGAAGAATTAAAAAGGTTGAACCAACGAAGAAAAAGAATTTGAAAGCGGTCGTGGAGAAGGACTGTGACTGATGTAATCCATTCTTACGTCACATTTGAAAAGAATTTTTCGGAAAAAGAAGAGTCTGGTAAGATCCTGGGAAAAGACCTGTGGGTTAGGGCCCACTAAAGAAATCATCGTTGGAAAAGATTGCTTAAGAGATATTGCACCGGTTGAATTAAATGGCTTGAGTAAGATGACAATCCTCAACATAGCTTGAACGGATTAAGAATGGAATTATGAATCTTCAGCACTCCGGATATGAATAGCAAGAGGAGAATGATTAATTGGTGCACCGGAATAAGAAAGCATTGTGAAATGAGGAAAAGGATAAGATCAACACCGAAATCTTGAATTACATCCACCGGCAGAATTTGAGAACAAAAGAATGATGAACTTGAAGCTCTTGAGCATCTACCTGAGAATCACCGGATAAGAACATTGAAGGAAATGAATGAAGAAACATCACATGAATAAAATGGATATTTCATTAAGAATTTCTTGCTCCAATAAGAAAAAGGGTGGGAGGGTGGGGAAAAAAACAAGACAACTTGGGATGAATGAAACAGACAAATCGTCAGATTTCTCAACGGCGTCCGTATGGAATAACTTGAAGAGAAGGCACACCGGTTGGAAAAGAATTTAACATGACCATCTCGATGGTAAAGAAGAATTAGAACTCCCATAGAAATATGAGAACACCGATTAGGAAGGTATGGAATCAACATTTGACATCGAAGCAACTCGAATACCAGAATCAAAACAAAACAACGGATAGATATGTTTATGAAGAAGATTATGTTGCAACATATCTATCCGAACAGAGAATTGAACGAATGAATTTCGTAGGTACATCAACTTGACGAGAAGCCACTTGGAGAACAAAAGGTAAATAAAGCCACAAGGATCAGAAGAACAAATACACGATCGAAGCTTCGTTCTACATATTCGTGCTGAAAGCTCATGGAACGTGTTACAAAAGGGTTTTGCAATCCCCGGATCAGCATAGCCAAGGACCCTTTAAGATGCAACTCCCGATCGGAACAAGCCCATAAAACCACTTCACTCAATGTAGAACCCTGAACTTCATATCATGCATTCGTTGGAAGAATGCCTAGAACTACTCGATGTACCCACCTATTAATTTCCGAAAGTTTCCAGTTATGCAATCAGGTGTTGGGGATACAGGGGAAGCACCGCGCACTCAACTCTAATCCTACATCCAGCTGTATCCATCCTTCAACACATAACCAGTCTTTTCCGGAAACCGTTTACCTCGGACCTTCGAAACGCATCCACTATACAAGCTATGGCAATACTCCCGAACTACCTCCCCAGTACTGGGTGATGTCGGGGTTATCTTGCCACTAACCGCATAGGAGAGTTTTCGATGTCGGCCGTCTTAAGTATTCTAGAACTGCTGCGATGGATTTGTGACGACAACACCTCGGAGCTCAACTCCCCGGGACACTGCCACAACCCCTAATGACAGGAGGCATCGAGAACAATGTTATCGTCACAAAGACATCGGAACAATCCAAACAATACTCGCGTGATCCTAAAAAAAATTTGGTGCATTTTTGAGAATAGAAGAGACAAGAGTAATCGTCAGGAGTCCTCACCAGAGTGAAAAGAGATGAGAAGCAAAAGAAATCCTACTCTCCGATATATATATATAGGACTCAAAACATTTTCAAGTGTGCCCCTAGACTCAACCGTCAATGATTCGATCAATCAGTGGGGGCTTCTAGGTCGGAGAAGGCTCTGAATACCAACTTGTAATGCCCAGGATGGAACTATATCTCCTACGTGTCGAGGCACGACTTAAAGATATAAGCCCATTATGGAATGATCGCAAGTTTGGTATCTTTGCACGACTCATGTAAAAGAGGGATTAAATTGCAAAAGGAGATAGTTGGCTTACACTCGCCACTTCACACAATACATTACATAGGCAAGACATCATTCAAAACATCACAGCCCATCTAAGGGTAAGATCCAAAAGACAAGATACCAAACATAACGTTAAACCACAGGTCTAGATCGAATCCTAGTAGAAACCACTACTGATCGTCGAAAATGTCACAAGCATACGGCCACTATCTTCATCGAGCTCCCAGTGAAGAACTTGAACCAGCTCCTGCATCAAACTTGGCTGAACCTGCATCTAGTGTTGTAGTATCTGTGAGCCACGAGGACTCAGCAATCCCATAACCATGGGTATCAAGACTAGCAAAGCTTTGTGGGTAGGAAGAGGTAAAGTGGTGAGGTTGCAGCAGCGACTAAGTATAATATGGTGGCTAACTTACGAGTACAAGAGTAAGATGAGCATCTACGCAAACGGTCGCAAAAGTAGTGATCGCTAAAGATCCTAAACTACATACGAGTCAAACATAACCCCACCGTGTTCTCTTCTCAAAGTGAAAAGAGACAGTCATGGTTACTCACACAGTTGTGTGTTTCACTTCGGATCCTCTGTCAAGTTTTCTACAACCGGACATTAACAAATTCCAATCTGCCACATAACCACGGGCACGGCTTTCGAAATATCATAACCCTGCAGGGGTGTTCCAATTTAGCCCATCACAAGCTCTCACGATTAGCTGAAGTGATAATATAATATCATCACCCCTTATCTTAGGGAAATCCGATCAGGCTCGGCATCCCGGTAGCACAAGACATTTCGACAATGGTAAAACAAGTCCAGCAAGACCTCCCGGTGTGTCGACACCCTGATAGTAGCCGCGCGTATCCCGTCTCAGGCCACGACCGGATGGGCGATGCTACAGGTTATACCAGATACCTCGGGTTTCCCCAAGGTGGCCCTGCAGGACCCCCGTTTGGGACCAACACCATCAGCACTGGCCCCCCCTGCTATGTAGAAAGAATCCTCGGGTAGCGCTAACTCCCTATGCAACTTAATTAATTAATTAAGTTGTTATTATGAGGCAAATTAAAACCAATGTTGGGCCTTGCTGGAGGAGTTTTATTCAAAGTCGAACTGTCAAGGGGTCCCCATCCACCCACCGTGTAAGGAACGCAAAATCAAGGAACATAATGCCGGTTTATCGGCGCCTAAGGTGGCATGAGTGGAACAAAACACCGAGCAAAAGGCCAAGCCTTCCACCCATGCCCAGTATATAGGTGTGTTAATAATAATAATAGATATTGTGATATACCAACAACAAGTTCCCTCCTGGAACGATCTTCATCTCCACCTGCAACTAACAACGCTATAAGAGGGGCTGAGCAAGCGGGTAACATAGCCAAACAGTAGTTTTGCTAAGAAGGTTTCAAATGTTAGAGGTTTCATGGCAACAAGGAGAGGCTGACATAAAAGATGGGTAGCGCGACATGTAACGATAGCATCGAGACAACTAAGCATGGAAATGGTAGTAAAGGTATCCAAGGGTATGATCATCTTGCCTGGGATTCCACAAGGGAGAAGAACAAGATCCATGAAGTAGACGGAGCAACACAGTCGAGCGAATCCTCACAACTCCGGAACGAAACCGAAGCTAATCAAGGGAAGCAACCGGAAAGAAGCAAACAACACGGTAAACACACAAGCAATAAACATGGCATACGATGCACATCCAAGTATGATGCATGTCCGGTTTAATTATGCATGGCATGGCAAAGTGCACAAACAATACTACAAGTTAAGTGGAGCTCAATATGCAACGAGTTGCATATTGACGAAACACCACATTTTAATTATTTAGTTGACTCTCGTTATTTACAAAACAAGATTAAATGTTTGTTAACATGGCAAGAGGTGAAGCATAATAAAACTACACTATTTAGACATTTTAAATGAGGCCGGAAGATAACAACAACAATTCCGGGAAAATCCCCATGAGCATGTTTAGTAATTATTAAAGCAACAACAAACACACATTATAACATATTAATGTTGTTAAGATGATGCGGATGACATGATCAAGCTTTATGCAATTTTTATTAAAAGGTTGACATGAAGAAGATATGAATTATTTGTCACCGTGGTGGAAGGAAAGGGTGCCACGGCAACGATCCGAAAGTGATGCAAACGCAACAACTCGGTTCCGGTAACTCGTTGAGAGACCGGTGCAAAAGATAACGGAGAGCGAGTGAAACAAGATGAAGGTGGGGTGATCCCGTCACCGGGTTCCCACGGGTCGGCGACGAGGCAACCGAGGAGCGTGACAAAAGGATGATACGGGCACGGAGCACACAAGGGAAACATTTCATACAACACAAGCATGCATTCCACGGGTCATCGTCTCGGGGTTATACCTTCGGAACAAACGTTCACGGGGCGGTTCAAGATCGTCGAGGGACGTAGGGGAAGTAGACGTTCTCGCGAGTCGTGGAAGTAGTGGTACACGGCGACGGTACTTGTTCACGAGTCTTCGGCGACGGTAGTGGGAGTAGCTGTTCACGTCGGCGGAGTTGTACATGTTCCGTAGTTGTATTTGAGGGTCTTCGGCGATGGTAGTCGTTCACGTTTCGTAGCCGTTCGGGTCGTCGTCGACGTAGGGGTACACGTTCGTAGAGGTACTTGGTGCGTCTCCGAGTAGTCGTGGTACTTGGCGGAAAATTCTGCAACGGGAACTTGGTGCTACTCCCTCTTCTGTAGTCGAACTTGGGGTATCCTCGAACTTGACAGAAAACAACAGCAACACAAAAACATGGCGGTCTCGGTCACGGCCACAGCGAGGAGGAGAGACGCGGAGGCTGCTCGGGGCTGCTGGTCCTGCGACCGGACGCCGGGAAGGAGCCGATGCGAAGAGGAGGCAGGGCCTCGGGCGCTGGGAGCAGAGGATGCAGGGCCGAAGGACGGAGGTCGGCTTGGGATGAGGACGGGCGCTGGCTGGCCGACATGGTGACGAGGCGGAGCGGCGGCCTTGGCGCGCCCTGGCGGCGGACGAGCGCGCTGGAAAGGAGGCGCTGCGCGCGCTGGAGGACGGGTTCGACCCCATCCAAGGCGGCTGGAGGGAAGGGCCTGAGGGCCGGCGACGCGCAGAAGGTGGAGGTCGCGGCGCTGTGGCCTGGCGCGAAGGCAGGACCTCTGGCCGGCGCTGGGGCGCGGCTGAGGCACGGCGCCTTGGCGTCAGGAGGAGCAATGGGGGCTCTCGGGCGCGCGAGGCTGCGAGGACGGAGGAGAGGGCGCTCGGGGCCGGAGCAGGGAGGCTTGGGGCGCTCGCGGTGAGGGAGACCACGGGCGCACGGGGCGATGGCTCGGCGAGAGGAGCGAGAGGGCCGGGGTGCGGGGGCGCTAGGAGAGAGATAGGATCGGGGAAAAGCGAAGGAAATGCCTGGCGGTGCGAGCGATGATCGAGGGACGAGCTGGTGAGGGTTGCAGTCGGGCTAGGGTTAGGATAGAGGTGGGCTGAGATGGGCCTGGAGGCTGAGGTGGGCCGGCTGAGGCCTGGGCCAGGAGGTGCAGGTTGATAAGGCCTAGAGGCCGGCCTGGCAGATGGGCTGCGGCTGCTCTTCTTTAAAAATCTAAAAGATAAAACAGAAGTAGAAAGGGAAAGAATAATAAAAAAAGGAGGAGTTAGGAATAGGCTTAGGGCATGGGTTAAAAATCCCTGGACTCACAAAAATGTCAGGAATTTAAATAAAATTGTTGGAGGGTTTTGGAAGAACCTCGATAAACGGGAAAAGAATATAGGGAGGGTTTTGAAGTCAAACTTGATATGGAATAGGCATGGGGAATATATGCAAGTGTGTTGGTTATTCCGAAGCAATGGAATATTTATTATATAGCTCCCTAAAATACTAGGAGGATGTGTTATAAAGAGAAGTCACCTTCCTTCGATTTAAATGAACCGAAGGTCCACACGATTTATTTAGGTTGAGATGCAAAATAAATATGACATGATGGCATGATGACATGATGCAAAGCAAAAATAAATAACACATCACAAATGAAACACACGGGAAAACCCGGAACATCTGGAATCTTCTGGGACGTCGGTCTTCGGGCGTCACATCGCCGCCGCCGCCCGAGACGCCGACGGAGCACGCCACCGCCGCCGCCCGTAAACCCGCCGCCCGAAACCCGTCTCCCGAACCGCCGGACACGCGATCAGCGAACCGGTAAGACCGCCGGTGTTTTCTCGGTTTTGCCCTCGTATTTTTTAAAAACCTAGATCGGTTTTTTTAAACCCTAGATCTGTTTTTTAGGTTTTATTAAACAGCAAACATCCGCTATTTAGATCAGAAAAACGAACGTTCGCTTTTTAGTCTTTTTCTGTTTATTTTTTATCATGGACCTATTTGTGACTAAAGTTTTTACAGTTCAGCCCCTATTCTTAAAACGATCACTACTTTTAGCTTGTTAGTCACAATTAGATGAAACCAACGCCAAACTTTTCATAATGATCTCATCTATCCAGTAATACAGCTCAAATATGTTTTTGAAAGTTTTCAAATTGGATTTCAAACAAAATTGTATTTGAACTTCTTTTGATCGTAACTTGAGTTTCGTAACTCCTTTTGAGTTGATTCTTTTTGCAAATCGAAGCTCTTGACGTAAACTTTCGGATAAGGCCAAATTCACTTAATTTTTGCACTGTTAGAAATTGTTTTCTGTTGCAAGAGTTATTCGCTTGTTTTCGAGGTTTTCAAGATCTGTTCTTCGATTCTGTTGCATGATTGGTTATCTATGCTATTGTTTGATTCCGATAGAATTTCCGGAGTGCGAAGCTTGCTACTATGAGTCTCTAGGTTTCACCGATTATCAGCAAGACAAGTTCACAATTTGATCATACTTTTCAATACCAAGTTTGTATTGCATTAGTTATATCCTCAAAGATTGCATGAGTAGGACTTGGTTACATGAGGTATTGCTGAGTAGTTCAAGAGGTAGGAAGCAAATGAATTGAGATTAACCCAGGGAATATACGCTTTGATACTAATTACTTAGCCATGCTCGTAGACGTGGATTGGTATGTGAGATTCATGAAAGTTGTGAGTGTAATAACAAATAAGGGAAGTTTTAACGTGGCAACTTTAATACACAACTAGGTGGATTGGTTACAGGGCACCTGGAGATTCCTGTATTGTCCTATAGTATCCCGGAGGAACCATGTGATCATCCTATGCAATGCCACCCAAACTCAAAGGGGTCATATATCATTTATGCCTAGAAACTTCTGTGTGCAGCCACAAGCCATTATGGGCTCTGGCATAGTTGAGTATGTTGTGTGAGCTCTTTTAGTGGTGGACTAGCAGGTGTAGGGGAAAGTAGGTGTACCGGTCTATCCAGGGTAAGAGTAAATCCTTCTGAAAGACTATGTCTCGATCTTCCGATCATGGATGCGGTTGAGTCTTGTGGGGAAAAGTGCACAAACCTCTGCAGAGTGTATAATCTATTCATGAGTAGTCATGTCCCCGGTTATGGACATCTCGAGTATCCTAGTATTTGAATTATGGACTAATCTCAACACTCTATTAATTAACTTGTTGGGTTATTAATGACATTGTTGATTTTGGGGTTGAGATGGAGGAACCACTCTCACTATTGCTTAACTCAACTAAGTAGTAAATAAAATTTATTCCTTTGTTGTAGGGAAAAATTAGCTTTATGCAAAAATATCCTTATAGCCTCCACCAACCAAATATGCATATAGTAGTATATACTTGTTTATTACTTGCTACAGTGTGTTATTGCGAGCATATTCAATGTGCTGACCTACACGGCTGCAACGTCTCATGTTGAAGAGTTCTCCGACGAAGAATAAGGTGTGATTAGGTCGTTGTCATGCACTCAATGTTTGCCTTGGAGTTGGATGGACTTAACTTATCTTCGATGCTTCCGCAGTTCGTATTAGTTTATTATTGTTAGATGGTCTTCATCCATATTTTTGTAGTAAGACTCTCTAAGAGGATTCTTCGATGCAATATAGTGTGATTGAAACTCTGTTATAAATCCTCAAAGTACTGTGTGTGTCAGCATAACGATCCAAGGATGACACTTAAGCATAGCGACTTTGGTCCATTGGGATCGAGGTCGCTACACGACACCACTAAGTGACTCACAACATATGTACTATCAAAATATGAAACACATGTCAAGTTCACATGATTACTTGTAACATGATTTCTCCCGTGACCTCAAGAACAAAAGTAACAACTCACAAGTAATAATCATGCTCAATATCAAAGGGGTATTAAATATCATAATGGATCTGAACATATAATCTTCCACCAAATAAACCATATAGTGATCAACTACAATATGTAATCAACACTACTAGCCACCCATAGGTACCAATCTAAGGTTCCTGTACAAAGATTGAACATAAGAGATGAACTAGGGTTTGAGAGGAGATGGTGCTGGTGAAGATGTTGATTGTGATTACCCTCCCCAAGATGGCAGAGTTGTTCGTGATGAGGATGACGATGATTTCCCCTTCCGAGAGGGAAGTTCCCCCGGCGGAATCGCTCCGCCGAAGGGCAAAAGTGCTCCTGCCCAAGTTCCCCCTCGAGATGGCGACTCTCCGTGCTGGAAGTCCTATCCTTATTTTTTTTCTAGGTCAAAATGACTTATATACCAGAAGATGGGCATCTGAGGTGAACCGGGCTGAGCACAACCCACCAGGGCATGCCTGAGGGGCCTGGCGCGCCCTGGTGTCTTGTGCTCACCACGTGGCCCCCTCCGGTAGTTATTTGCTATAGTATTTCTTAGTTATTCCATTAAAAAATCCTCGTGAAGTTTTAGCTTGTTTGGAGTTGTGCAGAATAGGTGGCCTGACGTAGCTTTTTTAGGTCCAAATTTCTAGCTGCCGGAATTGTCCCTCTTTATGTGAACCTTGCATAATATGAGAGAAAAGGCATTAGAATTACTCCAAAAAGTATTATTATGCATAAAACATCATATATAATTGTAGGTAAACATGATGTAAAATGAACGTATCAGTCGCGTCCTATAGTCAGCCTGTGTTGTGATACCATCTTGTAGCGACCCAATCCCAATGGATATAAGTCTTAGTGCTTAAGTGTCATCCCTGGATCGGTATGCTGACACACAACGTACTCAAGGATTTATAACAGAGTTCAATGACACACTTATAACATCGAGGTCCTCAAAAAATAGTATTTATTACAAAAATATGGTTGAAGGCCAACTAAATAAAATATTGTGGAAGCTTCAAAGATAAATGAGTCAATCAAACTCCACGTAAAACTGAGTGCAGAATAATGACCTATCGCACCTTAATCGTCGTTGGAAAACACTTCAACATGATACATTGCAGCCGTGTAGGTCAGCACATGGAATATGCTAGCAATGTCACACAATAGCAAAAATGATGAACAATCTCTATCACTACATGCATATTTGGCTGGTGGAGGCTCTAAGTTTAACTTTGCATAATGCTATTTTTTCCCTACAACAAAGGATTAATTTTTTATTTAATAGTAGATTAAAGTACCATTATTGAGAAGGTTCCTCCAACTCAATCCCAAAATTTCCAAGTTTTTAGTAACCCAATAATTTCATTAAATAGAATGATGAGATCAACCAATAATTCACTTCTAGATACTTAGGTTGTCCGTACCGAGGACACGGCTAATCATGATTAGTTTGTGCACTCTGCAGAGGTTTGCGCACTTTTCTCCAGAAGACTAGACCACCTCCATGATTGGAAGATCGAGACATAGCCTTTCTGAAGTATTTCCTCTAAACCCTAGGTAGACAGGTACACCTACTTTCCCCTAAATCAGCTAGTCTACCATGTAAAGAGGTCACACAACTCACTCAACTACGCGAGAGCCCATTATGGTATGTTGCTGCACACAGAAGTTTTTAGGCATGAAATATCATATAATCCCTTTGAGCCTGGGTGGCATTTTGTAGGGTGATCACACGGGTCCTCCGGGATCCCCTAGGGCAAGCATTGGATTCTCTAGGTGCCCCAACCATTCCACCTAGAGTTGTGTTAATCTGGCCACCTTAAAATTACCCTTAGTTATTATATCTCTCATAACTTGCATGCATCTCACATACCAATCCTCGTCTACAAGCATGGCTAAGCAACATATAATATAACGAATGTTCCCGGGGTTATCAAGTCATAGGTTCCTACCACTTGAACAACATAGCATAACCACATGTTCCCGATCCTACTCATGCAATCTTTGAGGCTGAAACTAATGCATAGTAAAAAACTGGGTACTAAAAAGTATGATCAAAGTGTAACTTGCCTTGCTGATGATTGTTAAACACTAGGGATTCATAGTAGCAATTTTTGCACTCTGGATGATCTAGCGTAAGCAAGCAATAACATACATAAGCATACAAGCAAAGAATCAAAAATAAATAAAAGAAAATACTTATGAAAACTCCGAAAACAACCAAATAAAACTTATGTACAGAACACAATTTAACAGTAGAAAAATTGTGCGACTTAGATCTCAATAGACAGTCATATCAAGAGCATCCATTTTCAAATAGAATCAATTAAATCGGAGTTATGAAACTCAAGTTATTGCCTAACAAAGTTGAAATTCAAATCTGTTTGAAACCAATTTTTAAAACTTTCAAAATGTCACAGCCGTAGAATTGCTTGTAGTTAGTTGCATCTGTGAGCATCCATGCATCATGTCTAAATTTCATTTAGATTTGAAATGGGTATTGCTTAAACCCTAGCACTACTTTAACGAACTAGGGTTTGCTAAAATATTTTCAATGGACCCAAAATGGCCTTCAGAACAGTTCATCAATTTTGGAAGGGGTGAAAATTTGTGCCAAAAATGATGCATGCAATTCTAGGACATTTTTGGATTTTTGAATTAAACTTAATGTATTTGAATTGGAGCTATTAATCCCTATAAAATATTTGGTGGCTCCAATAATTTTGTAACTTGGTGAGGGCTACTGAAATAATTCAGAGAGCGCCCACAAAAAAGTTTCAGAAATTATGAAAATGGTTTGGTCTTTGAACTAAATCAAAAACAAAATAACAAAAATAGATAAACATAACAGAATAGGAAAAGAGCCTTACCTAGCCTTACCTGCGGCCCAGCTACTATACAGCCCAGCTGGCCCAGGCTGCGAGTCATCCCTGTCCTTGCGCCAGGAGGACAAGGGAGTGCGGTCGCCGCCCGCTGGTACACGCCCAGGCCGCCTCCAGCCTGCCTGCTCACGCTGGTTACCTCCCCTAAGCACCACGACACCCCTGGAACCCCCACGGCCTCTCCCCGTGCCCTCTCCCTCCTCTGTTCCTCTCCCTCGCTCCTCTCCGGACGTGTCCGAGACCACCGACGAGAACCATCGCGGCCACAGCTACCCCCTCACCCCTCCGTTGTGCCCACGAGCTCCGCGCCATCCTCATCATCATCTCCATCGAGCCAAGCTAGTCGAAACGCGCCGTAGCGTCGTCATCCCCACCGTCTTCAACCTCGGGTGCCGCTGTTCTCCGCCGTCGATTCGGCCACCTCAGGCCCTCCCCGGCCTCGCCGTCTGTGACAAGCGACCCATGGTGAGCCCCCGTTCAAAACACCCCTTGCCCCGTCATCTACCATGTCCGGTAGTTAGCTTCACCGCCATGGCCGAGCTAGCTGCCGCCTTGCCATGTCGCTACCGTGGCCACAGCCGCCGCATACCGCTTTTGAGCTTGCAGCCATGCTAGTTGAGCTCGCAGGAGTTCGTAGCACCGCCCGATGGTGAAAATGGTGCTCCGTAGACTCGTCTCGCACGTCGACGTGGCTCTATCACCGTTGAACCTCGTCGCCGGCGAGATTCCGGCCACCCTGTGACCTCTAGTCTGTTCCATCGGATGAGCGCGAGCAAGAGCTCCTCCCCGGTGCCTCCCGCACGACCAACTGCGGCCCCTAGCATTTTTCTGGCGACCCTCCGCCGCGGGTTTGGTCGCCGCCGGCAAAACTCCGGCGACTGCCGACGTGGCACCGTCATTAGTGCTAACCACCACCAGCTAAATGCCCCACAACCACTAAAAGTGGGCCCTACCCCTGGTCAAACCCCAGTCAGCGCAGGGTTTGACTGGGATTAGTCCCTTTCTCACTGACGTGTGGACCCACACGTCAGGTTTGACCTAAACAACCCTGTTGACCCGCTGATGTCAGCATGAGGTCATGCTGACGTAGTAAACATTTTATGGGATTTTAAATAAATCAAATCAGAAATGATTTATTGATTTCAGAAAATAGCTAAAACTTCTAAAAATAATAGAAAATAATCTGTAACTCCAAATGATATAATTTATATATGAAAAATTATCGGAAAAATGCAATCTATCCATCTGTACCATTTTCATGCATGACAAAGAAAATAAACCCTGCTGTATAGATCAAAACAAGTTAATGCACTTTGGAAATTCATAGTTTGAGTTTGAGTTTGAACCTTTGGTTCAAATTGACTCAAACCTCTCTGGTTTTAGTTGCATTAGCTCAAATCATAGCATATTGCCATGTCCTGATCATGCATCATATTGTCACATTGCATTGATTGTGTTCCTTTTCTATTTGCCGGTATTGTCCCCTCTAAGTGGACGTAGCTCCGATGATGGGTTCGATGACACCGATGAAGAGTTATATCATCTTCACAAGTGCCAGGCATGCAAAACCCCATTGAGCATTTTGTTGCAATCCCACTCCCTCGCTCTTGCTCTCTTTTATTGCATTAGGACGACAATGATTCATCTGTTACATGCTGCGGTGGTTGAGCCCCTTTTCCTCTGCATGACCTGTCATTACCACAATAAATAAATGAAATCCACTAGCATGAGTAGGGGTTGTTTGAGCCCCGATGTACCAACTCATTCATGCTTGTTTATCATGCATACTACTGCTTAGTGTTGAGTCAGGTTTGATTCATTGGGGATGAGTTGGAATGGTGATGAACATGTCCTACTGTTTGTGAGCTAAGTGTGTGAACACGATTTGGTAAAGGTAGCGGTGAGAGGCCATGTAGGAGTACATGGTGGGTTGTCTCACTGAAACCATCCTCAGGAACTGATTTATGTGTTTGTGATCCATGAACAGCTACTACCACGCGTTGGGCCCGAAACCAATGGACCGTCTCGACTTATTAACCGCCCTTGTCCTCTGTCCGGGAGTTGCAAGTAGTTTCTGGTGTTTGTAGTATGCTAGAGGCCGTGCGCAGCGCTGACCCTCGGGGTGGGCTGTGATGTGGTAGGCACGTAGCCCGGTGTACCGAGTCGCCCGTTTGGTGACTCGGGAACCCTACACACATCGCTCGGGGCCGTATGTGGAAACCTCGGCCGTACTCCCTACGGATGGAACCTGAATAGGCGATAATCCTGAACTAGGGACTTGTGTGGTTAGTCAGGTCATGGCCGACATCCTCGCCAGGCTTCCGCTTGAAGGTTGCCGAGATACATGACGTGTACATGGCGGTAAGTGGCGAGAGCGTGTGTGAAGAATTACACCCCGGCAGGGTTATAAATGATCTATTCGAATAGCCGCGTCCGTGATAAAGGACCTCTGGGTTGCCTATACAGTTCATAGACAAGTGGAAGTGGATACTCTAAAATGCGCAAGATAAGCGTGAGTGCTATGGATGGCCTTCTTGTAGGGAGACGGGAGCGGATCCATAGTGGTGTATTGATATGGTGAATATGTGGACTCGTGTGCGTCGCCTTACAAGAGTTACTTGCAGTCATTGTATAGGTTAGCCATCGAGTCAAAGCTGGCTTGCTGCAGTTAAACCCCACAACCCCCTTTGTTGATAATGATGCATATGTAGCTAATTCTGATGTAAGTCTTGCTGAGTACATTTGTACTCACGTTTGCCTAATTTGTATTTTTGCAGAGAGACTTCAGTCTCACTAGTGGTTCCGTGTGGACTTCGACATTTAGCTTGTTACCTCAGCTACGATCTTATACCCTTGGGAGGGTCTTGTAGATAGTCATGCTTCATAGCCTATTTCATTTGTAGTTGTCTGTACCTAGACATGTTATGCTTCTATTGATTGGATGCTCTGTAGGTTGGGTCATGAGACCCATGATTGTAATATCTGGCTCCTCGGAGCCTAATGAATAAATACTTTGATTCATAGAGTTTTGTTGTGATGCCATGTTGTATTTGCACATATCGAGCATCTTATGTGTATGTTATTGAAATGCTCGGTATGTGTGGGATCCGACACCTAGTTGTTTACCCTTGGTAGCCTATCTTATGGGGAAATACCTCCTAGTGCTTCCACTAAGCCTTGGTAGCTTGCTACTGCTCTGGAACACATGGATTGACCAGCATGTGCCCTTCCTTGCTCCTGTGTCTGTCCCCTATGGGGAAATGTTACGCGGTGTATACCGGAGTCCTGTTAGCTTGCTACAGCCCGGCAACACTCGCTGCTGACCGACACGTGCATTGTTGGGTCATGTATGCATGTCCTTGTAATTAAGCGCCACTTTCGGTTTATAACTAGTCATGTCGGCCCGGGTTCTCTGTCATATGGATGCTAGCGACACTATCATATACGTGAGCCAAAATGCGCAAACGGTCCTGGGCCAGGTAAGGTGGCACCCGTGGGGATACCGTGCGTGAGGTCGCAAAGTGATATGATGTGTTACATGCTAGATCGGTGTGACTTAGGATCGGGGTCCCGACAGCTTTGTTATTAGAGCCTGACTGCCTATAGGATTACCAAGCCAAACTGGTCGAAGTTGACTCTAGAAACTTTTTAGTTATATAAGGGAATTGATTGTGGAAGGGAACGTAAGGCTCTTTTTACTTCTTTACGTTATGTCCTGCTGATCTGAGTCATCCTATTCTTCTACGGGGATTAAGAACTAGGCTTCTCATCAATTTATTAGGATCACGTTAATGGTGGATTCAACTCTCAGTTCAGTTTCAAGCACTTCGGTTGGTTATACAGTTTGTCTCTGAACCTTGACATTATGATGTTGAGTGGTTATGCTACCTTTTTGCATGAATCTCAAAGTCTTTTGAGCTTTTACAGCCGTTATGCTGTCCGAGTCATCCCAGGTTTCTGAAATGGTCTGACGCATTTGCAAATCTTTCCTCCCTGTCCCGATGTCCTTTAAGGCCAGATTAACCACACTGATTGATGAGTTGAGGTACTTCATTGTCTCGACATATATGTTGGAGCTATTATTATGACCCTAGGCATCTTAGAGAATCACCTAGTAATCAAGCCATGTGTTTGTGTTCCCAGTGTGATGATTTTGGCCGTCATTCTTGAAAGCATCCCGTGATGCCATTTAGTTAGTAGGCATTCCGTTCCTGGGTTCTTGAACCGAAGATCCACTCTACTCACCTCGTGTTGATAGTGTTTGCTCGTACCTTTAGGATGTTATTAACCTTTGTGATAGTCCTCGAGGTCCGTCGTATATCATTCTTCCAAATACCATGAACCATCCTTGGCAGAAGTTCTCCCGAACTAGAGGGTCACAACACAAGTGCTTGTGATGAGTTCTCCATTTTATATTGTGACTCTGTCAATCCTACCTTTCTGCATGGGTTATCCAGAAGAAACCTATTGAACGTGGTTTGACATACTAATCTATGCATTCACAACTCAGAAAAATCTTATCCTCCTTTGAGTTGTCCCTCTTTAGCTGTATTGCGGCCTTCATCTATCAATTGATAGTCAGGAGTAGTTGTGCATTCGTGTTCATCGATGCCTTTTACTCTTGTGGTCCATCAAGCCATTTTATTTCAGAATGACTAGGAGAAACAAACTCCAGTACCTTATCCATATCTAGGATTGGGTCAAAGAAGATGTATTCCACAGATCAAAATGCCAATCCAGCGTTTGTTCTGTTCTACCTTGGAGTATTACCATCTTTATGTCAAGAATGTCATGGGAATTGCACAACCTCTTATGAACTCTCGATACAGTGATACTTCTCACCATCATTATTCATTCCTCGGTCTCCGTGTTGGTTGTAACTGGAATACCGACAAGTGAATCGTGATGTGTGACATCAATACTCCCAACAACCATGTTGCATGGTAGTTAATGGACGCTAATCTCATTCTTAGCATGCTGGTTACTGAATCATCATTCTAAGATTGATCATGCTACCTAATCCATTTTTCTGGTGTCCTTTTCGATCAATGAGTTAGGATTGTGACAATCTCTCGCTCTTTTGATCATATCGTCTTGCCCAGAAAAGCAAGATTGTTCTCGAGCTTCATAACATATCGGTGGTTCATGATTTTCCGAATATCTGCTCGGAAGTATTACCAGGTTGTTCCCTGACTGCTATGTTGAGCTCGTGATCATGTTGTTTTTTCTCTAAACCACCCTTTCTCCAAAATTTTGTGTTGGGTACCCAGAGCTAGTTGGTTAAGCTAAACAATAACTTGGAGAGTTGGAAGATAAAAGCTTGATCTAATGTAGTTCATTTTGAAGGGATATTTTTGTGTGTGTGTGTTGAAGAAAGATGATATTTTGATCAAGTGATCTTCGTGTTAAGTTGCTGGACCTATCGTCTTATCCAAACTTTGATTTGAGTGTGGGCTATTGTCAAGTCAAATCAGTTGCAACGATATTCGTAATGTTGTCTCACTCGAGGTTGATCCCTCGAGCATACACCGTTACATCTTTTGGTTTGACCAATGCTATCACTTTGTTCACAATGTCATGGAATTCCATCTATATGGAAACCTGAATGAATTGTTGTTGAGCCCATCGACAACATCCTTATCTTCTCCATGATTTTGTTGGACATTAAGCTAGTGTTGGAAACTTTGTAAGCGTTACCTTCATGTCCCGTTCATGAGGTATACGTTTGGATGAGAAAAGAGACTTTCCCTAATTCATGTGTAATTGGTGTAAGTAGCCACCGTGGATTAGAGAAAGTTTTTTTTGCTTCCTCTGGAATCATCCCAAGTCAGTCATGCATACGTGCGAAGTGTTGTATGGTCTGATAGACTGATCACCTTCATTACATATGTATTGCTAGCACACCAAGCCACCGATTGATTTGTTCAAGGAGAAGAAGTTCCTTCCTAAGATCCGGACTTTTGTAAGGACTTCGATATCCTCAATGATGGTTCCCTACCAGAACTTGGTAGTATTTTATTGTAAGACTACTATGTGGTCATGCTTGTCTGGGACATCGTGTTCACACATGTGTAGCAGAACCTGCTCATGTTTTGGAGCTTGCTATCGTAGTTCATTTCCAGAGAATCTCCCAACGTCATCTCGTCAGTTTGTGTTGCAAACTTTCTTTTCCATACATGACACCTGAAATATCCTGTTACCAACCAGATCTGAATCTCAGGCAGATATGATGGTTGACAAATTCCCAATATTTACATTTTGTTCCCATCTTGCACCGCCATTGTGCCATTCTACCGTGGGTTGTCCTCTCGGTAATTACTGCTCAGGATTACCTTCAAAAGTGGGCTTACCATGCGTCCCACCATTTCTGATGATAAGCAAAAATCATCCCTTGCGTTGTCTTCAACAAGTTAGTCCACATCATCCATTCTAGTCCGAGTATGTTATTCTTTCGGACTCCTTCAAATTATTGCTTGTGATTTTCCTTAGGCTGGTATAAAGAGTTTCAGTGATCTTTATATCAAAAGTAATTCTTTTTGCCACTTACGGGAATAATTCTACGAGTCACCTCCTCTAAGGTGCCCCGTTATGGATTCATGGCAAGGTATCTCCTCGATACTTTGAAACCCCTACACCATCTTCTTAAGCGTGGAATTGTTGTCTACCCAAATTGAACCCTCGTCATCTGTATTTTTTTCATCACCCCTGATGTGTATTTTGTGTCTCAGCTCAAGAGGTGTTTTTTTATATCTCACACCATGAGTTGATCTTGAGTGCTCGATCTTCAAGGAGATCGGTTCCGTAGATTTTCTTTCTGTCGTCCTCGTGTTTGATGAAGATCTCAAAAGAAAAGATGTCGAGATCAATATGATGCAATGAATAAACATCTTCGAGTAGGGTACTTGGATCGTGAAGTTCGTGTTAGTTTTGTGTCTCCTTTGTCTTCTAACCTCATGTCTTGAATCTCGGGACGAGATGCTCTTTTAGTGGGGGTGAGTTTTTACATCCCTAGAATTGCTTGTAGTTAGTTGCATCTGTGAGCATCCATGCATCATGTCTAAATTTCATTTAGATTTCAAATGGGGATTACTTAAACCCTAGCACTACTTTAACAAACTAAGGTTTACTAAAATATTTTCAATGGACCCGATATGGCCTTCAGAATAGTTCATCAATTTTGGAAGGGGTGAAAACTTCTGCCAAAAATGATGCACACAATTCTAGGACATTTCTGTATTTTTGAATTATAAATTAATGTATTTGAATTGGAGCTATTAATCTGTATAAAATATTTTTGGCTCCAATAATTTTGAAACTTGGTGAGGGCCACTGAAATAATACAGAGTGCGCCAACAAAAAAGTTTTCGAAATTAAGAAAATGGTTTGGGCTTTGAACTAAATCAAAACAAAATAACAAAAATAGAAAAACAGAACATAATAGGAAAAGAGGCTTACGTGGCCTTACCTGCGGCCCAGCTACAGTGCAGCCCAGGTGGCTGAGGCTGCCAGTCATCCCTGTCCTCACGCCAGGAGGACACGGGAGTGCGCTCCCCGCCCACTGGCACGCGCCCAGGTCACCTCCAGCCTGCCTGCTCACAATGGTTACCTCTCCCGAGCGCCACGACACCCTTGGACCCCATCGGCCTCTGCCCGTACCCTCTCCCTCCTCTGTTCCTCTCCCTCGCTCCTCTCCGGACGCGACCGAGACCACCGCCGACGGCCACCGCGGCCGCAGCGACCCCCTCGCCACTCCGTTATGCCCATGAGCTCCGCGCCATCCTCATCATCATCTCCCGATCCAAGCTAGCCGGGACGTGCTATAGCATCGTCATCGCCACCGTCTTCAACCACGGGTGCCATCGTTCTCCGCCGTTGATTCAGCCACCTCAGCCCTCCCCGGCCTCGCCGTCTGCGATAAACGACCCATGGTGAGCCCCCGTTCGAAACACCGCCCCGTCATCTACCATGTACGATAGCTAGCTTCACCGCCATGGCCGAGCTCGCCGCCGCCCGGCCATGTTGCTACCATGGCCACAGCCACCGCAGACCGCTTTTGAGATTTCAGCCATGCTCGTTGAGCTCGCATGAGTCTGTAGCACTGCCCGGTGGTGAAAATGGTGCTCCATAGACTAGTCTCGCACATCGCCGTGGCTCTGTTGCTGTTGAACCTCATCGCTGGTGAGATTCCAGCCACCATGTGACCTCTAGTCCGGTCCATCGGATGTGCACGAGCAAGAGCTCCTCCCCAGTGCCTCCCGCGCGACCAATTGCGGCCCCTAGCGTTTTTCCTGTGACCCTACACTACGGGTTTGGTCGCCGCTGGCAAAACTTTGGCGACTGCCGACGTGGCAGCGTCATTAGTGCCAACCATCGCCAGCTAAATACCCCACAACCAGTGACAGTGGGCCCTACCCCTGGTCAAACACCAAGCAGCGTGGGGTTTGACCGGGATTAGTCCCTGTGTCATTGACGTGTGGACCCACACGTCAGGTTTGACCTAGATAGCCCCGTTGACCCGCTGATCTCAGCATGAGGTCATGCTGACGTAGTAAACATTTTCTGGGATTTTAAATAAATCTGAAATGATTTATTTATTTCAAAAAATAGCTAAAACTTCTAAAAATCATAGAAAATAATCTGTAACTCCAAATGAAATAATTTATATATGAAACATTATCAGAAAAATGCAATCTATCCATCTGTACCATTTTCATGCATGAAAAAGCAACTTAACCTTGTTGTATAGATCAAAACAAGTTAATGCACTTTGGAAATTCATAGTTTGACTTTGAATTTGAACCTTTGGTTCAAATTGACTCAAACCCCTCTGATTTTCGTTGCATTAGCTCAAATCACAGCATATTGCCATGTCATGATCATGCATCATATTGTCGCATTGCATTGATTGTGTTCCTTTTCTGTTTGTCGGTATTGTCCCCTCTCAATGGACGTAGCTCCGACGATGAGTTCTATGACACCGATGAAGAGTTATACCATCTTTAGAAGTGCCAGGCAAGCAAAACCCCATTGAGCATTCCGATGCAATCCCACTCTCTCGCTCTTGCTCTCTATTATTGCATTAGGACAACAACGATTCATCTGTTACATGATACAGTAGTTGAACCCCTTTTCTCTACATGACCTGTCATTGCCACAATAAATAGATGAAACCTACTAGCATGAGTAGGAGTTGTTTGAGCCCTGATGTGCCTACTCATTCATGCTTGTTTGTCATGCCTGATACTACTTAGAGTTGAGTTAGGTCTGATTTATCAGGGATGAATTGGAATGGTGATGAACATGTCCTACTGTGTGAGCTAAGTTTGTGAACACGATTTGGTAACGGTGGCGTTGAGAGGCCATGTAGGAGGACATGGTGGGTTGTGAAACCGTCCTCAGGAACTGAGTTCTGTGTTTGTGATCCATGAACATCTACTACCACACATTAAGCCCGAAACCAATGGACCGTCTCGACTTATTAACCGACCTTGTCCTCTGTCCGGGAGTTGCAAGTAGTTTCAGGTGTTTGTAGTATGCTGGAGGCCGTGCGCAGCGCTGACCCTAGGGGCGGGCTGTGATGCGGTAGGCACATGGCCCGGTGTACCAAGTTACCCGTTTTGTGACTCGGGAACCCTGCACACATCGCTCGGGGTCGTATGTGGAAACCTCGGCCGGACTCCCTGCGGATGGAACCTGAATAAGCGATAAGCCTGGACTAGAAACTTGTGTGGTTAGTCAGGTCGTGGCTGACACCCTTGCCAGACTTCCGCTTGAAGGTTGCCGAGATACATGACATGTACATGGTGGTAAGTGGTGAGAGCGTGTGTGAAGAAGTACACCCTGGCCGGGTTATAAATGATCTATTCGAATAGCCGCGTCTGCGGTAAAGGACCTCTAGGTTTCCTATACAGTTCATAGACAAGTGGATGTGGATACTCTAAAATGTGCAAGATAAGCGTGAGTGCTATGGATGGCTTTCTCGTAGGGAGACGGGAGCGGATCCATATTGGTGTATTGATATGGTGAATATGTGGACTCGTGTGCGCCGCCTTAAAAGAGTTACTTGCAGTCATAGTATCGCCACCGAGTCAAAGCTGGCTTGCTGCAGTTAAACCCCACAACCCACTTTGTTGATAATGATGCATATGAAGCTAGTTCTGATGTAAGTCTTGCTGAGTACATTTGTACTCACATTTGCTTAATTTATGTTTTTGCAGAGAGACTTCAGTCTCACTAGTGGTTCTGCGTGGACTTCGACATTTAGGTTGTTACCTCAGCTACGATCTTGTACCCTTGGGAGGGTCTTGTAGATAGTCAGGTTTCACAAACTTTTTCATTTGTAGTTGTTTGTACCCAGACATGTTATGCTTTTGTTGCTTGTATGCTCTGTATGTTGGGTCATGAGACCCATGATTGTAATATGTGGCTCCTCGGAGCCTAATGAATAAATACTTTGATTCATAGAGTTTTGTTGTGATGCCATGTTGTTTTTGCACATATCGAGCATATTGTGTGTATGTTATTGAAATGCTTGGTATGTGTGTGATCCGACACCTAGTTGTTTACCCTTGGCAGCCTATCTTATGGGGAAATGCCTCCTGTTGCTTCCAATGAGCCTTAGTAGCTTGCTACTGCATCTGAACACATGGATTAACCGGCATGTGTCCTTCCTTGCTCCTGTGTCTGTCCCCTATGTGGAAATGTCACGCGGTGTATACCGGAGTCCTGTTAGCTTGCTACAGCCCGGCAACACTCACTGCTGACCAACACTTGCATTGTTGGATCATGTATGTCTGTCCCTATAATTTAGTGCCACTTTTGGTATATAACTAGTCATGTCGGCCCGGGTTCTCTGTCATATGGATGCTAGCGACACTGCCATATACGTGAGCCAAAATACGCAAACGGTCCCGGGCCAGGTAAGGCAACACCCGTGGGGATACCGTGCGTGAGGTCGCAAAGTGATATGATGTGTTACATGCTAGATCAGTGTGACTTAGGATCGGGGTCCCGACACAAAAATATTTTTAGTTTGGTTCTCTCGATAGATGGGACCATGCTGAAGAATTTGGCATGGCTTTGTTGAATTTGGACAAATGGTTGCAAAGTTGTGAGGGTTTGAACAACGAGGGTTATATTAAAAAAAACAAAAACTAGGTCCCTAGCCATGTGGCACAAATCTACTGGCTGAAAAACTATTCACTTCGGGGCTAAACTAACGAACGCTCACTAATTAGTGCGTACCGGTTCAAAATTAAAAAAACAAAGTGATCTAATCTCAACCTTAGATCTAAGATCGGATGGTAGGGCTGTGTGGCGGCTTACCGCGGCGGTGGGCGGCGTCGGTGGATAGGAAGACGGAGGCGGCGACTTCGGCTTCGAACGGGGTGGCGGCTCCGGTGGTCGACGGCTTCGGGCGGAGGCACGGGGAGGCGCGACACGTCGAGGCAAGTCCGATGGTGGCATCGGCGTCAGTCGGGGCGGCGGATCGGAGCGGGATGATGGCGGTGGATCTTGTCGGAGGCGGAAACTCCGGCGAGTGCGGGTGGTCACTGCGAGGGGTTTCGAGCGATGTGGTTTGAGGGAGAAGGGGCCGGGTCGAGGGCTTACAAAGGGGCAAGGGCTCGGGCAAGGGGCAAGGCGAGGGGTGGTCTCCTGGTCGGGCACGGTGGCGGCAGTGAACTCGTGTGGGCGGCGAAGTCTGGCGCGAGGTCGGGGACGGACCTGATAGGTGGGTCCCACCTATCGGTGGCTGGGCGAGGCGGCATGTGCAAGTAGGAGGGAGCGGGATAGCGAGATGGAGGCGGTTTGGGCGTGGGCGCAGGCCGTTGGCCGCTGCTGGGCTGGGTCGGGTGGCTTGGCCTGGCGCGGTCGGTGGGCTTCCTCTTTTTTTAAAAGTTTTTGTTTTTTTTGTTTTGCAGAGACAATACAACACCAATTTTTTTTGAAAATAAAGCCTGAAAATACCAGAAAATTTCACGTAATACCCTCCTAATTAAATGTGTTTAGGTGAACATTTTTCCTGGCCTAAATGCAAAGTTTAAAAACAAACATTTTGCTATGCTAATAAAATTTTCATTAAAATATTTTTTCAAATAAAACCAAATAAATATATTTTGATTCCAATTTCATTTTCCAATATTCCTTTTACCTTCTCTCTTTATTTAATTTATTTTGAAATAATGGAATTGATATTTGGTGGAACCAAATTTAATCCAAATACACAACTTTGAAAATTTCAAAAGTGAACTTTAGGGAAACTTCCAACTCTCTCTTTTGGTCCTTGAGTTACTCAAAGTCCCTTGGATCTAATTCAAATAAAAATCAATGAGGTAAAATGCATAAATCATGGATGCATATGAATGATCTAAATATAAACATCCAAATTGAAAATTGGGATGTTACATGACATCAATGAACTTTTGTTTTGTATCATATGGATCTGAACATTCATGCCAAATAAAGAATAAATACATTGCTAAATATGCTTGGTAGCATTCCACATAAAAAATTCTGTTTTTATAATTTACCTACTTGAGGACAAGCACGAATTAAGCTTGGGGATGCTTGATACGTCTTCAACGTATCTATAATTTTTGATTGTTCCATGCTATTATATTATAATTCTTGGATGTTTTACAATCATTTTATAGCAATTTTATATCATTTCTTGGGACTAACCTATTGACATAGTGCCCAGTGCCAATTGTTCTTTTATATGATCAATGTTGGATGTTTTATATGCATTAATATGCTATTTTATATTATATTTGGGACTAACTTATTAACCTAGAGCCCAGTGCCAGTTTCTGTTTTTTATTTGTTTTTGAGTTTCGCACAAAAGGAATATCAAGCGGAGTCCAAACTGAATAAAACTTCCGCGTTGATTTTTCTTGGACCAAAAGACATACGTAGGACCTGGAGAGAAGTCAGAAGAGTTCCTATGGCTCCATAAGCCCTCAGGGCGCCCCTGGCTTGTGGGCCCCACAGGAATCCTCCAAGCCTAATTCTTGGCCTAAAAAATTAGAAATATTCCCAAACGAACAGAAGTGTCCACGAAAATACTTTTCCACCGCCGCAGGTTTTTGATCTCATGAGATCCCATTTGGAGGCCTTTTCCGGTACTCTGCCGGAGGGGGATTTGATCACGCAGGGCATGTACATCAACCTTGCTGCCCTTCCGATGATGCGTGAGTACTTTACCACAGACCTACGGGTCCATAGCAAGTAGCTAGATGGCTTATTCTCTCTCTTTGAGCTTCAATACAATGTTCTCCTCTATGTTCTTGGAGATCTATTCTATGTAATCTTCTTTTGTGGTGTGCTTGTCGAGATCCGATGAATTGTGGATTTATGATCAGATTATCTATGAATATTATTTGAATCTCCTCTGAATTATTATATGCATGATTTGATATCTTTGTATTTCTCTTCGAATTATTGGTTTGGTTTGGCCAACTAGATTGGTAGTTCTTGCAATGGGAGAGGTGCTTAGTTTTGGTTTCAATCTTGTTGTGTCCTCACCTAGTGACAGAAGGGGTAGCGAGGCACGTATTAAATTGTTGCCATCAAGGATAAAAAGATGGGGTTTATATCATATTGCTTGAGTTTATCCCTCTACATCATGTCATCTTGCTTAAGGCGTTACTCTGTTATTATGAACTTAATACTCTAGATGCATGCTGGATAGTGGTCGATGTGTGGAGTAATAGTAGTAGATGCAGAATCGTTTCGGTCTACTTCTCACAGACGTGATGTCTATATTCATGATCATTGCCTTAGATATCGTCATAACTTTGCGCTTTTCTATGAGTTGCTCGATAGTAATTTGTTTACCCACCATATGCTTTATTCAAGAGAGAAGCCTCTAGCAAACCTATGCCCCCGGGTCTATTTTCCATCTATTATTTTCAGATCTAGAAAACCAAAAACCAAAAAATAACTTGCTGCCATTATTTTTTCTTTACTTTATTTAGCTTTTTGCTTTAGTTTTAAATCTATCTCAATCAGATCTCACTCTTGGTCATGACGTTGAAGGGACTGACAACCCCTTTCCGCCTTGTCTGCAAGTGTTTGTTAGTTTCTGCAGGTGCCTATATTGGAGACTTGCTTGTACCTTCTACTGGATTGATACCTTGGTTCTCAACCGAGGGAAATACTTATCTCTACTTTGCTGCATCACCATTTCCTCTTCATCGGAAAAAATCAACGCAATCTCAAGAAGTAGCAGTAACTTGCTGTAGTATTCTTAACTGGCCAACTAACCCAAACTTTTTGCTATTGTGTGTGGCTTTGAACAAATAAACCGTGGATAATTTTTCACCCTTATGTTCTTCTTTCTGAAATGTTATTCAACAAGAATACAAATGTTATTCAGTGAGTTATTCAACAAGAATCAAATGGTAAACTCTCCGGACAAAAGTTACTTACAGTGGTAAAAATGTGTGGTACATAGTGCCTCGAACTAGTTTTCCGTTGGAACACTAGCTTTTCTCGATTCCTCTTGTTCGACACACATGTTTCCTACATAGAACAAATTGTCAGCATGGTCTAGCACTAGCATATAATGTGCAAAAGATAAACCAACAAATACAACCGGATCTTAGAGCAAGGCGCCATAAATATACATCATAAGAAGAAGAAATGAGAACATGATCACATATCAAGTACATGCAAACATTAGTAGATACATGGGACAACATCTTGATACAAACCTTGTGTCTTGGGGTAGACCACATCTTCACCAGCGCTTGCCATTCACCATCTGACATATTGAAAGTATCGAGAAGAGGGGTCTGGAGGGAGGGGTGATTAGATCCTTAACATGCAAAGTAGGCAAATTTTGATTTCTACAAGTGTAATGCCCAGGATGGGACTATATCTCCTACGTGTCGAGGCACGACTTAGAGACATAATCCCATGCTGGACTGATCGCAAGTCTGGTATCTTTGCACAACTCATGTAAAAGATGGGGATGGAAAACATAAAATAGTTGGCTTACACTCGCCACGTCACACAAATACAATACATGTCCAAATCATCATTCAATAAAACATCACAACCCTCTAAGGGTAAAATCCAAATGACAAGATACCAAACATAATTTAAATCCACAGGTCGGATCGAATCCTAGTAGAAGCCTCCACTACTGATCATCAGGATAACGAACATAGTAACGACTACGCTCCTCGTCATACTCCTAGTCTAGCTCGGTGCCATCACCTGGATAGCTCACCAACGGACCTGCATCTGGTGTGGTGAAGTAACTGTGAGCCACAGAGGACTCAGCAATCCCGTTCCCGGGTAACAAGACTATTTAAGCCTTGGGAGAGGATAAGGCTGAAGAAAATAATAAGTGTCTGCAGCAGCAACTAGCACTAGCTTACGTGAAAGAGTGCGAGAAGAGAAGTGCCTCGGTCGAGAGGTGATCACGAAGTGATCCTAGCTAAAGCTCAACAAACATAACCCCACCGTGTTCAACTCCCGAATCCCTATTCGGAAATTGACAGTCACGGTACACACGCTGGTAGTGTATTAGAACAATGTGTCAAGTTTTCTACAACCGGATATTAACAAGCTCCCATCTGCCACATAACCACGGGCACGACTTTCGAAAGTTCATAACCCTGCAGGGGTGTTCCAACTTGGCCCATGACAAGCCCACGATCCGCGGAGTCGCAACTCCAAAGGTGGGAAGACCCGAGTATTCTCGGAATCCCGTGCTCAAGATACTCCGAACTAAGGTAAGGCTAATCCAGCAAATCCTCCCGGCGTGTCGACACCCTGATGGTAGCCGCGCGTATCTAGTCTCAGGACACGACCGGATGGGTGAAGCTACGGGTTTATATCAATCCTCGAGTTCCCTCGTGGTGACCCCATAGGCTCCCCGTTTCGGACCAACACTCATGTGGAGCACTGGCCCGGGGGTTGTTGATTAAGAACTCGGGTTTGCAAGACCCTATGCAAGTTTTATTAGTTATTAGGCGAATAGTACCAATGTTGCGACTTGCTGGAAAAGACTTAGCACTTAGCGGTTTATCAAGGGGGTCCCATAAACCCCAACCGTGTGAGGAAGGCATAATCAAGGAACATAACACCGGTTTAAACGGTTCCTAACGGCATGAGTGGAACAAATCACCAAGCAAAAGGCTTAGCCTTCCACCCTTGCCAATATATAGATGATTTCATTTTTAAGCATTTATAGTGTGATATAACCCAACAAATCTTCAACATGAAGCAAGCATCTTCAACTTCACCTGCAACTAGCAATGCTATAAGAGGGGCTGAGCGAAGCGTACTTAGCCATTCAACGGTTTGCATAGGTAGGGTGGTTAAACAGGTTCTTGGTTACAAGTAGGAGGCTGACAGGAAAGACATGGGCATCGAGGCAAGGCTATAGATCGAGACTACTAGCAATAGGCAAAGATAGTAATGTTATCGGGGTTCGGTCATCTTGCCTGAAAAGTAGTCGTTCATATCGTAAGAAGGGTCCTCGTGCTCAACCTCGTTGGTAACCTCGTGCTCGTACTCGTACTCGGTCTCAGCTTCCGGCTCTAAACAATACAATCACACAAGGCACGAATCAACAAGATGCAATGCGCACACCAAAATGATGGATGCATGGTTGATGCACTAAGGAAGCACACGGAGCACGGAAAATAAGCATTCCAGCAAAAGCTTCAAAACATGATAACAATAGGATATTATGAATCTACACGGAAAACGAATCAAGTTTCATATAAGGCTCGCTGAAATCGGAGCTACGGGCTAAAAGTTATGCCCGAAGCAAGAAATAGGCGAAAGCTGAAAATTACAGCAACATAGCAACTTCGGAGCACTAGATAAATAAGCTACAGCACTCAAACATCATGTCAAAGAGCATGAACATAAACTAGACATATCCTACAGCAAATAAGTCCAAAGGTGCACCCCCAAAGGAGCCACGGATCAATAGCAACAAGCTTGGACATATTGAACTTGACAAGAAAATCCTGACAGCAGAATTTTATTGAGACTTTGGAGCAAAAGTTAAATATGCTACAGCCACTTAAATAAGCATGTGAGAACATAAATGGATATCCAACAATATATACTACAAGGAACCATCAAGAGACACCCTCAAACTATCATGGTTTGTCCTAGAACAGCACGCAATCATGGCATCGGAACATTACAGATTCCAGACTTAGTGAAATTTCACTAAGTGTTAAAACAGAAGTTTCATCATGGCATCTATAAGAGCAAGTTTAAGTCACCTCGAAACTAAACATGGCAAGTGGTAAGCACCACATCAAAGTACACATGATGGTGATTCCGAAACATACAAGCATGCATCATGGAGATAAACACAACGATAGCAATGAGCTCAACAAGATGGCATTTCATAACAAGTTAAATAACTAAACAGCCACATAGCACTCTGCAACGAGGATAAACATGGCAAGATTAAATCTATCATGCAACCTAACACAATCAACATGTAGAGCATGGAAAGACGAACACGTGGACATGTCATTTGCATCATTCGGATAAACGAGCTAAAAGTTACCACTATGCAAAGATGGCATAAAAACATCACGTAGCAGCAGTTTATAACAGGATGCACTCTTGCAACAGAAAAATAAGCACCTAGATGATCTCAAACATGCATGGCACAATGAAATGAATCGTAGTGCTAATCACCACGAACGTCTGGACATGTCATTTGAGCAAAACGGAGCAACACACAAGAAGTTATCATAGTTTGAAACTAGCATCAGACAGATAAAAACCACGGGGACTTAGAAGAAAAAAATGAGTTCAACCTCAGATCTGGAGGGAAAACGGGCCCGAGGAGTGGATCTGATGCGGCCCGCGGGGAGATGGATCCGGCCCGGCTGGAGGCCTGGCGGGAGCCTGGCGCGGCCTGGAGTGGGCTTCGGCGGCGACGTCGGCTCGGCGGCCCAGGACGGAGGGAAGCCGGCGGGCGAGTGGGCCGGCCTGGAGGGAGGCGGCGCGGGCGATGCGGGCTGGCCCGAGGCGGCTCGACTGGCGGCTGGCAGCGGCCCGGCGGCTGGCCTGTGCGGCGCGGGCCCGCGGGAGGGAGGCGGCCCAGCGAGCGGCTCAGCGGAGCGATGCGGGAGGTGGCGCCCAGCTGGCGGAGGAGCGCAGTGGGCCGGCGGCTGTGGAGCCTGGCCTTCGGGCGGATCGGGATCTGGCCCGCGCTGGGCCTGGAGGCGGCTGGCGAGCGGAGTGGAGATGGGCCTCCGGCTCACGCCTCTAGGGCGAGGAGCTAGAGAGGGACTCTGGGCCTGGCGCTGCGCTGGCCTTCGGGCGCGGGCGTTGACCGATCGAGATCTGGATCGGGGGGCTCCTCCCCCGACCGATCGATCCAGCGGCGGTGCTCCAGCTGGCCTCGAGCCGGCGGGAGGCAGGGGTGGTGCCTGGCCGGTGAGGTGGTGGCGCCGGCCGGCGGGAGGCGGTGGGAACGGCGGTGAGATGGTGCGGTGGTGAAGAAGAAGGGCGGCGGTGGAGTTCTGGCGAGCTCCGGGAACTCCGGCGAGGTACTCCGGCGGTGCTCCGGCGAGGTGGTGGTGAGCTCCGGCGAACTCTCCGGTGAGGGCAGTGGTGGCTGGAGGTGGAAGAGAAGTGGCTAGGGGAGCTAGGGTTTCCTTAATTTGGGGCAAAAATTGAGGGAGTGGACAAATATATAGGCACAAGGAGCTAGGGTTGCCCAAATGGAGTGCGGTTTTCGGCCACAGGATCAGATTTGGATGGCCTAGATGATAGGAGTGGTTAGGAGTGGTTTGGTGGGCTGTAGGAGGGGTGTCTTGGGCCTCAAAGTGGAGGCACTTTGAGCCCACACGAATAACTGTTGGGGTAGCAAACGGACTCGAAACGCGACGAGATTTGACAGGCGGGCTACACACATCAAAACAACAACACACGACAAGTCTCGCGCCAAACCGGTAACGTTACACGGCCAAACACCAAAGTAGGTCTACGGGACGCCACGGACACGTGAGGGAGCTCCGGAACACGAAACGGACAACGGGAAGGAACGCGTGGAACCGGATGCAACCGACAACACAAATGCAATGCGATGCATATGTCTACATGATATGAATGAATGCCACACACGCACTCAACAAAACGACGAAAACCCGAAAGACAAGGAACCGGAAAAGGAATTGATGAAGCCAGAGATATATTATATGCCCAAAAGGGAAAGTATTACATCCGGGGCATTACAAACTCTCATCTACTACAAAAAGATCTTGTCCCGAGATCTAGGACTGGAAAAAGGAGGGGTACTCGGAACGAAGATGATCTTCTCGTTCCCACGTAGCTTCTCGGTCGGTGTGATGTGACCACTTGACTTTCAAGAATTTGATGGACTTGTTGCGGGTCTTGCGTTCGGTTTCTTCGAGAATAGCAACGGGATGCTCTCGGTAAGACAGGTCTTGTTGAAGATCAATCTCTTCAAACGGAATCATGCGTTCAGGTGCCTTGAAGCATTTGCGGAGTTGAGACACATGGAACACATCATGAACATTGGCGAAGTTGGAAGGGAGCTCAAGTTGATAGGCTAGATTGCCTCTTTTGCCAAGAATCTTGAAAGGCCCGACGTATCTAGGAGCAAGCTTTCCTTTGATACCGAATCTTTGGGTGCCTTTCATCGGAGAAACACGGAGATAGACATGATCTCCAATGTTGAAGGCCAAATCACGATGCTTGCCGTCATAGTAGCTCTTCTGACGCGACTGAGCGGCCTTGAGATTCTCACGTATGACTTTGCACATTTCTTCGGCTTCTGAGATCAAGTCATTGCCAAGAAGTTGACGTTCTCCTGTTTCAGACCAGTTGAGAGGTGTACGGCACTTTCTGCCATAGAGGATTTCAAACGGAGCTTTGCCGGCACTTGCTTGAAAGCTGTTGTTGTAAGAGAACTCGGCAAGTGGAAGGCAGTCTTCCCATTTCATGCCAAAAGAGATGACACAGGCTGTGAGCATGTCTTCTAGAATCTGATTCACTCGCTCGACTTGACCACTAGTCTGAGGGTGAAAAGCAGTGCTGAACCTGATCTTCGTGCCCATGGCGGACTGAAAGGAGTCCCAGAACTTGGATGTGAACAAACTTCCACGGTCTGAGGATATAACTTGAGGAATGCCATGTAAGGACACAATTCTGGAAGTGTACAGCTCTGCCAATTGAGCTGCATTGATGGATTCTTTGACTGGAAGGAAGTGAGCGACTTTGGTAAGCTTGTCAATCACCACGAAGATAGAATCATTCCCTCTTTTGGACTTAGGAAAGCCAGTGACGAAATCCATTTCAATGTGGTCGAATTTCCACTCGGGAATAGGAAGAGGTTGGAGAAGACCGGATGGACGTTGATGTTCTGCTTTCACTCTTCTGCAGACATCACATTCGTTCACGAATTGGGCAATCTCCCTTTTCATGCGTGTCCACCAGTAAGATTGCTTGAGATCATGGTACATCTTGGAACTGCCAGGATGAATGGAAAGGAGAGAATCATGTGCTTCTTCCATTATGAGCTTCCTGAGATCACCTTTGGGAACAACAAGTCTGTCCTCAAAGAACAAGGTATCTCTCTCATCAACACGAAAGCACTTGTATTTAGGAGTGCCCTTTGCAATACCATGTTTCACCTTCTGCACCATGGCATCACTGAGTTGGGCCTCACGGACCTGATCTTCCAAGGTAGGAGCAACTTGAAGATTTGCAAGAAAACTCTGCGGAACTACTTGGAGGTTGAGTTTCCTGAATGCTTCACAAAGCTCAGGCTGGAACGGCTTGATAAGAAGGCTGTTGCAATATGCCTTTCTGCTCAAAGCATCTGCAATCACATTCGCCTTGCCAGGAGTGTATTCGATGCTGGGATCATACTCTTGGATCATTTCAACCCAACGAGTCTGGCGGAGATTCAGATTAGGCTATGTGAAGATGTACTTCAAGCTCTTGTGATCAGTGAAGATGTCGACTTTTCTGCCCAACAACAGATGTCTCCACGTAATCAAAGCATGTACCACAGCTGCTAGCTCAAGATCATGTGTGGGATAGTTCTTCTCACTTGGCTTGAGCTGACGAGAAGTGTATGCCACAATTCTCTTATCTTGCATAAGCACACCACCAAGTCCTTGAAGAGAAGCATCACAGAATACTTCATAGGGCTTGGACTCATCTGGAGGAGTAAGAACTGGAGCAGAGACGAGCTTTTCTTTGAGAGTTTTGAATGCCACTTCACACTCTGGAGACCACAAGTATTTGACATTCTTCCGAAGCAAGTTGGAAAGAGGCTTTGCCATCTTGGAGAAGTTCTCAACGAACCTTCTGCAATAGCTGGCAAGGCCCAGAAAACTGCGGAGTTGCTTGACGTTCTGATGAGCTTCCCAGTTGACAATTGCTTCAACTTTCTCCGGGTTTACCGCAATACCGTCAGCTGAGATGATATGGCCCAGGTACAAAACCTTATCAAGCCAAAATTCGCACTTGGAGAACTTGGCATAGAACTTATGCTCACGGAGTCGATCAAGAACCAGACGTAAGTGCTTTTCGTGATCTTCTTCATTCTTGGAAAACGCCAGAATATCATCCAGATACACAAGCACAAACTCACCAGTATAGGGGTTGAAGATGTAGTGCATCATTCTCGAGAAGGTAGGAGGAGCATTGGCGAGACCAAAGGACATGACCGTATACTCGTATGAGCCGTAGCTCATTCTGAAGGCAGTCTTTGGAATGTCTTGCTCGCGAATGCGAATTTGGTCATAGCCCATTCGGAGGTCGAGCTTAGAGAACACTTTAGCTCCTTTGAGCTGCTCGAAGAGTTCGTTGATGTTGGGGAGCGGATACTTGTTCTTTATTGTCTTCTTGTTCAATGGCCGGTAATCGACGCAGAGACGTTCCGTGCCATCTTTCTTCTTGACAAATAAGACACCACAGCCCCAAGGAGACGTACTAGGCCTGATGAGACCCATACGCTCCTGTTCATCAAGCTGCTTCTTCAATTCCTTCAATTCTTCAGGAGAGAGCTTGTACGGACGCCAGCATGCTGGCTCAGTACCCGGCTCGAGTTCAATGACGAATTACACCTTACGGTGTGGAGGCATGCCTGGAAGTTCTTCAGGAAAGACGTCTTGGTATTCGTTCACCACCGGAATTTGAGATATGGCATTAATTTCGCCCTTATCATTGAGAGAGAAAAGCCTGATAGTGTTATCCCTGGAGGCAAATATAATCACATCTTCATCAGGATGAGTCATCTTGACTTCCTTCCATGCACAATCAATGTGAGCATCATGCTGAGAAAGCCAATCCATTCCGAGGATGAGGTCAATGTCGGAATTGCCAAGAACCACCGGTTTAGCCAGAAAGCGATAATCACCCATGCGAATAGAAACATCCGGAGCAAATATATTAGAAGTCATACGTCTCCCCGGAGAAATGACTTGCAACTTCTGAGGCAGACTTTGGACGTCAACATTATACTTGGATGCAAATGGTTGAGACATGAAAGAACATGAAGCACCCGAATCAAACAACACTTTAGGTGGAAAAGAGTTAACTGAGAGGTTACCCAATATCACATCAAAAGAATTCTCCGCTTGCGCTGCACTCATCAGATTCACCCTTGCTGCCTTTGGATCATGCTTGACCATAGCGGTACCGACAGGAGGAGGAGGCGGAAGGCGCCTTGGGTTGTTGCACTTGTTGGAATAATGGCCCTTCTGGCCACACTTGTAGCAAGTCACCTCAGAAAGTGTACGAGCAGGAGGAACACTTGGTCTTGGAGCTTGGAACTGTTGCTTGGACTGCTTGTTGGAGTTCGATGGGTGGGAGAAACCACGACCACCTGCATTCTTGTTGTTGTTGGAGTTGTTGGAGTTGTTGTAAGGAGCTCGAATCACTGGAGGAGGAGGAAGCCAAAATTTCTGTTGTTTCGAGACCATCTGAGACGATGAGGAAGAGTGAACGGCATCTCGAATCCTCTTTTTAGAAGCCTCCATCTTGAGTTGAGCTGCCTCTTGTTTCAAAGCCATGTTATAGAATTTGTCGAATTCATCGGGCTCGAACAAGGTGAGAGCAAGTTGAAGTTCATCTTTGAGACCTCCACGGAACTGGTAGATTTTTCTCTTGGCGTCAGGAATGTCTTGCTTTGCATAGCGGGCGAGGTTTTGGAACTTGACATTATACTGGTAGACAGTCATAGAGCCCTGCTTCAGGTTGCGGAATTGCTCACGCATACCCTCGATGACACTTGTTGGAATATGGTGAGAGCGAAAATCCTTGCAGAAATCCTCCCAAGAGATCACACGACCTGGCCTGGAGTCTTTGTACTGCTGCCACCAGTCAGCTGCTTGGTCTTTGAGTTGGAAGGCTGCAAACTTCACATAGTCCTCTTCTCTTACATTACTGCACTCAAAATGCTTCTTTATATCGGTTAACCAATCTTCAGCATCAAGAGGGTCGACACAGTAACTGAAAGCTTTTGGATTATTGGCCAAGAACTGGTTGAGAGTAGCATGGTGCTGCTGGTTGAAGAAGTTGCCTTGATTCCCTGGAACACCCTGATTAGCTTGATTAGCTTGCATCTGCTGCATCATCTGCATCAACATCTGGGTGTTCTGAGCTGTAGTTTGCATAATCGCTCTTCAAGCCTCAGACGGAGGAGGAAGGGAAGGAGGACGATCTGGGACCTCTTCACCCTCTGGGGTAGCGTTGGGAACCCGTTTCGGAGCCATCCTGAAAGAGATGACCACGAATCAGCAATTGATTGACAGAAGGTATAAGCTGAATCAACGGAATGAATTGCAACAAGTCTTCTCAATAATCATTCGAACAAGAGGAACGAATGAAATTCTCAGTTTAATGATAACAACAATCTTCACGAGAAGCCACATAGGGTGCAAAAGGTAAAATAAGAAAAACAACAAGGTACGGATGGAAACAAACACAAGATAGGAGCTTCGTTCTAACATCTTTGTGCTGAAAGCTTATGAACGCGTTACGAAAGGGTTTTGCAATCCCCGGATCAGCATAGCCAAGGACCCTTTAAGATGCAACTCCCGATCGGAACATCGGTCATAAAACCACTTCACTCAATGTAGAACCCCGAACTCGCTAACATGCATTCGTTGGAAGAATACCTACGATCTACTGGATAAACCCACCTATTAATTTCTGAAAGTTTCCAGTTATGCAATCAGGTGTTGGGGATACAGGGGAAGCACCGCGCAATCAACTCTAAACCTACATCCAGCTGTATCCATCCTTCAACACATAACCAGTCTTTCTCGGAAACTGCCTACCTCGGACCTTCGAAAAGCATCCACTATAACAAGCTATGGCAATACTCCCGAACTACCTCCCCAGTACTGGGTGATGTCGGGGTTATCTTGACACTAACCGTATAGGAGGGATTTTCGATGTCGGCCGTCTTAAGTATTTAGTACTGCCGCGATATGCTTGTGACGACAATACCCCGAAGCTCAACTCCTCGGGACACTGCCACAACCCCTAATGTCAGGAGGCATTGAGAACAATATTCTCGTCACAAGAACATCGAAACAATCCCAGAATACTCGCGGGATTCCTAAAAAATAATTGGTGCAATTTTTGAAAGTAGAAGAGACAAGAGTAGTCGTCAGGAGTCCTCACGAGAGAGAAAGGGGATGAGAAGCAAAGAATCCTACTCTTCGATATAATATAGGACTCAAAATATTTTCCGTGTGTGCCTAGACTCGACCGTCAACGATTCGATCAATCAGTGGGGGCTCCTAGGTCGGAGAAGGCTCTGAATACCAACTTGTAATGCCTAGGATGGGACTATATCTCCTACGTGTCGAGGCACGACTTAGAGACATCATCCCATGCTGGAATGATCGCAAGTCTGGTATCTTTGCACAACTCATGTAAAAGATGGGGATGGAAAACATAAAATAGTTGGCTTACACTCGCCACGTCACACAAATACAATACATGTCCAAATCATCATTCAATAAAACATCACAGCCCTCTAAGGGTAAAATCCAAATGACAAGATACCAAACATAATTTAAATCCATAGGTCGGATTGAATCCTAGTAGAAGCCTCCACTACTGATCATCAGGATAACGAACATAGTAACGACTACGCTCCTCGTCATACTCCCAGTCTAGCTCGGTGCCATCACATGGATATCTCACCAACGGACCTGCATCTGGTGTGGTGAAGTAACTGTGAGCCACAGAGGACTCAGCAATCCCGTTCCCGGGTAACAAGACTATTTAAGCCTTGGGAGAGGATAAGGCTGAAGAAAAGAATAAGTGTCTGCAGCAGCAACTAGCACTAGCTTACGTGAAAGAGTGCGAGAAGAGAAGTGCCTCGGTCGAGAGGTGATCACGAAGTGATCCTAGCTAAAGCTCAACAAACATAACCCCACCGTGTTCAACTCCCGAATCCCTATTCGGAAATTGATAGTCACGGTACACACGCTGGTAGTATATTAGAACAATGTGTCAAGTTTTCTACAACCGGATATTAACAAGCTCCCATCTGCCACAGAACCGCGGGCACGTCTTTCGAAAGTTCATAACCCTGTAGGGGTGTTCCAACTTGGCCCATGACAAGCCCACGATCCGCGGAGTTGCAACTCCAAAGGTGGGAAGACCCGAGTATTCTCGGAATCCCGTGCTCAAGATACTCCGAACTAAGGTAAGGCTAATCCAGCAAATCCTCCCGGCGTGTCGACACCCTGATGGTAGCCGCGCGTATCTAGTCTCAGGACACGAACGGATGGGTGAAGCTACGGGTTTATATCAATCCTCGAGTTCCCTCGTGGTGACCCCGCAGGCTCCCCGTTTCGGACCAACACTCATGTGGAGCACTGGCCCGGGGGTTGTTGATTAAGAACTCGGGTTTGCAAGACCCTATGCAAGTTTTATTAGTTATTAGGCGAATAGTACCAATGTTGGGACTTGCTGGAAAAGACTTAGCACTTAGCGGTTTATCAAGGGGGTCCCATAAACCCCAACCGTGTGAGAACGCATAATCAAGGAACATAACACCGGTTTAAACGGTTCCTAACGGCATGAGTGGAACAAATCACCAAGCAAAAGGCTTAGCCTTCCACCCTTGCCAATATATAGATGATTTCATTTTAAGCATTTATATAGTGTGATATAACCCAACAAATCTTCAACATGAAGCAAGCATCTTCAACTTCACCTGCAACTAGCAATGCTATAAGAGGGGCTGAGCGAAGCGTACTTAGCCATTCAACGGTTTGCATAGGTAGGGTGGTTAAACAGGTTCATGGTTACAAGTAGGAGGCTGACAGGAAAGACATGGGCATCGAGGCAAGGCTATAGATCGAGACTACTAGCAATAGGCAAAGATAGTAATGTTATCGGGGTTCGGTCATCTTGCCTGAAAAGTAGTCGTTCGGATCGTAAGAAGGGTCCTCGTGCTCAACCTCGTTGGTAACCTCGTGCTCGTACTCGTACTCAGTCTCAGCTTCTGGCTCTAAACAATACAATCACACAAGGCACGAATCAACAAGATGCAATGCGCACACCAAAATGATGGATGCATGGTTGATGCACTAAGGAAGCACACGGAGCACGGAAAATAAGCATTCCAGCAAAAGCTTCAAAACATGATAACAATAGGATATTATGAATCTACACGGAAAATCAATCAAGTTTCATATAAGGCTCGCTGAAATCGGAGCTACGGGCTAAAAGTTATGCCCGAAACAAGAAATAGGCGAAAGCTGAAAATTACAGCAACATAGCAACTTCGGAGCACTAGATAAATAAGCTACAGCACTCAAACATCATGGCAAAGAGCATGAACATAAACTAGACATATCCTACAGCAAATAAGTCTAAAGGTGCACCCCCAAAGGAGCCACGGATCAATAGCAACAAGCTTGGACATATTGAACTTGACAACAAAATCCTGACAGCAGAATTTTATTGAAACTTTGGAGCAAAAGTTAAATATGCTACAGCCACTTAAATAAGCATGTGAGAACATGAATGGATAGCCAACAATATATACTACAAGGAACCCTCAAGAGACACCCCAAAACTATCATGGTTTGTCCTAGAATAGCACGCAAACATGGCATCGGAACATTACAGATTCCAGACTTAGTGAAATTTCACCAAGTGTTAAAACAGCAGTTTCATCATGGCATCTATAAGAGCAAGTTTAAGTCACCTCGAAACTAAACATGGCAAGTGGTAAGCACCACATCAAAGTACACATGATGGTGATTCCGAAACATACAAGCATGCATCATGGAGATAAACACAATGATAGCAATGAGCTCAACAAGATGGCATTTCATAACAAGTTAAATAACTAAACAGCCACATAGCACTTTGCAACGAGGATAAACATGGCAAGATTAAATCTATCATGCAACCTAACACAATCAACATGTAGAGCCTGGAAAGACGAACACGTGGACATGTCATTTGCATCATTCGGATAAACGAGCTAAAAGTTACCACTATGCAAAGATGGCATAAAAACATCACATAGCAGCAGTTTATAACGGGATGCACTCTTGCAACATAAAAATAAGCACCTAGATGATCTCAAACATGCATGGCACAATGAAATGAATCGTAGTGCTAATCACCACGAACGTCTGGACATGTCATTTGCGCAAAACGGACCAACACACAAGAAGTTATCACAGTTTGAAACTAGCATCAGGCAGATAAAAACCACAGGGACTTAGAAGAAAAAAATGAGGTCAACCTCAGATCTGGAGGGAAAACGGGCCCGAGGAGTGGATCTGATGCGGCCCGCGGGGAGATGGATCCGGCCCGGCTGGAGGCCTGGCGAGAGCCTGGCGCGGCCTGGAGTGGGCTTCGGCGGCGACGTCGGCTCGGCGGCCCAGGACGGAGGGAAGCCGGCGGGCGAGTGGGCCGGCCTGGAGGGAGGCGGCGCGGGCGATGCGGCCTGGCCCGAGGCGGCTGGCAGCGGCCCGGCGGCTGGCCTGTGCGGCGCGGGCCCGCGGGAGGGAGGCGGCCCAGCGAGTGGCTCGGCGGAGCGATGCGGGAGGTGGCGCCCGGCTGGCGGAGGAGCGCAATGGGCCGGCGGCTGTGGAGCCTGGCCTTCGGGCGGATCGGGGTCTGGCCTGCGCTGGGCCTGGAGGCGGCTGGCGAGCGGAGTGGAGATGGGCCCCCGGCTCAGGCCTCTGGGGCGAGGAGCTGGAGAGGGACTCTGGGCCTGGCGCTGCGCTGGCCTTCGGGCGCGGGCGTTGACCGATCGAGATCTGGATCGGGGGGCTCCTCCCCCGACCGATCGATCCAGCAGCGGCGCTGCAGCTGGCCTCGAGCCGGCGGGAGGCAGGGGTGGTGCCTGGCCGGCGAGGTGGTGGCGCCGGCCGGCGGGAGGCGGCGGGAACGGCGGTGAGGTGGTGCGGTGGTGAAGAAGAAGGGCAGCGGTGGAGTTCCGGCGAGCTCCGGGAACTCCGGCGAGGTACTCCGGCGGTGCTCCGGCGAGGTGGTGGTGAGCTCCGGCGAACTCTCCGGTGAGGGCAGTGGTGGCTGGAGGTGGAAGAGAAGTGGCTAGGGGAGCTAGGGTTTCCTTAATTTGGGGCAAAATTTGAGGGAGTGGACAAATATATAGGCACAAGGAGCTAGGGTTGCCCAAATGGAGTGCGGTTTTCGGCCACAGGATCAGATTTGGATGGCCTAGATGATAGAAGTGGTTAGGAGTGGTTTGGTGGGCTGTAGGAGGGGTGTCTTGGGCCTCAAAGTGGAGGCACTTTGAGCCCACACGAATAACTGTTGGGGTAGCAAACGGACTCGAAACGCGACGAGATTTGATAGGCGGGTTACACACATCAAAACAACAACACACGACAAGTCTCGCGCCAAACCGGTAACGTTACACGGCCAAACACCAAAGTAGGTCTACGAGACGCCACGGACACGTGAGGGAGCTCCGGAACGCGAAACGGACAACGGGAAGGAACGCGAGGAACCGGATGCAACCGACAACACAAATGCAATGCGATGCGTATGTCTACATGATATGAATGAATGCCACACACGCACACAACAAAACGACGAAAACCCGAAAGACAAGGAACCGGAAAAGGAATTGATGAAGCCAGAGATATATTATATGCCCAAAAGGGAAAGTATTACATCCGGGGCATTACAACAAGTTAAGCTTGAGTTTAGCACATGTTAAAGCACTCACTATACATTTCAAGCAAGCATGGCACGATTATAAGTAGCGGAAAGAGTAAACGTGTAATTTTAAAGAAAGTGTAGCGACCTCGATCCCAATGGACCGGAGTCTCTGTGATTAAGTGTCATCCCTGGATCAGTATGCTGACACACACAGTACTTGAGGATTTATAACACAGTTTCAATCAAAACCTTATTACATCGAAGAATCCCGATAGAGAGTCTTATTACAAAATATGGCTGAAGGCCATCTAACAATAATAAACTAATACGAACTGCGGAAGCATCAAAGAAAAGTTGAGTCCATCCAACTCCACGTCAAACATTGAGTGCATGATAATGACCTAATCGCACCTTATTCTTTGTCGGAAAACTCTGCAACATGAGACGTTGCAGCCGTGTAGGTTAGCACATTGAATATGCTGGCACGAACACACTATAGCAAGTAATGAACAAGTATCTACAACTATATGCATATTTCGCTGGTGGAGGCTATAAGGTTTATTTTTGCATAAAGCTAATTTTTTCCAACAACAAAGGAATAAATTTTTTTTACTAATCAGTTGAGTAAAGCAATATTGAGAGTGGTTCCTCCATCTTAATCCCAAAATCCACAAAGTAACTATTAACCCAACAAGTTAATTAAAATAGAGTGTTGAGATCAGTCCATAATTCAAATACCAGGATACTCAAAATGTCCTTAACCGAGGACTCGGCTACTCATGAATAGATTGTACACTCTGTAGAGGTTTGCGCAGTTTTCCCCTCAAGACTCGACCGCATACAAGATCGAAAGATCGAGACATAGTCTTTCATAAGCATTCACTCTTTACCCTGGATAGACCGGTACACCTACTTTCCCCTACATTTGCTAGTCCACCACTGAAAGAGCTCACACAACATACTCAATTATGCCAGACCCCATAATGGCTTGTGGCTGCACACGGAAGTTTCTAGGCATGAATAATATATGATCCCTTTGAGCCTGGCTGGCATTCCATTGGATGATCACACGGTTCCTCCGGGATATCCCTGGACAACACTGGATTCTGCAGGTGCCCTTCAACCAATCCTCCCAGTTGTGTATTAAAGTTGCCACCTTAAACATTCCTTTAGTTGTTATTACACTCTCAACTTTCATGAAATCTCACATACCAATCCACATCTACGAGCATGGCTAAGCAGTAAGTAACAAAGCGTATACTCCCTAGGTTAATCTCAAGCCATTGGGTTCCTACCTCATGAACTACTCAGCAATACCACATGTATCCAAGTCCTACTCATGCAAATCTTTGAGGATAAAACTAATGCAATAAAAACTGGGTATTGAAAAGTATGATCAAAGTATGAACTTGCCTTGCTGACGATCGTTGAAACCTAGAGACTCGTAGTATCAAGATTCGCACTCCGGAAATTCTATGGCAATCAAACAATAGCATACATAAGCAATGATGCAACAGAATCGAAGAACAGATCTTTAAAAGTCTCGAAAACCAGCGAAATAACTCTTGCAACAGAAAACAATTTCTAATAGTACCAAAATTAAGTGAATTTGGCCTCATCAGAAAGTTTAGGTCAAGAGCTTCGATTTGCAAATAGAATCAACTCAAACAGAGTTATGAAACTCAAGTTACGATCAAAAAAAGTTCAAATACAAATCTATTTGAATTCAAACTTTAAAACTTTCAAAAACATATTTGAGTTGTGTTACTAGAAAGATGAAATCAAAACAAAGAGTTTGGCGTTTGTTTCATCTAATTCCGACTAACGAGCAAAGAGTATTGATCGTTTGAAAACCAGAGACTGATCTGTAAAAACTTTAATTGCGGCTAGGTCCCTGGTGAAAATTAACAGAAAAAGAAAATACTAAATAGCGAACATTCCTTTTTCTGATCTAAACATCACATGTTCGCTGTTTAATAAAATATAAAAAAACAGATCTATGGTTTTTAAGAAAAAACGATCTAGGGTTAAAAAACGAAAACAAAACAGGGAAAAGACCAGGCGGTCTTACGGGTTCGCGGGTCACTGGTCGGGTCTGGCGGGTTCGGCTGGCGGGTTCAGGCGACGGGCGGCGGGTGGTGGTGGCGTCCGGCGGTGGCGGCGGTGAGCTTCGGCGGCGGTGGAGGTTGCACCAACGACGACTTGCGGGGCTGGCGCGGGCGGCGGCGACTTGCGGAGATGGCCCGGGCGACGGCACAGCGAGCGGCGGCTGGGCAAGGTGCGGGCGGCGGCGGCTTGCGGCGCGGCGGTGGGCAGGTGGCGGTGGTGGGGTGAGGTCGAGGGGGTGGAGCCGGGGGCGGCCCTTATAAAGGGGGGCTGGGTCGGCCTCGGCTTGCGCGAGGGGCAATGCCGGCATGCCCGGCTCGGACTCCGGGGGAGTCCCGGCGGCGCACGGGAGGGAAGAGGTTGTGGCGCTACGGGCCGGCGGCTGGGCTTCGACCCAGCTAGCACGAAAAACTTTTTTTAAATATTTTTTCTGAAAATACAGAAATATAGAAAACGGCAATAAAAATATTTTTCAGAATATTATAGAAAAATTCACACATACTTAGGGCCTTATTATTCACCTGGTGAAAAAAATTCTCGGCCTAAATGCCTAAAATAAAAATAAACTTTTTAGTACTAATAAAATACTAAAAAGAAATACTTTTGCAAATAAAAATCCAATAAATATATTTTTACTCAAAATTCAAATTCCAACATTTTTATTCTGTTTCGAAGAAGTCATATTATCTTCTCTTATTATTTTAAAAATATTGAAAATGAAAATTGGTAAAAATAATATTTGATCCAACCCCACATGGAAAAAATAAAATTGTGGGTCCTCTTTGGAAAAATCCCAACTCTCTCACTTGGGTCCTTGAGTTGCTTAAAGTCTTTGGATCAATTTCCAAATAAAAATCAAATTCAAAATGCTCAGATGATGAATGCATATGAATGTTTATGATAGCATACAAACCTACCCTCTTAAGATGAGTCTCGCCCTCGAGATTTGGGTTGGCTAGAAAATAGATGTGGGTGGTCTTGTCGAAGATCTTCCTCTCATTGCCAGGTGGGTTCATCATCCGTGTGGTGACTCCACTGAACTTTATGAAACTTGATGACCTTGCTGGGGGTAACTCTGTCGGCAAACTCAAGAATCTTGACAGGCTTCCCCTCATAAGTCAGATCACTCTCTAACTGAATTGCTTCCAGGGGCACTGTATCTCGTAGCGGAATCTCAGCCATCTCTGCGTGACACTTCTTCAACCGAGATATGTGAAACATATCGTGTACCCCGGACAAATTTCAGGCAACTCTAGCTGATAAGCTACTTCTCCTCTGCGCTCCAAAACTCTGTACAGTCCACAAATCGTGGTGCCAATTTACCCTTAAATCCAAAACGCTTAACTCCTCGAAGTGGGGACACACGAAGATATGCTCTATCTCCAACTTCGTAGGTCACCTCTTTGTGTTTCGTATCTGCATAACTCTTCTGTCGGGACTGGGCTATCTTTAGTCTGTCGCGGATTAACTTGACCTTCTCCTCTGAAACTCTTATTAAATTAGGTCCAAACAACTTCCGGTATCCGACTTCATCCCACATAAACGGTGTCCTGCACCTCCTTCCGTATAAAGCTTTGAAAGGGGCCATCTGCAGACTAGTCTGATAACTATTGTTGTATGAGAACTCTGCGTAAGGCAAATTATCATACCAACTAGATCCATAATCTAGTGCACAAGCTCTCAACATGTCCTCCAGAATCTGATTGACTCTCTCTGTCTATCCATCTGTTTGTGGATGAAAGGCTGTACTGAATTCAAGCCTCGTACCCAAGGTCTCGTGCTACTGCTTCCAAAACTTTGAGGTAAATTGTGTTCCTCTATCTGATACAATGGTCCACAGAACTCCATGTAGACATACGATAGTGCTCATGTATATCTTGGCCAACTTAGCGCTCGTGTAAGTGCTCTTCACAGGGATAAAGTGAGCTACCTTAGTCAAACGATCAATTATAACCCAGATGGAATTGTACCCTGAACGTGTCTTGGGCAATCCTGTGATAAAATCCAGTCCAAGCTTACCCCACTTCCAATATGGTATTGGTAACGGCTGTAGTAACCCTGCTGGTTTTTGATGTTCTGCCTTAAGTCTCTGACAGACGTCACATACCGCTACATACTCGGCATTGTCCTTCTTCATTCCGGTCCACCAGTAATTATGCTTCAAATCCAAATACATCTTAGTGTTGCATGGATGTATCGAGTAAGGAGAATCATGAGCCTCCTGAAGAATCAACTTCCTGACCTCCGGGTCATTAGGCACATAAATACGTTCTTCAAACCATAGTGTTCCGTATTCATCCTCACGGAATCCTTTTGCCTCTCCTTTGCTCATTCTGCCCTTTATTTCAGCAATTCCTTCGCCCGTCTTCTGGGCTTCTCAAATCTTGCCCAACAAGGTGGACTGAATTTCCAATGTGGCAACATAGCCTCTAGGGACTATCTCCAACTGTATGTCTCTGAGGTCGTCTGCTAACTCCTGGGGTAAACCTCCGGGTATGATGGTATTAACATAACTCTTGCGACTCAACGCATCTGCCACGACATTGGCTTTTCCAAGGTGATAATGCAATCTCCTACCATAATCATGTATGAGCTCCAGTCATCTCCTTTGCCCGAGGTTTAAATCCTTCTGCGTGAAGATGTACTTTAAACTCTTATGATCCATGTATACATCACAATGGTTTCCAATAAGAAAGTGCCTCCAGGTCTTGTGTGCGTGCACTACGGCTGCTAACTCCAAATCATGCATGGCATAATTCAACTCATGGGGTCAAAGCTGACATGATGCATATGAAACAACTCTTCCTTCTTGCATGAGAACACCTCCAAGTCCTTGACGTGAAATGTCACAATACACTTGAAAATCCTTATGAATATTTGGGAGCATCAACACTCGGGCTGTAACCAAAAACTTCTTCAACTCCTGAAAACTGGCCTCACATTCTTCGGTCCAATTGTACTTACTTTCCTTCTTCAACAACTCCGTCATGGGCTTTGCAATCTTCGAGAAATTCTCAATTAAACTCCGATTATATCCTGTGAGTCCAAGAAAACTGCGAATCTCACAAACTGAGGTGGGTGCTTTCCATTCTGTGACGGCCTCTAGTTTGGGGGGTCTACTGCTATACCATCTCCTGATATAACATGTCTGAGAAATCCAACTTCCTTCAACCAAAACTCACATTTGCTGAAACTGGCATATAACTGATGTTCCCTGAGCTTCTCAAGAACTAAACGCAAATGTTCCTTGTGCTCTTCTTCATTCTTGGAGTAAACCAATTTGTCATCAATGAACACTACCACAAACTTATCCAAGAACTCCATGGACACCTTGTTCATCATACTCATAAAATAGGCAGGGGCATTAGTAAAACCAAATGACATAACCGTGTACTCATAAAGCCCGTAGCTTGTGGTAAAAGATGTCTTAGGTATGTCCTGCTCTTGGATCTTGAACTGATGATATCCAGATCGTAAATTGATCTTAGAGAAAACTTTGTCTCCTTGCAACTGGTCAAACAGATCATTGATCACCGGCAGAGGGTACTTGTTCTCAATCGTCACCTCATTCAGTGCATGATAATCCACAACCATCCTTCTTCTTGACTAAAAGCACTAGGGCTCCCCAAGGTAAAGAACTTCATTGAATACACCCTTTCTCCATTGACTCCTTGATCTGCTTCTAGTTCTCTTCCAAATCATTTGTGGGCATCCGTACGGTCTCTTGGGTATTGCTCCAGTTCCTGGTAATAACTCAATCAAGAACTCGATGTCTCGATCCGGTAGCATGCCTGGTAACTACTCCGGAAATACACCGGGGTAATCCTTCACAATTGGTACTTCCTCCTGAACAAATCCCGAGAGTGCATTCACTTGCGTCTTCCGGGGTGTGTGCCTCGACACATACTTGATCCTCTTTCCTTCCGGGGTGGTGAGGAGAATAGATCTACTGGTGAAATCAATGTTTCCTTCAAACTTGGATAGACAATCCATACCTATGATTACATCCAAACCCTGGGATTCCAAAATGATCAATGGCAATTGATAACATCCTCGGCTAGCCATGTACTCTACTCCAGGGGAACTTACTAACATAGGTGACTTAAAGGCTATGATGGGCAAATGATACTTTTCCACAAAACCCCTTGATATGTATGAATGAGATGCACCAGGGTCAAAAAGAACAAGGGCGGTAAATGCATTAACCAAAAACTTACGAACCACTGCGTCGGGCTGCTCGTCTATCTTCTCCACATTGACGTGATTCACCTGTCCCCTGGTGAATGGATTGGGATTCTTCCCTGAGCTTCCGTTAAGATCCATGGGTGGGATGGTTATGTCCTCCTGAGTATGGGGAATAACGGGACTTTTGCTGAGATCCAGAGTTATACTTTCTCGATCCATACTTCCTCTTACGGGTATCAATCTACTGCTGATTTCCTTCGATCATGGTAGCCTTGTCTACCAGCTCCTGGTAGTTGTTGTAGGTTGGTACCATCAGCTGCATACTCTACTCATCATTGAGTCCCTCCAGAAACTTCTCCTGCTTCGTGGCGTCAGTGGCCATATCATCTGGCGCATAGCGAGCTAACTGCCTAAAGTCATCCACGTACTGCCACATAGTATGGTTTCCTTCGCGCAAGTTGTGAAACTCATGCTTCTTCAGGTTCATGGCTCCAGCTGAAACATGTGCAGTGTGGAAGGCTTGCTGAAACTAATCCCAAGTAACTGTAGCAAGTGGATAAGTGGCGGTGTAGTTCTCCCACCAAGCGGCTGCTGGTCCTTCAAGCTGATGTGCGGCAAAGCGCACTCTCTCTGCATCTGTGCATCCTACAGTTGCTAGCTCTCTTCCCATCTTGCGGAGCCAGTCATCTGCAACAATCGGCTCGGTGCTACTAGAGAACACTGGCGGATTCAACCTTAGGAACCGGGTCAGGTTGTCATGGGGAGGAGGATGTGGGTTGTTGTTGTTGCCTTGGTTATGAACAAGTAGTTGCATCAAAGTGTTCTTCTGCTAGATCAACTGGGTGAGCTCAGGTGGGAGCTGGAATCTAGGCTCATGTCTCAGAGGCATCTGATGCGTTAGAGGGATGAGAATAAAAATAGAATGAGGTCTAGGGGAAATTCACTACCCATATGCACCTGAGACAAACAATTTCATATCATCTCACTCAATTCAAACAAGATCACACAAAAGACACTAATACAAAGCTGGCGAACGATTCTAACTACTTGTGAGAGTACTAATAATTACAGGGTGGCTATCTAATTACTATCATCGGAAGAAGACTCCATGATATGTGCTCCAGCTTCGTCTTCATAATCACTTTCATCACTCTCGGTGTCGTCTATCAGAATGTAGTTTTCCGAATGCATGCCCATCTCTGGTTCTGGCTTCACCACGGGTGCTCCAACCTTCTTTAGTTCTTCATTCTGCTCCAGTAGTACATCGATTTCCTCTTCATATCCATCATGTATTGTCTTGAATTCCTCTTCTAGATCCACGTTTCGTGTCATCACCATCTTGGTCTTCAGCATGAGCGTGCGCATTTGATTCGCGTAGCGTCGAATGTGTTGGTCCATCTCCTGTATGAATGCTGCAATGGACTTCTCGTTCCTGGTGCGTATCATCTCCCATTGTTCATCACAGCATCAAAAAATCTGGTAGATGGTGTCTTCAAGATCCTTGTTGTAGACTTCACATATGCGTCCAAAAGTGATGTGTGCTGCCATAATCTTTCCCAAGCTCCAAGTAGGTGCATCAAAGGCAAGCTCAAGAGGTTCCGTGACCGATGTAATAGTCCTCCCAGGAACACTAACTTTGATCTTCCAGCACTCCTCTTCTGGCAATGTTGCATAGAAATTTCCAGTGATACTTGGTATTCCGATGTGCAGGTACCTCGTGATTTTCTTCAAGTGTCTTCCAAAAGGGGTCTCATCATCAGGCTTAGTGAACTTGTTCCCGGGGTCTGACATCTATGGAATAGAAATAGAGAAGTATGAGAAATGAGTAGAGAAGAGCATCATGTGGCTTATCCTAGTGGTCGCGTCATACAGTCAACGTGTGCTCTAATACCATCTTTGCAGCGACCTCGATCCCAATGGACCGGAGTCTCTTTGCTTAAGTGTCATCCCTGGATCAGTATGCTGACACACACAGTACTTGAGGATTTATAACAAAGTTTCAATCACACCTTATTACATCAAAGAATGCTCATATGGAGTCTTATTACAAAATATGGCTGAAGGCCATCTAACAATAATAAACTAATACGAACGGCGGAAGCATCAAAGATAAGTTGAGTCCATCCAACTCCACGGGAAACATTGAGTGCATGACAATGACCTAATCGCACCTTATTCTTCGTCGGAGAACACTGCAACATGAGACGTTGCAGCCATGTAGGTCAGCACATTGAATATGCTGGCAAGAACACACTATAGCAAGTAATGAACAAGTATCTACAACTATATGCATATTTGGCTGGTGGAGGCTGTAAGGTTTATTTTTGCATAAAGCTAATTTTTCCCTACAACAAAGGAATGCATTTTATTTACTACTTAGTTGAGATAAGCAATATTGAGAGTGGTTCCTCCATCTCAATTCCCAAATCCACAAAGTCACTATGAACCCAACAAGTTAATTAAAATAGAGTGTTGAGATCTGTCCATAATTCAAATACCAGGATACTCAACATGTCCATAACCGAGGACACGACTACTCAAGAATAGATTGTACACTCTGCATAGGTGTGCACACTTTTTCCCACAAGACTCGACCACATCCATGATCGGAAGATCGAGACATAGTCTTTCAGAAGCATTCACTCTTTACCCTGGATAGACCGGTACACCTACTTTCCCCTACATCTGCTAGTCCACCACTGAAAGAGCTCACACAACATACTCAACTATGATAGAGCCCATAATGGCTTGTGGCTGCACACGGAAGTTTCTTGGCATGAATGATATATGATCCCTTTGAGCCTGGGTGGAATTCCGTAGGATGATCACACGGTTCCTCCGGGATATCGTAGGACAACACTGGATTCTCTAGGTGCCCTGAAACCAATCCACCCAGTTGTGTATTAAAGTTGCCACCTTAAACATTCCCTTAGTTGTTATTACACTCACAACTTTCAGGAAATCTCACATACCAATCCACGTCTACGAGCATGGTTAAGCAATAAGTAACAAAGCGTATATTCCTTGGGTTGATCTCAAGTCATTGAGTTCCTACCTCAGGAACTTCTCAGCAATACCACATGTATCCAAGTCCTACTCATGCAAATCGTTGAGGATTGAACTAATGCAATAAAAACTGGGTATTGAAAAGTATGAACTTGCCTTGCTGACGATCGTTGAAACCTGGAGACTCGTAGTAGCAAGCTTCGCACTTCGGAAATTCTAGCGCAATCAAACAATAGCATACATAAGCAATCATGCGACAGAATCGAAGAACAGATCTTGAAAAGTCTCGAAAACTAGCGAAATAAGCATTGTAATAGAAAACAATTTCTAACAGTACCAAAATGAAGTGAATTTGGCCTTACCAGAAAGTTTAGGTCAAGACCATCGATTTGCAAAAACAATCAACTCAAATGGAGTTACGAAACTCAAGTTACGATCAAAAGAAGTTCAAATACAAATCTGTTGGAATTAAAATTTTAATACTTTTAAAAACAAATTTGATTTGTGTTACTGGAAAGATGAGATCAAAACGAAGAGTTTGGTGTTGGTTTCATCTAATTCCGACCAACGAGCAAAAAGTAATGATCGTTTCAAAACCAGGGGCTAATCTGTAAAAAACATTAATCGCGGCTAGGTCCCTGCCGAAAATTAACAGAAAAAGAAAATACTAAATAGCTAACTTTTTTTTTCTAATTTAAATAGCAGACGTTCGCTGTTTAATAAAACAAAAAAACATATCTACGGTTTTTAAGGAAAACCGATCTAGGTTTAAAAAAACCGAAAACAAAACTGGGAAAAGACCGGGTGGTCTTATCGGTTCGCGGGTCGCGGTCAGGTCCGGTGGGTTCGGGCGACGAGCGGCGGCGGGTGGTGGCGTCCGGCGGCGGCGGCGGCGGAGGTTGCGGCTGCGGTGGCTTGCAGGGCTGGCGCGGGCGACAGCACAGCGAGCGGCGGCGAGGCGAGGCGCGGGCGGCGGCGGGCAGGCGGCGGCTGGGTGGCGTCGAGCGGGGGGGGAGGCGGCGCTTATAAAGGGCGGGGGTGCAGGTCGGCCTTGGCTAGCGCGAGGGGCAACGCCGGCGTGCCCGGCTCGGACTCCGGGGGAGTCCCGGCGGCGCACAGCGGGGAAGAGGCAGTGGTGCTGCGGGCCGGCGGCTGGGATTAGGCCCAGCCGGCCCGAATTTTTTTAAAATATTTTTTTCTGAAAATACAAAAAAAATAGAAAAAGGCAATAAAAATATTATTTTTAAAAAATACAGAAAAATTCACACATACGTAGGGCCTTATTATTGACCCGGTGAACATTTTTCTGGGCCTAAAATAAAAATAATTTTTTTAGTACTAATAAAATACTTAAAATAAATAGTTTCGCAAATAAAAATCAAATATATATATTTTTACTCAAAATTCAAATTCCAACATTTTTATTCTGTTTTGAAGAAGTCATATTATCTCCTCTCATTATTTAAAAACATTGAAAATGAAAATTGGTAAAAATAATATTTGATCCAACCCCACTTGAAAAAAATAAAATTGTGGGTCCTGTTTGGAAAACTTCCAACTCTCTCACTTGGGTCCTTGAGTTGCTTAAAGTCTTTGGATCAATTTCCAAATAAAAATCAAATTCAAAATGCTCAAATGATGAATGCATATGAATGATCTATGATAACATCCAAATAGAAAATTGAGATGTTACAGAAAGTAAATGGAGGGGATTGGAGTGTGCAAATGCAAAGGAGATGCGGAGATTTTTGGCGTGGTTCCGATAGGTGGTTCTATCGTACGTCCACGTTGATGGAGACTTCAACCAACGAGGGGAAACGGCTACGCAAGTCCATGGAGCGCTCCACCCATGAAGGGTCCACGAAGAAGCAACCTTGTCTATCCCACCATGGCCATCGGCCATAAAGGACTAGCCTCACTCGGGTAGATCATCATGAAGTAGGCGACCTCCTTGACCTTAGAAACTTCTTGGTTCAATTTCACATCACGAGAAGGCTCCCAAGCAACACCTAAGCCATCTAGGAGACACCACTCTCCAAAAGGTAATAGACGATGTGTTGATGATGAACTCTTTGCTCTTCTACTTCAAACAATAGTCTCCCCAACACTTAACTCTTTCTCACAGATTTGGATATGGTGGAATAATAATTGGAGTACAAAGCAACTTGGGGAATGCTAGAAATCAAGGTTCAAATGGTAGGAATGGAATCTCTTGATCTCAACACATGACTAGGTGGTTCTCTCTCAAAAAATGAATGGTGGAAGTGTAGGCATGCTCTGATGGCTCTCTCTCTCTAATGGAGAAGGGGGTGGAGGGGTATATATAGCCTCCACACAAAATCCAACCATTACACACATATGACCAATCTCGATGGGACCTAATAGTTAAACTCGGTGGCACCGGTATGTTCAAATATATGAACATTAGGAATCTCGGTGGGACCGATGGCTAGAGCTTAGGGCAAACATCATCTCGACGGCGCCAATTGTATCCACTCGGCGGGACCGAAGTGAGGCAATAAGCAACAGAGAATTTGTCAAACCAACTCAGTGGTACCGACTGCATGAACTCGGTTAGACCGAAGTGGATGCAATTGATTATGGAGCGCTGGCAAGGTCATCTCGGTGAGAATGAGATCCGTATCGGTTGGACAGATTTGTTAGGATTTCCGGTAGTGGCTATGTCAAATGTACTCGGTGGCGTCTGGTAGGAAATATCGATGGGGCCGAGTTTGGCAATAGGGTTTGGATATATTTGGATGGAGAAAGAGGCTAAGGGTTTTGGAGCAATATCACTAAGCACTTGAGCAACCAGATCATTAAGAAACACCTCATCCCATTTTAATAGTATTGGCTTTCCAATGGACTCGATGTGATCTTGGATCACTAAAATAGAAATGAAGAGTCTTGAGCTTTTGCCAATCTTGTCCTTTGCATTAAGAAGGGGTTCCACATCCTCTTGTCCTAGCCATGCCACTTTTGAACTTTCTTGAATATACTAGATAAAACTATTAGTCCAACAAGAGATATGTGGACATTAATTACCAAAATCACCCATGGAGCACTTGTGATTTCAATCTTCTCCTTTTTGGTAATTGATGACAACATACATCAAAGCTTCAAGTAAATAAATCAAAGAGTAGTAACCAAAGAATTGGAAGAACATGTAACTTGCATGAGCTCCCCCTACATGTGTGCAATCATATAATGATAGAATTTGGACAACATGTCAATGCATAACATGACATAGTAAGTAATGAGTTACATGTATCTTGGCCATATGCACCTGAGCGAAAATAATGTGGCATGACTTTCATATACATGGTTCTCTCTTGCAAAAAATATGTGCAAAAGCAAGAGATCACCAGGCACATGAGTGTGATAAAAGTGGCATGACTTTCATATACATGGTTCTCTCTTCCATATACTTACCTTATGGTCTTTGAACTGACTGTTGAAGAAGCAAACTTGATAAAACAAGGTTAAATAACACCAAAAAACCTCAAACAAGAAGGATTTCAAGATCCACAAGATTACAAAGACTGGGATGACATGTAATAGGTGAGTATCACCGAGTGAGTACTTCATTTAGATATAGACATGTCCCCAAATAATTAAATATTTGCAATGAATTCCATGAATTGTTCTCCCCAAGCATGAACACCCTCTCCCCAAGAATCTAGCAATGGATAATAGGAGTAGGTAGGGTGATAAACAAATAGAGAAAACTCAAGCTAAGAGCAAATAACTAAATGAAAGCTAACATGTCTTTCCCCTCTAAGATACATGCACATCCTCTCCTATTATAAAATATACATCTAGAGTAACTTTGTAAGAATTAGCTTTGATGTGCTCTCTCTCTTTCAGATATTTCTCTCCCCCTTTGACATCAATTTCCAAGAAGGGTCCTTCATGGATATGAGTCAAGCGAGTATGGTCCTGTAGATACACAATCAAGGCAGAGTGAAGCTTATGATGGAGACAGAGGAAAAGGATCATTGAGTGGAGCTAGAAAGAATAAACAATATAAGATGGCAAAAAGTTTTCTCAGCAGTGAAATCAATGGCGCTGATTCATATCAATCGGTGACACCGAGATAAGGCAGTCACTGACCACACAGAGTCAGTCCATTTCGGGTGAACCGATGAGCTGTGTACGAGTAAAACTTTTGCTTCGATCAAGCCGATAGGCTTGGATCAGTGGGACCGAGTTCAATGCAGAGGAACACTTTTTCCAGCTCAGCTCACTTTGCAAATGAAATTTCACAAGGATTTTGAAGGAAATTTTCATAAGGATTTGCAAGGAATTTGACTGAAAAGAAATGATAACAGAGAAGATAAAAATAATCTAGATGAAGTTTTTTTTGATGAAAGAGGGGAGCACTCTAATAAAAGAAGAAATGCAACCAAGAAAGAAATCACTAGAGAACTTCATCTAGAGGAGGGGTCAGCGACAAGGTCACATATGTTAGAGTATATTCACTTAGGAGTCAAGTGAGATCACTTGATCATAGGTCATACTCATCGTTAACGTCAAAATGGGGTCACCATTTTTCATTTAGGCGTCTTGATGTATTCACATCTAGTTGAGTTGCTTAAACTCATGACTTGGAGTAAAGCTTCTCTAAGATGGAAAATAGATACCTTGGGTTTGTTGTTGAACTTGATCATGTAGTTGAACTTGTTGTGAATGCTCCATGTTGATGTAGTTCATCAAAATTTGGGAGCATCCTTATGAATGTGAAGTCCATCTTGCTCAATGGGTTAGTCTAGAAAGAAATGGCTCGTATGTATCCAAATTGACAAGAATGAAATTCATCATAAATACTGTCAAAGGACATGTTGAGTGTATTCTTGTTCCTTAATATCAACAACTCAAGCATAAATATTTGGTGATGTAGAAATTGCTCAAGATGTGAGTGATTTGCAATCACATAGATTTAGGCTCATCCAAGTACCTATAAGGGTTAGATAACATGCAGGGGTGCAAATATATCCAAGACATATGATCATCATTATAAGGAAAATATCCAGGATTAGTCAAATAGGCTCATGCCTTTCATGTATCCAAGGAGTCACTACTCGAAATTTGAGGCATCAATGATATTCAATTCACCTCTCAATCGACAAAATATCTTTTCATCAAGCGGTTTACTGAAGATATCCACCAATTGCTTATCGGTACACACATGCTTAAGATTGATGTCTCCTTCAGCAACATGATCATGAATGAAATGATGACGAACTTCAATATGATTAGCTCAAGAATGTTGCATGGGTTTGTGAGAAATCTTAATAGAACTCTCATTCTCACAAAGCAATGGAACATATTTCACATATATCGCATAATCTTTAAGAGTTTGGGTCATCCAAAGTAATCGAGCACAGTATGATCTCGCGGCAATGTATTCCGCTTCAGCGGCGGATAAGGATACCGAGTTTTGTTTCTTGGAGGACCAAGAGACAAGGGATCTACCAAAAAATTGACACATACCTGATGTGGACTTTCTATCACCCTTGTCACTGGCATAGTTCGAGTCGGAATAGCCAACAAGATCAAAAGATGACTTCTTAGGGTACCAAATGCCAAAATTTTGTGTATGAATCAAATATATCACTATCTTTTTCACGGCCTTAAGATGACATTCTTTTGGAGTAGCTTGATATCGTGCACACATGCACACACTTAGCATGATATCGAGATGAGAGGCACAAATATATAGTAATGAACCAATCATAGATCGGTAAACCTTTTGGCCATCCTTCATCAAGTCAAGAGGTCCACTAGTAGGCACGGGAGTTTTCATACCCTTGCTTTCTTGCATGTTGAACTTTTTGAAGAGATCCTTCGTATACATTATTTGTGAGACAAAGGTACCTTCCTTAGTTTGCTTGATTCGTAGTCCAAGGAAAAATTTAAGTTCATTCATCATAGACATCTTATACTTCTTCGATATTAACCTTCCAAACTTTTCACTAAAATGAGGGTTAGCAGAACCAAATATGATATCATGCACATAAATTTGACACACAAATAATTCTCCATTATCCCTTTATTAAAAAGAGTAGAATCAATCTTCCCAATTTCAAAGCCTTTTTCAATAAGAAACTTAGTCATACATTTATACCAAGCTCTAGGAGCTTGTTTAAGACCATAAAGAGCTTTGTGAAGTTTGTAAACATTATTAGGTTTCTTGGGATTAACAAAGCATGTAGGTTGTTTAACATACACTTCCTACTCAATCTCACCATTGAGAAAATCACTTTTAATGTCCATTTGGTATAAACTAAAATCATGATGATTTGCATAAGCAAGGAAAATGCGAACGGACTCAAGTCTAGCAATGGGGCAAAGTGATATCATGATGATTTGCATAAGCAAGTAAAATGCGAATGGACTCAAGTCTAGAAATGGGAGCATATGTCTCACAATAGTCCATACCTTCGACTTGACTGTAGCCTTGTGCGACCAGACATGGCTTATTGAGTACAACTTGTCCATCTTCATTTTGCTTATTCCTAAACACCCACTTGGTTCCAATGACATTTTGATCATCATTTGTCTTCTCAACCAGTGTACGCACTTGATTCCTCTTAAAGTTGTATAGCTCTTCGTGCATAGCATTTATACATTCCGGATCCTCAAGAGCTTCTTCTACCTTCATAGGTTCAATGCTAGAAATGAATGAGTAATGTTCACAAAGGTTAGCCAAACGAGTTTTAGAGCGAGTGATTCTCCCAGTTGTGATGTCATCAAAGATTTGTTCAACAACATGATCTCTTGAAACTCTTGATCTAAATCACGAGAGATTTTTCTTGTGTTGTGGTGGAACATCCTCACCATCATCTTCTTCTTCATTGTTGTTGGCGTTGTTGTTCCCTTGTGGAGGTGGAGAAGGAGGTTGAGGTGGATCATCTTGGTGTACTTCCTCATTCTCTTCGTCTTGACGTGTTCCACTTGTGGATGCCTCCATGTCAACTTGTGGTTCACGTTGATGTGAGGTTGAGGCTTCCACTTGATTGGACGAAGTGCTCTCCTTCACCTTCATTGGACGGATATTCCCAATAGATAGATCTGGAATTTCTTTCGAGGGGTCTTTGTCTCCTACATCAATTGGTACTTGCTCTACTTGCGAGCTGTTAGATTCATCAAACTTCAGATCTATCGTCTCTTCAACCTTTTGGGTGAAATTGTTGTAGACGCGGTAAGTGTGAGAGTTTGAGCCATAACCTAGTAGAAAACCTTCATCGGATTTAGGAGAAAATTTCGAACGACGATGCTTATCAAGAATGTAATACTTTGAGTCAAATACTCAAAAGTATCCAACTTTGGGTTTGTTACCGGTGAGTAGCTCGTATGCCGTTTTTACCGAGAAGCTTGTGAATGTATAGTCGATTCGTAGCATGACAAGCTGTCTCAACCGCTTCCAGCCAAAAATGCCTTGGCGTATTGTATTCATCAAGCATCATTCTTGCCATCTCAATAAGTGTCCGGTTCTTCCTCTCAACAACTCCATTTTGTTAAGGTGAGTACGTAGCTGAGAACTCATGTGAAATCCCTTCTTCGTCAAGAAAGGTGTCCACATTGGCGTTCTTGAACTCCATTCCGTTATCGCTTTGAAACTTCTTGATCTTCACTTCAAATTGATTTTGGGCCTTACTAGCAAAATTCATGAAGATCTTTTGGACCTACAATTTATCAGCAAGAAAGAACACCCACGTAAATATGGAAAATCATCAACTATGAGCAAACCGAAAGAGTTACCACCAAGGCTCTTATAGGCATTGGGACCGAACACATCCATGTGAAGCAACTCAAGTGGTCTTCTTGTGGTCATGATGTTCTTCACGGGCTGACTTCCTCCAACTTGTTTTCCTACTTGCCAAGCACTAGAAAGTCTATCCTTGTCAAATATAACATCTTTAACACCAAAAATATGATCACCTTTAATAACTTCATCAAGATTTCCCATGCCAACATGACATAATCTTCTATGTCGTAACCATCCTTTAGAAGATTTAGCAATCAAACAAGTATGAGGCTGGGCTTTCTTAGTGAAATCGACAATGTATAGATCACCTCTACGGATACCACTAAGACCATATTATATATGATTATCTCGACAAAACACTTGCCAATCTACTTCGATAAATTGAACATCGAGACCAAAGTCGGCTATTCTAGATACGGAAAGAAGGTTGTAACCAAGAGATTCAACAAGCATAACATTTTGAATAGAGATATCATTGGATATGGCCACCTTACCAAGGCCAAGTACCTTACCCTTGGGGTTATCTCCAAAAGTTGCATACTTACATGGACCATCATTTTTGTCAAGCTCTCGGAAAATGTCTTTATCTCCGGTCATGTGATCGGTGCAACCACTGCCAAGAACCCATTCCTTTCCTCCGGATGTGTAATTGCAAAGGTTTGCCATGAGACTAAGATTCCTCATAGTCTTCTCAAATTCGATGTCACTTTCTTCATCTTCATCATAATAGCCATGCTCAACATCACCATCATCATGTGTGCGATCATCACCTAGATCAAGTGATTCATTAGATATACCGTCAGGAATATGTGCATGTTTGTGAACTCTAATTGTATCCGTGACAATGCTACTAATGACTCCAACATCACCTTTATCATGCATAATATCACGAAGCGCGAAAAAGCATTCATCAAACTTTGATCACTAGGATTAATCTTTTGAAAAGATATGGACTTATGAAGAATCACATTAAGATGTTTCAGAGAATAATTTGGGGACTGTTCCTCAAGATATATCTTCATATTGTATATGCACATTCAAAGGTAGGAAAGCATATAAGCAAATGTCTAGGCAATCCTCTAATGATAATATCAATAGTTCTAAGATTACGAACCATGTCAAGATAATCACTGGGGGTAGGAGGTGTAATGCCCAGTATGTGACTATGTCTCCCACGTGTCGAGGCACGACTTAAAGACATGATCACATACTAGAATGATCTCAAGTATGGTATCTTTGCACAACTCATGTAAAAGCAGGGATGAAAGTGTAAAAAAGGTAGTTAGTTTACACTTGCCACGTCACACAATGAAATACATTAACATACATCATCCAAATAACATCAGAGTCCGGCTACGGACGAAATCCAAATGAAAGATACCATAAATAAAGCAACACAAGGTCCCGATCATCCTAGTAAGAGCCACTACTGATCATCGGGATAAGACACATAGTAACGTCCACGCTCTTCATCGAACTCCCAATGCAACTCTGAACTACCACCTGTGTAGTTCTCATCGGTACCTGCATCTGGTGTTGTGTATAATCTGTGAGCCACGGAGGACTCATCAATCCCGTTCCCGGGTAACAATACTATCAGAGCCTTAGGTGTGGAAAATGCTTGAAACAAGGTTGCAGCAGCACTAAGCACTAACTTACGAATTTAGAGCGAGAAGAGAACAAGTGCCAACGATCGCCAAGTTGATCAAGAAGTGATCCTAACTACTCACGGTCAAACATAACCCCACCGTGTTCACTTCCCGAACCCCTTCGAAAAGAGACCATCACGGTTACTCACACGGGTAGTGTATTCATGAACATGGTGTCAAGTTATCTACAACCGAATATTAACAAATTCCCATCTGCCACATAACCGCGGGCACGGCTTTCGAAAGATCAAACCCTGCAGTGGTGTCCCAACTTAGCCCATCACAAGCTCACGATCTGCGGAGTCGCAACTCCAAGGTGGGAATACCCGAGTATTCTCGGAATCCCGTGCTCAATATATTTCGACAAAGGTAAAACTAATCCAGCAAGACCTCCTGGCGTGCCGATCCCTGATAGTAGCCGCGCGTATCTCGTCCCAGGCCACGACCGAATGGGACATCCTACATGTAATACCAGATACCTCGGGTTTCCCCAAGGCGGCCCTGCAGTCCGCCCAGTTCGGACCAACACTCATGAGGAGCACTGCCCGGGGTTGTTAATTAAGTCCTCGGGTTTGCAACGCCCTATGCAAGTTTTACTTATTAAGCAAATATAAAACCAATGTTGGGCCTTGCTGGAAAAGCTTTAGCGCTGAGCGAGTTATCAAGGGGGGCCCATAAACCCCAACCGTGTTAGGGACGCAAAATCAAGGAACATAACACCGGTTTAGTGGTTCCTAGGGTGGCATGAGTGGAACAAAACACCAAGCAAGAGGCTTAGCCTTCCACCCATTACCAATATATAGATGATTCAGTTTAACAGTTTATATATTGTGATATCCCAACAATAACTTCATCCTGAAGCAAGAATCTTCAAATCTTCACCTGCAACTAACAACGCTATAAGAGGGGCTGAGCGATGCATACTTAGCCAATCAACGGTTTGCTAGGAGGGTGGTTAAAGAGTTTCATGGCAACAATATGAGGGCTGACAAACAGACATAGGCATCGAGGAAATATCTAAAGAGCGAGACATCTAGCATAGGCAAAGATATTAGTGATATCTGGGTATGGTCATCTTGCCTGTTGATTCCACGAAGGGATCGTAACCTTGCTCCTCAAACTCAGCCTCGGTAGGAACCTCGTACTCCGAATCGTCACCGGGCTCTAACCAACACAACAAGCAACAACGGAACAACAATCAATCATCATGCAATGCTCAACCACATGATGTGTGATCATGATGCATATGGACATGGGAAGAAATGATGCATGGCCTACGGACACAAGAGTGCAATGACATCATAGCCAACAAGATCACTCACATGAAAGAAACAAGCAAAAGAACAAAACTAACAAGTTAATGTAGGTTATTCAAACAAGCACCCAAGAGGTTTTAAAAGTGCTTAAACATGGCAAGGGGTGCACCTAGGACTAACAACAAGATGCTAGCATTGTAAATGGGCCGGAAAGAACAAACAACAATTTCCGGAAACTCCCATATTCATTTAAAAACAAATAGGACAGATCTGAGACAGACATTTTTTTAAAGTTGTTAAAAATGCAAAACAACAGCACCACATTAATCTACACATTTTCCCACCCCAAATACATATAAAGTTTGTCAAATTTGGAGTTGTAGTTATTTAGTTATGATTTTTACAAGTTTGAGCATATTTAAACACCAATAAATATCAAACAACATTTTAAATGTTTTTAACATGACAACAATCTGCAAAAGATTAATCTACACATAATTCTAAGCATTTTTCTTATATGACGTAACTCAAATGGATGCATAGATCTTTAGTTATTCACAAAACAAAATAATGACATTTCTGTAATTATGCATACACTAGAAAATAACTAAATCCACCGGCAGGGAAAAAAACATAAAAAACATGCATGGGCATGAATCATTAGGGAGCTGCGACCGGAAGTGGAATCGGTCTCAAGTGTGCAAAAGAAAGTTAAACGGGGCAAATACTAGAGCGCCTGCGTCTTGAACACGAAATAAAAAGTGGGGTGTCTAGGATTCGAACACAGGACCCCTTGGGTGGAAGTTGGCTGCGCTAGCCACTGCGCTAGCTGCTTGTTTGTGCTGTAGGATGGGGGTCGGCTCCTTATGAACTAACCCGAGGCAGGTAGGGGTCTTCTTCTACCTTGCAGCAGAGACTATGCGAACGACGCCGTCGATCACAGCGAGCGAGCCCAACGCTAACGCAACTACAGAGCGGCGGCGGGGGTGCGGAAAAGGTGGGCGAGCACTAACCCCATACTGCTATTTCCGTGGGACATGTGTGTGCAAGGCTGCGGGTGCGAAAGCTCGTGTACGAGCTCATGCTCGTCTCGGGTGTGGCAAGGCCAGGCGGCTGCGGGGCTGGCGAGGTCGGGGTGAGCTGTGAGTGCTGCAGCGCGTGCGCTACGAGGGGATTCGGAGCGGGGCAAAGCGTGGGCACGCCATAAAAATAAAAGTATAGGTACACTGCAGGGTTGGACGGAGCGCGGAGAGCAAGGCCATGGCATGGCCCTAGCAACTTCTACGGGGATCATCCAGCGACAAGAAAAGAGCAGGGAGGAGTCTGGTATACCTCCTTACCCTAGGACACGGAGGGGTCGACGGAGACGAGCCGGAGGTGATGCGAGGGAGCTATGAACTTGGCGGTTTTCTTTCCAAGAAGAAGAGGAAGAAGACGTGGTTGTGGGGGACGTCCTAGAGGTCGTGTCGATGCGTGTGTTGTGGTAGAAGGACACGGGGGCTTCAGGGTTCCTCCCCACGGCGGCCAGAAGGTCGGAGGGGCGACGTGGATGGCTACCCCAAGCTCGAACTCGAGCTCGGTCAGAGCATGGAGAGCAGGGCGACGGCGTCCTGGATGGCTAAACCTAGACCTTTCCTGGCGGTGGCGAGGGAAGTAGGTCTAGGTTTAGGACATGATATATAGGGGCTAGGGGCACCGGACGGCCATCAAATCGAGCTCGTCGACATGGCGCCCTCGATGCGCACCATACAGAGGAGAACGACCCTCCTATAGTTGGTGGACTAGGTGGGCCTGAAGGAGCAAGTCAGCTGGCTTGTTGGAGGGAAAGGCCCAGGTGGCTGCGCTGGTAAGACCCTTTTCATATCTTTTTCCTCAACCAGAAAATAAAACATAAAAAAAAACAGAGGGCTAGGAGAAGAAGTAGGATGAGCTAAAAAATATGTCTAGGGTCCTGGATTTATGCTTGATTAAATAAAATTGCCTTGGACATTTTTAGAGATAGAAAAATAAATCAAGTTTGAATTTAGTTCAAACTTGAGCCATTTTAAAACCTAACCAAAACAAGTCTAATCAAGATGATATTTGGCATAGAGGTTAAGGGCATGGTGCAAGATTTTTTGGGAGGAGATGAACATTTTTGGAGAGGCTAAGTCACTTGCAAAAAAAAATTACTTGAAGAAAGGAAAAGAAAATAAGTAAAGAGAAGAAGAGGTGCAAGAAGAAAGGGGGTAGGGCTACATGGCCATGGTGTTGCTATCACCAACATAAGAACAAGATGCCTCACTTGGCATGCTAGGATAAGGATCATCACATATGCAAGTAAAAGAAAAGCTAAGATGAACATGATGCCAATGTGATGATGAAGCAATGCATGGATGCATAAGAAAATAAAATGACAATGCAAAACAAAAATAAAGCTCAAATGACAAGAACCCCCAAGGATAAGGACAAGGATCAAAATGAGAATGATTTATTGCCATTATTGGAAAGTATCACATATGGGGCGTTACAAACTCTCCTCCACCACAAGAAGATCTCGTCCCGAGATCTAGGACTGGAAGAAGGAGGGATACTCGGAACGAAGGTGATCTTCTCGTTCCTACGTAGCTTCTCGGTCAGTATGGTGTGACCACTTCACTTTCAAGAATTTGATGGACTTGTTGCGGGTCTTGCGCTCAGTTTCTTCAACAATAGCAACGGGGTGCTCACGATAAGACAAGTCTTGTTGAAGATCAGTCTCTTCGAACGGAATGGTGCGTTCCGGTGTCTTGAAGCATTTGCGGAGTTGAGACACGTGAAACACATCATGCACATTTGCAAAGTTGGAGGGAAGCTCGAGTTGGTAGGCTAGATCGCCTCTCTTGCCAAGAATCTTGAAAGGGCCCACGTATCTTGGAGCAAGCTTTCCCTTGATACTGAACCTCTGAGTGCCCTTCATGGAAGAAACACGGAGATAGACATGATCACCAATGTCCAAAGCCAAGTCACGATGCTTGCCATCATAGTAGCTCTTTTGACGCGATTGAGCGGCTTTGAGATTCTCACGTATGACTTTGCACATATCTTCGGCTTCTGAGATCAAATCATTACCAAGAAGTTGACGTTCACCAGTCTCGGACCAGTTGAGAGGGGTACGACAATTTCTGCCATAGAGGATTTCAAAAGGAGCTTTTCCGGCACTTGCTTGGAAGCTGTTGTTGTAGGAGAATTCGAAAAACGGGAGACAATCTTCCCATTTCATACCGAAAGAGATGACACAAGCTCTCAGCATGTCTTCGAGGACTGGTTCACTCTTTCGACTTGACCACTAGTCCGAGGGTGAAACGCAGTGCTGAAGCGAATTTTTGTGCCCATGGCTGACTGAAAGGAGTCCCAGAACTTGGATGTGAAGAAATTTCCACGGTCTGAAGAGATGACTTGAGGAATGCCATGCAAAGAAAAAATTCTGGAGGTGTATAGCTCTGCCAGCTGAGCTGCGTTGATGGATTCTTTGATGGGAAGAAAATGAGCTACTTTAGTTAGCTTGTCAATTACTACAAAGATAACATGATTTCCCTTCTTGGACTTAGGAAACCCAGTGACGAAATCCATTTCAATGTGATCGAATTTCCACTCGGGAATAGGTAGAGGTTGAAGGAGACCGGCTGGACGTTGATGCTCTGCCTTCACTCTTCTGCAGACATCACATTCATTCACGAATTGGGCAATCTCCCTTTTCATGCGAGTCCACCAATATGATTGCTTGAGGTCTTGGTACATCTTGGAACTTCCGGGATGAATCGAGAGGAGGGAGTCATGTGCTTCGTTCATTGTGAGCTTCCTGAGATCATCCTTGGGAACCACAATTCTGTCCTCAAAGAACAAGGTGTCTTTCTCATCAACGCGATAGCACTTGTATTTAGGAGTACCCTTAGCAATATCCTGTTTCACTTTCTGCACCATAGCATCACTGAGTTGGGCCTCACGGATATGATCTTCCAAGGTAGGAGCCACTTGAAGGTTTGCAGAAAGCCTTGCGGAATGACTTGGAGGTTGAGCTTCCTGAATGATTCAAAAAGTTCATGCTGGAACGGTTTGAGAAGGAGACTGTTGCAATACGCCTTTCTGCTCAAGGCATCTGCAATGACATTGGCCTTGCCACGTGTGTACTCAATGCTTGATCATACTCTAGAATCATCTCAACCCAACGAGTCTGGCGAAGGTTAAGGTTTGGCTGTGTGAAGATGTACATCAAGCTCTTGTGATCGGTGAAGATGTCCACTTTTCTGCCCAACAGAAGGTGTCTCCACGTGATCAAGGCATGTACAACTGCTGCTAGCTCGAGATCATGTGTGTGGTAATTCTTCTCATTTGGTTTCAACTGACGAGAAGTGTATGCCACAATCCTCTTGTCTTGCATGAGAACACCACCAAGACCTTGCAATGAAGCATCACAAAAGACTTCATAAGGCTTGGACTCATCCAGAGGAGTAAGAACCAGAGCAGAAATGAGCTTCTCTTTGAGTGTTTTGAATGCCACATCACAATCAGGAGTCCAAGAGTACTTGACATTCTTCTCCAACAGGTTGGAAAGAGGCTTGGCAATCTTTGAGAAGTTCTCAACGAACCTTCTGCGATAGCTAGCAAGACCAAGGAAGCTTCGGAGTTGCTTGACATTCTGTGGGGGTTCCCAGTTGACAATAGCTTCAACTTTCTCGGGGTTCACAAAAATGCCCTCGGCAGAGATAATATGGCCAAGATATAAGACTTTATCCAGCCAGAATTCACATTTGGAGAACTTCGCATAGAACATGTGTTCACGGAGCCTGTCAAGAACCAAACGGAGGTGCTTGGCATGGTCTTCTTCATTCTTGGAGAATACCAAGATATCATCCAGATAGACGAGAACATATCCATTGCTGTAGGGGTTGAATATGAAGTGCATCATCAGAGAGAAAGTGGGTGGAGCATTTGCAAGGCCGAAAGACATGACCGTGTATTCATAGGAGCCATAGCTTGTTCTGAATGCGGTCTTGTGAATATACTCTTCACGGATACGAATTTGATGGTAACCCATCCGGAGGTCGAGCTTCGAGAACACCTTTGCTCCTTTGAACTGCTCGAACAATTCATTGATATTGGGGAGCGGATACTTGTTCTTTATTGTCTTCTTGTTCAATCGCCGGTAATCAACGCAAAGGCGTTCCGTGCCATCCTTCTTCTTGACAAATAGAACACCACAGCCCCAAGGAGAAGTACTAGGCCTGATTAGACCCATACGTTCTTGCTCATCGAGTTGTTTCTTCAGCTCCTTCAACTCATCAGGGGAAAGCTTGTACGGACACCGACATGCTGGCTCGGTACTGGGCTCGAGTTCAATGACGAATTCAACTTGATGATGGGGAGGCATGCCTGGAAGCTCTTCAGGGAAAACATCTTCATATTCATTGACCACCAGAATCTGAGAAATGGCATTAATATCGCCCTTGTCATTGAGAGAGAATAGCCTGATTGTGTTATCTCGAGAGGTAAAGATAATCACGTCTTCGTCAGGATGAGTAAGCTTGTCTTCCTTATTTGCACAATCAATGTTTGCATCATGCTTGGAGAGCCAATCCATCCCAAGAATAAGATCAATGTCGGAGTTGCCGAGAACAACCGGAGAAACCAGAAAACTGTAATCACCCATATGAATAGATATGTACGGAGCATACACGCTAGAAGTCATGTGTTTGCCCGGAGAAATAATTTGTAACTCCCTTGGCAAAGCCACTGTGCCCACATTGTGCTAGGGTGCAAATGGAAATGATATGAAGGAATGTGATGCACCAGAATCAAACAAAACTTTAGCAGGTTTAAAGTTGACTAGAAGATTACCAAGTATCACATCTGAAGAATTCTCTGCTTGAGCTGCATTCATCAGATTCACTCTTGCTGACTTGGGGTTGTGCTTGACAATAGCGGTGCTGACAAGTGGAGGAGGCGGAAGGTGCCTTTGTGTACACTTGTTTGCATAGTGACCCTTCTGGCCACACTTGTTGCAAATCACTTCTGAGAGAGGCCGGTGATAAGGACCACTTGATCTTGAAGCTTGGAACTGAGGCTTGGACTGATTGCTTGGGTTGGGTGGGTGGGAGAAACCACGGCCACTTGAGTGCTTGTTGTTGCTTGGAGGACGTAGCACTGGAGGAGGCGGTAGCCAGAACTTTTCCTGCTTGGCAACCACTTGGGAAGAAGAGGAGGAGTGGACAACATCTCTAATCCTCTTTTTGGAAGCTTCAACCTTGAGCTGAGCTGCCTCTTGCTTGAGAGCCATATTGTAGAATTGGTCAAATTCATCCGGCTCGAACAAGGTGAGAGCTAGTTGGAGTTCATCTTTCAGACCACCACGGAACTGATAAATCTTGCTCTTGGCATCGGGGATGTATTGCTTGGCATAACGAGAAAGATTCTGGAACTTGACATTGTATTGATAGACAGACATGGTGCCTTGCTTTAGGTTGCGGAATTGCTCACGCATGCCTTCAATGACACTGGTTGGAATGTGCTGAGAGCGGAAATCTTTGCAGAAGTTACTCCATGAGATCTCACGACCACCTTTGGAATCTTTGTACTGTTGCCGCCAATCAGCGGCTTGGTCTTTGAGTTAGAAAGTGGCAAACTTGACATAATCCTCAGGTCTCATGTTACTGCATTCAAAGTGCTTTTTGATGTCTGTGATCCAGTCTTCAGCATCTAGCGGATCCACACAGTAACTGAACGACTTCGGTTGGTTTGCCAGGAATTGGTTGGAGTCGCAAAGTGAGGTTGATTGAACAGATTGCCTTGGCCTTGGTTCCCATGATTGCCTTGATTTACTTGGTTGGCTTGAAAGTTCTGCATCATTTGCATAAGCATCTGGGTGTTCTGGTTGGTCCCTTGCATAATTGCTCTCCATGCCTCAGACGGAGGAGGAGGGGAAGGAGGACGTTCAGGAACACGCTCTTCTTCACCCTCTTGGTTAGGGTTGGGAACCTTCTTAGAAGCCATCCTGAATGAGATGACAACTATTAGCCATTGATGGAAAATTATATAAGCTGAATCAACGGCTAGAAATTACAACATAAGTCTTCACAAGAACATTCGAACAAAATGAATGAATGAATTCCACAGTTTAATGGTACAACAATCTTCTCGAGAAGCCACTTGGGAGAACAAAAGGTAAATAAAACAACAAGGAGCATATGGAACAAATACATGATAGAAGCTTCGTCCCACATGTTCGTGATGAATGCTCATGGAACGTGTTATAAAGGGTGTTGCAATCCCCGGATCAGCATAGCCAAGGACCCTTTAAGATGCAACTCCCATTTGGAACAACACCCATGAAACCTCTTCACTCGATGTTGAACCCCAAACCTCATACCATGCACTTGTTGGAAGAATGCCTACGAGCTACTAGAAGAACCCACCTATTAATTCCCAAAGGTTTCCGGTTATGTAATCGGGTGTTGGGGATACAGGGGAAGCACCGCGCACTCAACTCTAATCCTACATCTAGCTGTATCCATCCTCAACACATAACCAGTCATCCTTGGAAACTGTTTACCTCGGACCTTCGAAACGCATCCGCTATACAAGCTATGGCAATACTCCCGAACTATCCCACCAGTACTGGGTGACGTCGGGGTTATCTCACCACTAACTGCATAGAAGAGTTTTCGATGTCGGCCGTCTTAAGTATTCTAGAACCGCTGCGATATATTTGTGACGACAACACCTCGGAGCTCAACTCCCCGAGACACTGCCACAACCCCTAAATGACAGGAGGCATCGAGAGCAATGTTCTCGTCACAAACATATCGGAACAATCCAAACAATACTCGTGTGATCCTAAAAAATATTTTATTGGATTTTTGAGAGTAGAAGAGATAGAACAACGTCAGGAGTCCTCACCAGAGCGATGAAGGGATGAGCAGTAAAAAGAAATCCTACTCTCCGATATATATATAGGACTCAAAACATTTTATGTGTGTGCCTAGACTCAACCGTCAACGATTCGATCAATCAGGGGGCTCCTAGGTCGGAGAAGGCTCTGAATACCAACTTGTAATGCCCAGTATGTGACTATGTCTCCCACGTGTCAAGGAACGACTTAAATACATAATCACATACTAGAATAATCTCAAGTATGGTATCTTTGCACAACTCATGTAAAAGCAGGGATGGAAGTGTAAAAAAAAGGTAGTTGGCTTACACTCGCCACGTCACACAATGAAATACATTAACATACATCATCCAAATAACATCAGAGTCCGGCTACGGACATAATCCAAATGAAAGATACCATAAATAAAGCAACACAAGGTCGCGATCATCCTAGTAAGAGCCACTATTGATCGTCGGGATAAGACACATAGTAACGTCCACGCTCTTCATCGAACTCCCAATGCAACTCTGAACCACCACCTGTGTAGTCCTCATCGGTACCTGCACCTGGTGTTGTGTAGAATCTGTGAGCCATAGAGGACTCAGCAATCTGTGAGCCTAAGGTGTGGAAAAGGCTTGAAACAAGGTTGCAGCAGCACTAAGCACTACCTTACGAATTTAGAGCGAGAAGAGAACAAGTGCCAACGATCGCCAAGTTGATCAAGAAGTGATCCTAAGTACTCACGGTCAAACATAACCCCACCGTGTTCACTTCCCGAACCCCTTCGGAAAGAGACCATCACAGTTAGTCACGCGGGTAGTGTATTCATGAACATGGTGTCAAGTTATCTACAACTGGATATTAACAAATTCTCATCTGCCACATAACCGCGGGCACCGCTTTCGGAAGACCAAACCATGCAGGGGTGTCCTAACTTAGCCCATCACAAGCTCACGATCTGTGGAGTCGCAACTCTAAGGTGGGAAGACCCGAGTATTCTCGGAATCCCGTGCTCAAGATATTTCGACAAAGGTAAAACTAATCCAGCAAGACCTCCCGGTGTGCCGACACTCTGATAGTAGCCGCGCGTATCTCGTCTCAGGCCACGACCGGATGGGACATCCTACAGGTAATACCAGATACCTCGGGTTTCCCTGAGGTGGCCCTGCAGTCCGCCTAGTTCAGACCAACACTCATGAGGAGCACTAGCGTGGGGTTGTTAATTAAGTCCTCGGATTTGCAACGCCCTATGCGAGTTTTAGTTATTAGGAAAATACAAAACCAATGTTGGGCCTTGCTGGAAAAGCTTTAGCGCTGAGTGAGTTATCAAGGGGGGCCCATAAATCCCAACCGTGTTAGCGACGCAAAATCAAGGAACATAACACCGGTTTAACGGTTCCTAGGGTGGCATGAGTGGAACAAAACACCAAGCAAGAGGCTTAGCCTTGCACCCATTACCAATATATAGATGATTTAGTTTAACTGTTTATATATTGTGATATCCCAACAATAACTTCATCCCGAAGCAAGAATCTTCAAATCATCACCTGCAACTAACAACGCTATAAGAGGGGCTGAGCGATGCATACTTAGCCAATCAACGGTTTGCCAGGAGGGTGGTTAAAGAGTTTCATGTCAACAATAGGAGGGCTGACAAACAGACATAGGCATCGAGGCAATATCTAAAGAGCGAGACATCTAGCATAGGCAAAGATAGTAGTGATATCTGGGTATGGTCATCTTGCCTATTGATTCCACGGAGGGATCGTAACCACTAGTGCAGAACCGGGCAAATAGCACCGGTTCGTAAGGACCTTTAGTGCCGGTTCCATAACCGGCACTAAAGTGTGGGCACTAAAGCCCCCCCCCCTTTAGTACTGGTTCAGCATGAACCGGTGCTAAAGGGCAACCATGTGGCACGAGCCAGCTCCGGGGGTCGGGAGCCCTTTAGTACCGGTTGGTCAAACCAACCGGTACTACAAGGTTTGGTTTTTTTTTGTTTTATGATTTCTTTTTCATTTAATTTTGTGTTTTCCATTTAATTCTTTTTCATTTGCTGGTATTTTATGATACCACACATTGTACACGTTATGCATATATATCATCAAATGACTCACAAACCACCAATTCACACATACACACATGTATAGCTATATACAATTTCTCCTACATGTTGCCTTCGGAGCCAGTGGCATTAGCCTAATTGGTGCCTTCGGAGCACGATGACAATTGGAAGTGGTTCATGGGGGCGGTAGCGGGTAATGGTATTCTCCCTTCGGATCTATGACCTGGTCGAGCAAAAATCCCGCTATTTCCTCTTGAAGTGCTTGTACGCGCTCCGTTTCTAGGAGCTTGTCCCGCACCTCTGTGAACTGTTAAGAAGGAGATCAATATGCATGTTTATTAGTTGTGTGACTAGATATCAATAATGGTTTAAAAAATGTGAATAGTGTTCTGACAAACGTACCCATTCCTATCTTTGAGATCTGCTCCTTTCGGACGCCATCATGAAAATGTTCTTGCAAACGCAGTATGCACACAGATCAGTCCCCTATGCCTGCTTCAGGGCCTTTACAAGAATAGAATTTGATCAGATAATAATTAATCAAGCATGATAATTAAAGAGGTAATGGTAGCTAGCTAGCTAGCTAGTACTACTTAATTACTTACCTTGGGTCGAAACCATTGCAGTCTTTGTTTCCATTCGCCTGGAGTGACGCTGATGAACCTTGCCCAAGCCCTGCCCGCCGACAAAGAAAATGAATAAATGGGTTATTAAACAGTTCATATCAGGAAATGACGAACTAAATAGGCCGATATATATATAGTTAATAATGATTGAAATTACCTGTTGACTATCCCAAACAAGATGGTGTATCACTTTATTTTTTAAGTAGTGAGTCGAGTACTTCAACTGTTCCGGCGTCAACTTTAATGATACACAAGATCCAGTGAAATCTGCATGCACACACATTTGGATGTCTTAATTAAGCGGACATATGTAAGCAAAAACATGTAGCTAGCTAGTAGGCAAAAACAGAGAATTTGTAGTACAAGACAGTGTGACTCACTGGAAGTTGTAAGGAAGTAGTATATCTTCATTGTATTTGAGGCACTTCAAGAACTATAGCATGCTGTCCTCTACATGATTTTCATGATATTTATCTATTTTCCATGTGTATTCATTAACGGTGTTTGGGTCAATGAACACAATGCCATAGCGTCCACCTTTTTTCATTTCATACATCTTCATCCTACATAATACCACAGAAAAGAATATAGTGAGGATAATTACAGGTAATGATTGATTAAAAGGATCACTACAGCTAGCTTGAGACTTAAATTACAGAAAGAAATCACTTACAGACAATAGCAACTGACGATAGATTTGTCGAGTGTGTCTTGATTGTATAACTGAAACAGTTCATTATACTCAACGGCCACAGCTTTCTGATGGTAGTAATGATCCTTCTTGACTTCCACCATGAGGGACTCTCGATTGGAACTCTTGGTAATGTCCATGTACCATTGATGCAATTCATACATTCTCGTTGGGAGCTTCTTGACCTCGTCTGGCTTGACCAAAGGTTTGCCCCGCACATATTTCCGTTTTATTTCCTCCTCTATAAGCACAGGCATGGGCTCGATCTCGAGGAGTTGTCCAACAGTGATGTTGAGAATTTCAGCCTGCGTTATATGCTCTTAGGTTATTACCACATTGCCCACCTCGGGAACGTAAACTGTTTGCCCACAATAATATTGGGCGCACGTACTCTCACGTGTTGTTGGCACAACAAGCGAGGGGATCGATTGCGCCGCCTGTTCTCCTAGCTGGGGAACGGTTTTCCCGCATTTTTTGACAGTTGCTTGTTGTTTGCTCGAGCTCGAGCTCGCCTCCTTCTATACACGTGCTCGATTTAACTTCCTGATGTGGCGCTCATAGTCTGTGTCAACAGGCTTGGGAGCTGGTGGTTGAGCCATACGAATGAAGTGGTCAATCTTTTCCTCAGGCACTTTCTCCCTTGGCGGCGGTGGCGGTTTCGGTCCAAAATGGGCGTCCACTTCTGCCCGCACTATGGCCTTGGTTTACTCCTCGGTCCTGTCGTAAGCCCTCTGAGGAAGATCAGTGAGGCTTGGATCATATTTATATCGCTTGCCTCCGCCTGTACTTCCTGTACAGCCTCGACTCATACCGCTACGCACCATAGCTGCGGGGTGTCTCTTCTGTGATTGCTGAGGCGGCGGAGACGGCTGCCGGGGCTGAGTTGGACGAGGAGGAGTGGCCTGAAGCTGTGCCGTACTTGGAGGAGGAGTGGCCTGAAGTTGTGCCGGACTTGGAGGAGGAGTGGACGTCTGACGCTGTGTCGGACTTGGAGGAGGAGTGGCCTGATGCTTTGCCGGACTTGGAGGAGGAGGAGTGGCCTGACGCATTGGTGGACTTGCAGGAGCGGGAGTCTGCTGACTCGGTGGCGGACTTCGACGAGGAGTCGGCTGACGCGGTGTCGGTGGCCTTCGAAAGATGATGCAATCCTTTCTCCATAGGATGATACTATGTTTGGCCTCTCCGAGGGTGTGCTCCTCGTCACCTCCAGGAATGTGAAGCTCTAGTCCCGAATATTGGTCCACCACCTCATCAACCAATACACGAGCATAGCCTGCTGGAATCGGGTTGCAATGGAAGGTTGCCTCGGGGGGATTTGTAAAAGCAACGACGTCCGCCACCTTCATGGATATGTTCTTCATTTTGAAGTGTAGCTCGCAGTTAGTGTTCTCCATGATGTCATCCACAGGGTTTCTATCCAGCATTGCGTTGCCCGGGGCGGAACCCACGCTGCTTCTCGGCATGGATGGGGCGGTGGTATCCAATGCTGGATTATCCGCTAGCTGCTGCAACTGCTGAGACCCCCTTTGTTGGCTAAGTGAGTCGATCTGCTCCTGCTGCCGCTGGAATTTGACTGCCAAGTCCGCGTGCTTTGATTCTAGGCCTTGAAGGCGTTCACAGTCCAGCTTCCTCTGCTCCTCCTCCATCTTCCTCTGCTTCTCCTCCGCAATCTTCCTTCTCGCACGGGTTCTGTAGTCGGCGTTCCAGTCCGAAAACCCCTCATACCACAGAATAGCGCCCTTGCCTCGTGTTCTTCCCGGGTGTTCAGGATTTCCCAGGGCACGCGTAACCTCGTCGTTCTCTCTGTTGGGCTGGAACACCCCCGATCGAGCCTCTTCTATTGCAACAAGTATCTTATCGTCGGCTCCATTCTGACATGCCTTCGTCGAAACTTTGCCTGTCTTCGGGTCCAACTCCCCCCCCCCATGCGCATAGAACCAAGTCCTGCACCTGGGGGGCCAGCTCCTAGTAACCGGAGTGACACCTGCATTCTCCATCTCTTTCTCAAACTTATCCCACTTAGGCATTGCCACCGCGTAGCCACCTGGCCCCAGCTTATGGAACTTATCCTTTTTTCGGCATTCTTCTTATTTATTCTTGACCGTTCCTTAGCTAATTCTGAATCCTTGAATTCCACGAAATCGTCCCAATGAGCACTTTGCTTCTCTAGTGTTCCCTCAAATACTGGAGTCTTCCTTCCTCCCTTGACGTACTTGTCCCATTCACGATTCTTGTGGTTCTTTAATGCAACCGCCATCTTCCTAAGAGCAGCGTCCTTGACTTTCTGCACATCTGCTTGTGTGAAATGATCTGGTAGGGTGAAATGTTCCATGAGAGTATCCCAAAGCAGTCTTTTTTGTCTGTCGTCGACAAAAGTAAGATCTGGACGTGGCTTTGCTGGCTCTCTCCATTCTTGAAGGGAGATCGGGAGTTGGTCCTTCACAAGAACTCCACACTGACGAACGAACTTGTCCGCAATTTTCTTAGGTGCTAATGGTTCACCATTAGGTCTGATTGCCTCGATATTGTACTTTACACCCTCCTTCAACTTTTTGTTCGGCCCTCGTTTCGTCCTGTTGCCTGAAGAATTGCTCGATCTGGATGGCTGAAAGAAGAAAGATCGATTCATTAATATATCTTCAACTCATTTAAAACATGTGATGATCGCCAGATGTGCCCGCTTATATAAATATATATACCTCGCCGGTCTTTGTTGTTTCAAGATGAACATTTTCTTCGTCATCATCATAATCGTAGTTCATGACTTCATCAATTCGGTCGTCGCGATCGAATATCATATCACCCTCTCTGGTGTTGTTTAGAAATTCGGAGCCGTCATAACCTTCTTCATTTTGATCATCATCTGGCCCGCGAGGATGGCGTATCATATCGAACAGGGTCTGTTCTCCCTCTCTGCCGGTATTCTCCGCCATAGATTTTATTTAACTAATGCAAAAGAAATATAAAACAATTTAGCATTCAAATTACATCGTCTCGAATAATAGATATAATCTCGAATACATCGTCTCGAATAATAGATATGATCTCGAATACATCGTCTCGAATAATAGATATAGTCTCGAATACATCGTCTCGAATAATATATAATCTCGAATACATCGTCTCGAATAATATAATATCGAATACATCACTGGCTAGGTGTAGCTAATAAAGATCGAATACTACAGAAGAATCTAGGACACTCGCGGTTCCTGTGGCGCGGGCGGTGGACACCCAAAGAGAAGGAGCCCTCACAGGATCATAGCTGAAGTGAGATCCCTGAAGAAACTGCCAGGTATTGGAGCCCAGTCCCGGACATGGGTCCTCTGAAGCAGGACGTCGTCGTGAACGGGTCGACGGCGAGGATGCAGGCCGGGCATCGTCGACAACAAATACTATATGCCGCAAAAGTAAAGTAACGTTTTTTAAATGATGGATTGTGGTTTCATATATGCAAATTCTAAATTTTATAACTAAAAATATAATAAACTAAAAAAACATTGACCATATCTAAAACAAACATTTCTAACATTTCTATAACAAATTTTTTCTTTAACATTTCTATAACATTAATACAGAAAAAACTAACATTTCTATATATAACTAACATTTCTAACATTAATACAGAAAACTAAAAACTAAAAACTAAAAACTAACATTTCTATATATAACTAATAACTAAAAACTAGCATTTCTAACATTAATACAGAAAACTAAAATCTAACATTTCTATATATAACTAATAACTAATAACTAAAAACTAAAAACAGAAAAACTAAAAACTAAAAACAGATCAAAAATTCTGTAAGTGTGTGTGTATGTGTGTGTATGTGTTGTGTGTGTGTGCAGGCGACGGTGCGGGGACGCCCGCGACGACGAGCCAAGGCGATCGACGGCGCCGACGGCGGGCGCGGCGACTTTGATTGGAGGGAGTAGAGGGGGGACAGAGGCTCACAGCGCGGGAGAGGTCGAGGCGACGACGACGGCGACGCAGGCCGGTGCGAGCACGGGGACGGGGACGGGCCGGCGACGCGGACGGCGTGACGGGGGCGGCGCGGAGTCGACGGGGACGGCGCGACGGCGGCTGCGACGGCGTGGGACGGGACGGCGGCGATGAAGCAGAGAGGAAGTGGCAGATGAAACTGCAAAATTTTGAAGTGTTTTCTTATATAGGATGGAACTTTAGTACGGTTGGAGCCATTAACTGGTACTAAAGGTCTGTTTTGGCCAAGCCAAGCGGCGGGAAGGGCAGGCCTTTAGTACCGGGTGGTGGCTCCAACCGATACTAAAGACCCCCCCCCCCCTTTAGTACCGGTTGGTGCCACGACCCGGTACTAATGGGGGGTGCGCTGGCAGGCGAGGGGCGCATATGTTTAGTCCCACCTCGCTAGTCGAAGAGCGCCAGGACCAGTTTATAAGCCCCGGCGCGGGCACTGCATTGAGCTCCTCTCAAATACAGGCCTTCTGGGCCTACCTCTGCTACTCTGCCATGTCGGGCCTATTGGGCTTGCAGGCCTACATCCTGGCCGAACAACAGGTTGGGTTTCTAGTCGTATGCAGGCCGCTGTGGCCTAGTAGGCATGCTTTTTTTTCTTTTTTTCTTTTCTGCATTATTAATTTTGTTTTATTTATTTTTAGTTGTTTTTGATGTATTTATAGTTTCTTTATGAATATTTTTGCTTTACGTACAGAAAATATTAACTTTCTGTTAGTGCCAGTAGTTTTCAAATTTGAATAGTTTAAATTTTGAATTATTTGAAATTTGTGTGAATCACTAGTTTGTGAATAACTTAACTTTAAAAATTCATTTTTTAGTGATTCTTTTTTATTATGTTTAATATTAGTGTGTTTTACCATTATATTCAATTTGGTAATGCTTAGGTTATTTAAAAAATGAAATGCCTTTGTAACAGATGAGTTTTCGTCCGTTACAGTGAATTATTATACCATGCCAACTTTCAACCTTTTCGGAGTTCATTTGAAGTGTTTTCAATTTAGCTGGAAAAAATCAGTAAATGCATGAAAGAATTTGTTTGCACATAAAATTTCTTCGCGTTTCAAATGCCAAAACACATAACTACCCTAACTATTACAGAGATTCCCTTCTGGGTGTGAAACACAGAAGAAAGTGATGATAGAGAAGCTGATCACATCCCAGATCTTTGGGTGTGAAACTTTTTCTTCGCGTGTGCCCTTTGCGCCGTAACCATGGAAAATCTTCATCATTTAACGGGATGCTCGGGTCAATATTCACTGTGAATGGAGCAATTTCATCAAACTTTTCATAATCTTCTGACTTGTCTGTCTTGTCATCGACTCACATGATGTTTCTCTTCCCAGAAAGAACTATGTGCCGCTTTGGCTCATCGTACGATGCATTCGCTTCCTTATCTTTTCTTTTTCTTGGCTTGGTAGACATGTCCTTCACATAGAAAACCTATGCCACATCATTGGCTAGGACGAATGGTTCATCTGCATACGCAAGATTGTTGAGATCCACTGTTGTCATTCCGTACTGCGGGTCTTCTATTACCCCACCTCGTGTCATATTGACCCCCATTTGCATAGAAACAAAGGGACCTTCAAACCACGTCTATAGTCAAGTTCCCATATGTCATGTATATAACCATAATATGTTTCATTTCCCGTCTTGGTTTCTGCATCAAAGCAGACACCACTGTTTTGGTTGGTGCTCTTCTTATCTTGGGCGATCGTGTAAAATGTATTACCATTTATCTCGTACCCTTTGAAAGTCATTATATTCGAAGATGGTAACTGGGACAACAAGTACAGGTCATCTTCAATAGAGGTGTCATGCATGGTACGTGTCTGCAACCAGCTAGCGAAACTCCTGGTTTGTTCACGTGTAATCCAGTCATCAGACCGCTCCGGGTGTTTGTAGCGTAGCAAATTCTTGTGTTCATCCATATACGGAGCCACCAAGGCGGAATTCTATAGAACTGTGTAGTGTGCTTCAGTGAGAGAATGTTCGTCCATACATATTATTTGTTCCCCTCCTAGCGTGCCTTTTCCATCCAGTCTGCCCTTATGCCGCGATTCAGGAACACCAATCGGCTTAAGGTCAGGAATAAAGTCAACACAAAACTCAATGACCTCCTCATTGTGATGGCCCTTGGAGATGCTTCCTTCTGCCTAGCACGGTTATGAACATATTTCTTTTAGACTCCCATGAACCTCTCAAAGGGGAACATATTGTGTAGAAATACAGGACCCAAAAGGTTAATCTCTTCGCATAGGTGAACTAGGACGTGCGTCATGATGTTGAAGAAGGATGGTGGGAACACCAACTCGAAACTGACAAGACATTGCACCAAATCATTCTCTAACCTTGGTATGATTTCTGGATCGATTACCTTCTGAGAGATTGCATTGAGAAATGCACATAGCTTCACAATGGCTAATCGAACGTTTTCTGGTAGAAGCCCCCTCAATGCAACCAGAAGCAGTTGCGTCATAATCACGTGGCAGTCATGAGACTTTAGGTTCTGGAACGTTTTCTCTGCCATGTTTATTATTCCCTTTATATTCGACGAGAAGCCAGACGGTACCTTAATACTGAGTAGGCATTCAAAGAAGATTTCCTTCTCTTCTTTGGTAAGAGCGTAGCTTGCATGACCCTGATGTATGCCGTCTTTTCCGTGCATACATTGCTGGTCCTCCCGTGTCTCAGGTGTATCTTTTGTCTTCCCATACACGCCCAAAAAGCCAAGCAGGGTCACACAAAGACTCTTCGTCATGTGCATCACGTCGATTGCGGAGCGCATCTCTAGGTCTTTCCAATAGGGCAGGTCCCAAAATATAGATTTCTTCTTCCACATGGGTGCGCGTCCGTCAGCGTCATTCGGAACAGGTTGTCCACCAGGACCCTTTCCAAAGAGCACCTTCAAATCCTTGACCATATCATGTACATCAACACCAGTACGGTGGCGAGGCTTCGTCCGGTGATCCGCCTCACCTTTGAAATACTTGCCTTTCTTTCTTACGGGATGCCTGCTCGGAAGAAATTGACGATGTCCCAGGTACACATTTGTCGGGGAAACAGATCCACGAACACCTATGGGACCGGTGGAGCGAGTCCCTTTCGATTCGGCGGGGGCGGAGATCGCGCGAAGAGCAGATCGAGGCGAAGCACACGAGCAGTTTACCCAGGTTCGGGCCGCACGGATGCGTAAAACCCTACTCCTGCTTTGTGGTTTGTATTGAGTTCTTGGCCCGGGAGCGCTGAGTGCTACAGTACACACCAGCAGCTAACGATACCGAGCGTGAGAGTGTTCGTCCCCCCTCTACGTTGCGCATGGGCCTCCTTTTATATGCTCAAGGGGTCACCGACAGGTGGCAACGCAGATGAGGGTAAAAATGGAAAAGTGTAGTAGTTGGTACACCTACTTGTACAGTGTCCCATACCTAACCCTGACGGCAGGGGACAAGGGCATGAAATGCCCTTCTGTGTCGCCCAAACAGTGCAAAAAGGGACCATCAGGGGCGCCACCGTTCGCCACGATGGCAAACTTGTCAGCGCCGCTTGCCACCGCGCACCGCTGGCTGCACAGCCTCCCGCCACGTACGCCTGGAAGGGTCCCAGAGCGACACATTGGTGGATGCGCTGGAGCGTGGGTTCAGAGTGGAAGCTTGCCACGGCAAGTGCCTTGCCGCGGTCGCTGTCTTGGCGCGTCCGGGAGCTTGCCGCTCACCGGGCCTTGCCGGGACGCGTGGCACGTCGCGGCAAGCTCCTTGAGATGCCTTGGTTGGCTTTCCCGGCAAGCTCCTCTTGCCGGGGTCTTGTCTCCTTGGCTTGAATACTTTGTTCTTGAATGGCTCCAAAGGAACCATAGAGGACCTTGGCGGTCACCCGGCAAGCCTTGCCGCGGGATGCTGCGACTGTCCGTGCACAAGTTCGGGATACTAGGGTACCCCAACTCTAGTACACCGACAGGAGCCCCCGGGCCTGGGCCATACACGGTGCCGAGCGCTGTTGGGCCAGGCCCAAAACAGTGCACGGGCACGCGCGGCCTGGGTCACGCCGTATCTTTCTCCGATGAGAACCTCCACCCCAGCGCCAAGCTCACCCTATTCTTCAATGGCGTGGCGACGGCCCTCCAGCGACTCCGAGAGAGGATCCCAAAGCAGCTGGCCGACGAGTCGCGCAAGCTCTGCGCGGGAGCCCTTCAAAAGGTGTTGGTGAAGGTGGCCTTCCGCAACCCGGGCCTCAACCTCACCAACGTCCTCAAGTCCCTGCCGCAGGATGCTGATCTGGAGGCGCTCAAGGCCCTTGTCGCACCCATTGTGGACAAGTTGAGCGGCATCAAGAGGGTTGAGGGCAATCGCGCAGATTAGGCCGCCTATTTTCTTCTTCTCTTGTCGCTGCTGGTCATGTTACGAGAACAATCTATTAGAGCTGCGACAAGCTACTTTGTAATATAACTCTATTTTGGGTAGTAATTGCAACGTTATTTCCTTTACTTGACTCTTTCCTTTGTATGTTTCTGCCCTACGCTTTTAGGGAACTTGCCGGTGTAGGCACCTTAGCTCCGAGCGCTGAGTGCCGAACGTCAACAGCCTGCTGGCGGTGCTGTTGCCGACAACAAACCTTGTCGCAACTAGTCGCAGCACACTTAAGTTGTTGAGTGGGCTCGAAAACAAAGTAAGGGCGCGACACTAGTCGCAGCACACTTAAGTCGTTGAGCGGACTCGAAACAAAGTAAGGGCGCAACTAGCTACGAGTTGGTTCCTCCGCACACAGTTTTTCCATACAAAGCACGGTCGTTCAAGGAAGATAACTTAAAAATTTAAAGTTTTGATTGCTCAAGCTTTGGCAACTTAGCTTTTCTGTTGTTTGCTTCCCGGCAAGGCGAAACTTTCTGGAACGACGCCTGGTCCATACCATTACCTTCTCCTTCCCCCCGGCAAACTTGTGGGTGAGGGAACCTTCCTTTGCTTGAGAAAAAGAAAGAAGAGAAAATAAAGATATGGAGCCTTACGGCTCGTTATGGCTTACCGGGGGTAGGTGCTGCACAAAGTGTCAGGTAACACATGCAAAAAATAGAAAGCATGAAATAGACAAGATGTGCGGAGCACATGAGCTTTACTTATACACGGGGTCTACGCCCGACTTTGTACAAAGGATTACATGCAACAGCGGCAAGACTTGTACAAAAGGTGGTTGCCGGAACGGGTTCCGACAACCGCGCCTTATGGGTAAAACTTACGAAGATGCTCGATGTTCCAGGAGTTGCTCACCGAAAAGCCATCTTCGGTCTCAAGGCGGACAGCGCCAGGCCTAGTGACTCGTTTCACCCGGTAAGGGCCTTCCCACTTTGGCGTCAACTTGTTGGAATTCTTGGCGGACTGAACGCGCCGAAGAACAAGGTCGCCTTCCTCGACACTTCTGGCATTAACTCTGCGGCTATGGTAGCGGCGCAAAGCTTGCTGGTAGCGAGCAGCTCGTACAGCAACCTGAAGATGGTCTTCCTCAAGGAGCAGCGCGTCATCTTGTCGCAGCTGCTCTTGCTCGAGCTCATCATAAGAGAGCACTCGAGGTGACCCGTATACGAGTTCCGTGGGGAGAACCGCCTCTGCTCCATAGACTAGAGCGAAAGGTTTCTGTCCAGTGGCTCGATTTGGCGTCGTCCTGATCGACCAAAGAACCACCGGCAGCTCCTCGATCCAGTTTCTTCCGCACTTGTGCAGCCTGTCGAAAGTTCTGGTCTTGAGTCCACGCAGCACTTCAGCATTTGCCCTCTCCGCTTGACCGTTACTTCTCGGGTGAGCAACAGAAGCGAAGCAGACCTTGGCGCCAAGATCTTGGACGTACTGTATGAAGGTGCGGCTCGTGAATTGCGTACCGTTGTCAGTGATGATCCTGTTAGGGATCCCGAAACGGCAAACAATCGACCTGAAGAACTTGACTGCTGACTGTGCTGCCACCTTCCTCACTGGTTCCACTTCCGGCCACTTTGTGAACTTGTCGATTGCAACGTACAAGTACTCAAAGCCCCCGGCTGCGTGGGGAAAGGGATCGAGGATGTCGAGCCCCCAGACCGAAAATGGCCAGGATAAAGGGATCGTCTGGAGAGCTTAAGCTGGCTGGTGTATCTGCTTGGAATGGAAGTGGCACGCTTCACACTTGGTTACTTGTGCAGTTGCATCCTGGAGGGCTGTAGGCCAAAAGAAACCTTGCCGGAATGCTTTGCCAGCAAGTGCTCTTGTGCCAATGTGGTGACCACATATGCCTCCATGTATCTCTGCCAACAGCTTTTGTCCGTCTTCCCGAGGAATACACTTCAATTTCACACCGTTGAGTCTTCTTCTGCACAGTGTGTTGTCAACAAACTGGTACATACTTGACTGCCGGGCTACTCTTTCCGCTTCTTCTTGCTCTTCGGGAAGTTCTCCTGTCTGAAGGAAACGGACAATCTGATGTGCCCATGCTAGAGCCTGTGGCTTGACAACAAGGACTAAAGGCACATCTGCTACTGCGGGAACATCCGCTTCTACGGCGAGAACCTGCGGCTCAGCCGGAGATTGATGTTCCCCGGCAAGCTTGCCGGGGCAAAACTTGTCGGGAGCATTTGCTTCAACGGAACAAACCCTAGGGCTCGCCGAAGCATACTGCTCCTCAGCACTCTTGGCGTTGATCTTGGGGACCTTCTTGGCGGCGGCTTCGGGGAAGCTCTGCCGGAAAATAGTCACCAGAAATCAACTTCCTCTTCTTGCTCTGTCCAGTTGACGGTGTTACGGACGGTTGAGTCAGCTTGAGCACAAAGATCCCTGGTTCCACAGGTAACTTAAGTGTGGCGCACTTTGACAGGCCATCGGTGATGTCGTTCTGAGCTCTTGGAACATGCTCCATCTGTAGGCCGTCAAAGTGCTCCTCTAGCTTTCTCACTTCATCGACGTAGGCTTCCATCAACGGACTCTGATAACTCTTGTTCACTTGGCGGACGACAAGCTGCGAGTCACCCCTGATAATGAGCTTCTTGATCCCAAGGTCTGTCGCGATCCTGAGACCGGCAAGCAAACCCTCATACTCTGCAGTATTGTTTGTTGCTTGCTCCTTGGGAAAGTGCATCTGGACTACATACTTGAGGTGCTCTCCGGTGGGTGCGACAAGCAGGACGCTAGCATCGGCGCCTTGCATCGAGAAGGCACCATCAAAGTACATCAGCCACTCTTTGCTTGCTTCCTTGACGGGGATGCTCGTTTCTGGAATTTCTTCATCTGGTGTTGGCGTCCACTCTGCTATGAATTCTGCAAATGCTCTGCTTTGGATGGTTGAAGTGCTTTCAAACTTGAGGCCAAAGCTTGACAGTTCCAGTGCCCACTCGACAATCCTGCCTATTGCTTCTGGATTCTGCAATATCCTCTTCAGCGGAAAGCAAGTGACAACTGTGATCTCATGTGCTTGGAAGTAATGGCGCAGCTTTGTCGAGGCCATGAGAAGGCCGAAAAGCAATTTCTGCACACCAGAGTACCTTGACCTAGCCCCCTGCAGAAGGGAACTGACAAAGTAATCTAGGCGCTGCACCATTTTCTTCCGTATCTCCTCTTGCGCTTGCGCAGATCCATCTTTGTCGTGACCAGAGCTTGTCGGGGAAGCCCCCTGCTTGTCGCTGGATGCGTCTGCCGTGGTTGCTGGCTCATCATCTGCCTCCCTCTCTGCTACTAATGCAACACTAACCACTTGATTGGTTGCCGCTAGGTATAACAGCAACTTCTCTTGTGGCTTAGGTGCGACAAGTATTGGAGTGGAGGACATGTATCTCTTCAAGTCTTGCAGCGCAGCCTCCGCTTCCGGAGTCCATTTCATTGGACCTGCCTTTTTCAATATTTTGAAAAACGGCAGGGCGCGCTCAGCAGACTTAGAGATAAACCTGCTGAGAGCAGCCACGCAACCGACAAGTCTCCGCACATCCTTGACGCACTTTGGTGCTTCAATTTGCTCAATGGCCTTGATCTTGTCGGGATTGGCTTCAATTCCCCTCTGAGACACGAAGAACCCGAGAAGCTTGCCGGAAGGGACTCCAAACACACACTTCTCGGGGTTGAGCTTGAGCTGGATCTTGCGCAGATTTGCAAAGGTCTCGTCTAAATCTTGAATCAGGGTCGCCCTGTCCTTGCTCTTGACCACTATGTCATCCATGTAGGCTTCCACATTTCCGTGAATTTGTGGCTCAAAAGCTGTATGGACTACCCTTGCAAATGTTGAACTAGCATTCTTCAAACCAAAAGGCATCCGTATGAAACAGTACATGCCACATGGAGTGATGAATGCGGTCTTCTCCTCATCCTCTTCTGCCATGAAGATCTGATGGTATCCTGAGTATGCGTCAAGAAATGAAAGCAGGTCACATCCGGCCGTGGAGTTGACAATCTGGTCAATGCGCAACAAGGGAAATGGGTCTTTGGGACAAGCTTTATTGACATCGGTAAAGTCGATACAAAGCCTCCATTTCCCGTTTGCCTTGCGCACGACTACAGGATTGGCCAACCATGTAGGATGGAGCACTCCTCTGACAAGGCCTGTTGCTTCCAACTTCTTGATCTCTTCTGCGATGAATTCTTGGCGCTCCACTGCTTGCTTCCTGACTTTCTACTTGACGGGCCGCGCATGAGGACAGACGGCAAGGTGGTGCTCAATTACTTTCCTGGGAACACCGGGGATGTCAGACGGTTGCCATGCAAACACGTCAACGTTCGCCCGCATGAAAGCAATGAGCGCGCTTTCCTATTTAGGGTCAAGTGTGGCACTGATGGTGAAGGTACCACCAGTGCCGTCCTCCTTGGCGGACACCTTCTTGGTCTCTGGCGGAGCTGCCATCGTCTTCTTACACTTGCCGGTGGAGCTCGATGGTGCGTCCTCGACGGTAGCGCAGCACTCCAAGGTGCGCTTGCCGGAGTGTGCATCAGAACTCTTGCCGGACTTAGTCTTCTTCTTCCCCCCGAGAGCTTCAACGGCAAGTGTCTTGCGATCTGTCGCGGCTGTTGCTTCCCGGTAGATCTTGTCGGCGCAGATAAGAGCATCTTTCTTGTCGCCAGGGACAGAGATGACGCTTATCGGGCCTGGCATCTTCAGCATATTGTATGCATAGTGAGAGGCTGCCATGAACTTGGCGAGCGCTGGATGGCCGAGTATCCCATTGTAAGGCAATGGAAAATCAGCAACGTCAAAAGTGAGCTTCTCAGTCCTGAAGTTCAACTCGCCGCCAAACGTCACTGGCAACGTGATCTTCCCCTTCGGCTTGCTCCTTCCTGGGTTGATTCCTTGGAATGTGCCAGTCTCCTCGAGCTCGCTGTCAGGTATCTGGAGTTTCTGGAGTACAGCGGAGGAGATCAGGTTCAAGCCGGCCCCGTCGTCAACTAGCATCTTAGTGACCTTGAGGTTGCGGATAGTTGGTGAAACCAACATCAGCAAGCACCCGACCGCAGTTGTGCGATCAGGGTGGTCCTCAATATCAAAGATGATAGGCGTGCTGGACCATTTCAGAAGCTTGCGCGATTCGACAGGTGGTTCTGCCGCATTGACTTCCCGCACCTTGGGCCTTCTCCTTGTCGCGTCGCTCGTACTCAGCCTTTTGCTACTCGACGAGCTGCTCGACCCTCTTGCAGTTCTGGAGATCGTGACCCTTGGTGCGGTGGATCTTGCAGTACTGCTTGTCGGTGCCGTCCTGCTTGTCGGCGGCCGCCACAGCTTGGCAGTTGGTGCAAGCGGCAATCTCCTTGCCGGAGCTACCAGCTTTGGCTTTGTTGGCGCCACCTCCATTGCCGGACTGCTCGACAACTAGCACCTCTTGGTTTTTCTTCTTCCTGTTGTTCCGCCGCCGGTTTTTCTTTGCCGGGGCAGCATCCTCACTGTCAGATCCTCCTGCTCCTGTATCTTCTCCGGGGAGTTTCCTCCCCTCCTCAGCACGTGCACACTTGTCGGCCAGGGCGTACAGCTCACTGACGTCTCTGATTTTACACATCACCATCTCCTCCCGCATCCTACGGTTACGCACGTTCTGATGGAACGCGCTGATAACCGCGGCAGGGTGGACATCTGGGATGTTGTGCTATACACGGCTGAATCTCTGGATATACTTACGCAGGGGTTCTCCTTCCTTCTGGGAGAGCAGATGAAGGTCACTTTCTTGGCCATGAGGTTTGTGGCCGCCTGTAAAGGCGCTGACAAACTGATGGCATAGGCCTGCCCAGGAGGATATGGAGTTGTCCGTCAAGTGCATGAGCCAGGACCTGACGTTAGGCTTGAGTATCAGCGGGAAGTAGTTGGCAAGGATCTTGTTGTCCCGCCCCCCGGCAGCTTGCACTGCGATGGTGTAGATGCTGAGGAACTCCGACGGATGCGTCTTGCCGTCGTACTTCTCCGGTACGTCTGGCTTGAAATTCTTCATGCTAGGCCATTGGACTTGCCGCAGCTCACGAGTAAACGCAGGACAACCTACCGCGTACGGCAAGTCGCCTGGTCCCCCTGGCGCATGCATGTCGACAGCGGGCCCAGCACGCTGGTCTGATTGACGTCGCGCTTCTCTTCGGTGCTCAATGCGAGTATGTGAGTCTTCTTGCTATCGTTCGTGAAGAACTTGGCGCTGATCGCGACGTGCTCGCGGATCTGATGACGCGTTGGAGTCGCTGTCAAGGTTGATCCGGCGAGTCGGCGATCTTGGCCTTCGGGGCGGAGAGTGCACGGTGGTTACACCCCCACCGGTCTTGTCTCCATCGGCTCGCGCCTGGGTGACTTGCCGCGGCTGCGATGTGCTCGGCTGCCGCGGAGTGTCGCCGTTTGGCGAAGGCGATGAGACTCTGAATGGTGGCCCTCTAGTCGTCGGCCTTGTCTGCCGTTGGAGGGTAGTCTAGGAGCAGTTGAGCTCGGCCAAAGCTTCTGCTGGAGTGGCGGGTAGTGGTGGCGAACGGTGTGAGGAGCGGGATATGCTCGGACTTCTAACTACGTTAGAAGGAGCAGTATCCCGTCCAGGCGACCGTGCCTTGCTCGTGCCGGCATTTCGGCGTGCATGCTGGTCTTGAGCATCCCGAGATCCACCAGCTCGATCTTGGTCCAGCAAACGTATGGTACCGTGAGTACCATGACGCTGCCGATCCCGCACCTCCTGAGATGGGCGCGGTGCATGTACGGACGCCGAGGTCTTGGAGTTCGCCCGGTCGTTGTGGGAGTCGACTACGCCGCCGACGGGCAGCGCAGCTTTGTCCTTGGACTTGGCGGCACCGTGAGCACCCTCGTCAACGTCCGTTCTCCCGCCGGCGTCTACCCCACCAGCCGTTGGCTCCGGCGGTGGTGGGATCGACGCGGACAGAACAGCCGCCTCCGAAGCCTTCTTCTTCGGCGGCATGTCGATGAAGATGATGAAGATCTAGCTCGTGTGGACGCCGGATCAGGTTCACACAACCTCGATGCACCCCTACCTGGCACGCCAAAGATGTCGGGGAAACTGATCCACGAACACCTATGGGACCGGCGGAGCGAGTCCCTTTCGATTCGACGGGGGCGGAGATCGCGCGAAGAGCAGATCGAGGCGAAGCACACGAGCAGTTTACCCAGGTTCGGGGCGCACGGATGCGTAAAACCCTACTCCTGCTTTGTGGTTTGTATTGAGTTCTTGTCCCGGGAGCGCTGAGTGCTACAGTACACACCAGCAGCTAATGAGACCGAGCGTGAGAGTGTTCATCCCCCCTCTACGTTGCGCATGGGCCTCCTTTTATATGCTCAAGGGGTCACCGACAGGTGGCAACGCAGATGAGGGTAAAAATGGAAAAGTGTAGTAGTTGGTACACCTACTTGTACAGTGTCCCATACCTAACCCTGACGGCAGGGGACAAGGGCATTAAATGCCCGTCTGTGTCGCCCAAACAGTGCAAAAAGGGACCGTTAGGGGCGCCACCGTTCGCCACGATGGCAAACTTGTCAGCGCCTCTTGCCACCGCGCACCGCTAGCTGCACAGCCTCCCGCCACGTACGCCTGGAAGGGTCCCAGAGCGACACGTTGGTGGATGCGGTGGAGTGTGGGTTCAGAGTGGAAGCTTGCCGCGGCAAGTGCCTTGCCGCGGTCGCTGTCTTGCCGCGTCCAGGAGCTTGCCGCTCACCGGGCCTTGCCGGGACGCGTGGCGCGTCGCGGAAAGTTCCTTGAGATGCCTTGGTTGGCCTTCCCGGCAAGCTCCTCTTGCCGGGGTCTTGTCTCCTTGGCTTGAATACTTTGTTCTTGAATGGCTCCAAAGGAACCACAGAGGACCTTGGCGGTCACCCGACAAGCCTTGCCGCGGGACGCTGCGACTGTCCGTGCACAAGTTCGGGATACTAGGGTACCCCTACTCTAGTACAACGACAACATTCTTCTTACAATTAGCCAAATATATACTGTCGGTATCGTCCAAACAGTCGTTCATGCGCGGTATCCCTTGTTTGTCTGTCCTGAAAGGTTACTGAGAGCAGGCCAATCATTGATGGTCACGAACATCAATGCCTTTAGGTCAAATTCTTCCCCCATGTGCTCATCCCACGCACGTACACATGTTCCATTCCACAGTTGTAAGAGTTCTTCAACTAATGGCCTTAAGTACACATCAATGTCGTTGCCGGGTTGCTTAGGGCCTTGGATGAGCACTGGCATCATAATGAACTTCCGCTTCATGCACAACCAAGGAGGAAGGTTATACAAACATAGAGTCACAGGCCACGTGCTATGGTTGCTGCTCTGCTCCCCAAAAGGATTAATGCCATCTGCGCTTAGACCAAACCATACGCTCCTTGCGTCATCTGCAAACTCCTTCCCGTACTTTCTTTCGATTTTTCTCCACTGCGACCCCTCAGCGGGTACTCTCAACTTTTCGTCTTTCTTACGGTCTTCTCAGTGCCATCGCATCGCCTTGGCATGCTCTTTGTTTTGGAACAAACATTTCAACCGTGGTATTATAGGAGCATACCACATCACCTTGGCAAGAATCTTCTTCCTAGGGCGCTCGCCCTCGACATCACGAGGGTCATCGCGGCTGATCTTATAGCGCAATGCACCGCATACCGGGCAAGCTTTCAAATCCTCGTACTCACCGCGGTAGAGGATGCAATCATTAGGGCATGCATGTATCTTCTGCACCTCTAACCCTAGAGGGCTGACAGCCTTCTTTGCTTCGTACGTACTCTCGGGCAATTCGTTGTCCTTTGGAAGCATATCCTTTATCATTACCAACAACTTTCCAAATCCATTGTCAGATACACCATTCTCTGCCTTCCATTGCAGCAATTCCCATGTGGTGCCCAGCTTTTTGTTGTCACTTATGCAATTCGGTCACAACAATCTTTTGTGATCCTCTAATATGCGCTGCAACTTCTTCTTCTTCTCCAAATCACTTGCGCAGTTTCTCTTTGCATCGGCAATGGCCCGACCTAGATCATCAACGGGCTCATCTGATGCCTCTTCTTCAGCTTCTTCCCGCATTGCCGGCTCAGCTTCTTCCCGCATTACCGGCTCAGCTTCTTCCCCCATTGTTGTATCATCGTATTCAAGGAACCCATGGCTAGGATAGCTGTCGTCGTCCTCTTCTTCTTCATTGTCTTCCATCATAACCCCTCTTTCTCCGTGTTTGGTCCAAACATTATAGTGGGGCACGAAACCAGACTTAAACATGTGGACGTGAATGGTTCTTGACTTAGAGTAATTTAGACCATTCTTACAGACAACACATGGACAAGGCATAAAACCATCCGCCCGCTTGTTTGCCTCAGCCGCAAGTAGAAAAGTTTGCACGCCATTAATGAACTCGGGAGAGCATCGGTCATCGTACATCCATTGTCGGCTCATCTTCAATACACAGCACCAAAAACACCAACTTAATACAAGTTCATACATAGAGTTCATACAACACTTAAATGCAACAAACAAATAACTCTCTAGCTAAAGCATTTAAATGCAACAACAAATGCGATCAAGATCGCAACTAAGGTAACAATTGATCCAACAACATAATGATACCAAGCCTCACTATCGATGGCATATTTTCTAATCTTTCTAATCTTCAAGCGCATTTTCTCCATCTTGATCTTGTGATCATCGACGACATCGGCCATACGCAACTCCAATTCCATCTTCTCCCCCTCAATTATTTTCAATTTTTCTTTCAAGTACTCGTTTTCTCTTTCAACTAAATTTAACCTCTCGACAATAGGGTCGGTTGGAATTTCCGGTTCACATACCTACATATGCAAACTAAGTGTTATTTTGGACCTCAAATTGCATATAAATCAAATACTAGCACATATATTTCCTCCTAAATTACTAAACTCACGAATTAATCACTATATAAAGCAATGCAAGAGCTAATCTAGCAATGAGAGATGAAAGGACAAAGTTGCTAACCTTTGTGATCATTTGAATGGATGGGGGCCTTCAAATCTTGACAAATTTTGGGCAAAATGTGTGATGAGCTCGAGAGGAAGAGGGGAAGAACAGAGAGGAGAGGGGAAAGGGGAAGAACAGAGCGAGCTCGGGTGGATGAAGGGTTTATGTACAACTACCTTTAGCACCAGTTCATGCCAAGAACCGGTACTAAAGGTGCTCGAGGGGCCCCAGACTGACAACATCCTGCCACCACTCTCATTAGTACCGGTTCGTGGCACGAGCCGGTGCTAAAGGTTCGCCACGAACCGGTACTAATGAGAGCGGCCCGGCTAGCCGTTGGAACCGGCACTAATGTACACATTAGTGCCGGCTCAAATTCAAACCGGCACTAATGTGCTTCACGTTTGACCCTTTTTCTTCTAGTGAACCTTGCTCCTCAAACTCAGCCTCGGTAGGAACCTCGTACTCCGAATCATCACCAAGCTCTAACCAACACAACAAGCAACACCGGAACAACAATCAATCATCATGCAATGCTCAACCACATGATGCATGATCATGATGCATATGGACATGGGAAGAAATGATGCATGTCCTAGGGACACAAGAGTGCAATGACACCATAGCCAACAAGATTGCTCACATGAAAGAAACAAGCAAAATAACAAAATTGACAAGTTTATGTAGGTTATTCAAACAAGCACCCAACAAGTTTTAAAAGTGGTTAAACATGGCAAGGGGTGCACCTAGGACTAACAGCAAGATGCTAGCATTTTAAATGGGCCGGAAACAACAAACAACAATTTCCGAAAAATCCCATATTCATTTAAATACAAATAGGACAGATCTGAGAAAGACATTTTTTTAAAGTTGTTAAACATGCAAAACAACAGGACCACATTAATGTACACATTTTCCCACTCCAAATACATATAAAGTTTGTCAAATTTGGAGTTGTAGTTATTTAGTTATGATTTTTACAAGTTTGAGCATATTTAAACACCAATAAATATCAAACATCATTTTAAATGTTTTTAACATGACAACAAACTACAAAAGATTAATGTACACATAATTCTAAGCATTTTTCATATATGACGTAACTCAAATGGATGCATGGATCTTTAGTTATTCACAAAACAAAATAATGGCATTTCTGTAATTATGCATGCACTAGAAAATAACTAAATCCACCGACAGGGAAAAAAAATAAAAAAAACATGCATGGGCCTGAATCATTAGGGAGCTGCGACCCGAAGTGGAATCGGGCCCAAGTGTGCAAAAGAAAGTTAAATGGGGCAAAAACTAGAGCGCATGGGTCTCGAACCCGTGTCTCGGATTCGAACCCAGGACCCCTTGGGTGGAAGTTGGCTGCGCTAGCCACTGCGCTAGCTGCTTGTGTGTGCTGTAGGATGGGGGTCAGCTCCTTATGAACTAATGCGAGGTGGGTAGGGGTCTTCTTCTACCTTGCAACAGAGGCGATGCGAACGACGTCGTCGATCACAGCGAGCGAGCCCAACGCTAACGCAACTACAGAGCGGTGGCGGGGGTGCGGAAAAGGTGGGTGAGCACTAACCCCATACTGCTACTGCCACGGGACATGCGTGTGCAAGGCTGCGGGTGCGAAAGCTCGTGTACGAGCTCGTGCTCGTCTCGGGTGTGGCGAGGCCAGGCGGTTGCGGGGCTGGCGAGGTCGGGGTGAGTTGCGAGTGCTGCAGCGCGTGCGCTACGAGGGGATTCGGAGCAGGGCAAAGCGGGGGCACGCCATAAAAAGAAAAGTACAGGTACACTGCAGGGTTGGACTGAGCGCGGAGAGCACGGCCATGGCATGGCCCTAGCAACTTCTACGGGGATCATCCAGCGACAAGAAAAGAGAACGGAGGAGTCCGGTATACCTCCTTACCCTAGGACACGGAGGGGTCGACGGAGAAGAGTCGAAGGCGACGCGAGGGAGCTCTGAACTTGGCAGTTTTCTGTCCAAGAAGAAGAGGAAGAAGACGTGGTTGTGGGGGCCATCCCAGAGGCCGTGTCGATGCGTGCGTTGTGGTAGAAGGACGCGGGGGCTTCTGGGGTCCTCCCCACGGCGGCAGGAAGGTCGGAGGGCGACGTGGACGGCTACCCCGAGCTCGAACTCGAGCTCGGCCAGAGCATGGCGCGCAGGGCGACGGCGTGGCGTGGCTAGCCTGACCTGACGGCGGCGAGGGAAGGAGAGGTACTGAATCAGTCGAGAGGAAGTAGGTCTAGGTTTAGGACATGATATATAGGGGCTAGGAGCACCGGACGGCCGTCAAATCGACGAGCTCGTCGACGTGGCGCCCTGGATGCGTACAGAGGAGAACGACCCTCCTGTAGTTGGTGGGCTAGGTGGGCCTGAAGGAGCAAGTGGGCTGGCTTGTTGGAGGGAAAAGGCCCAGGTGGCTGCGCTGGTAAGACCCTTTTCATATCTTTTTCAATATTTCTTTTTCCTCAACCGGAAAAGAAAACATAAAAAACCAGAGGACTAGGAAAAGAAGTAGGATGAGCTAAAAAATATGTCTAGGGTCCTGGATTTATGCTTGATTAACTAAAAATTCCTTGGACATTTTTAGAGATAGAAAAATAAATCAAGTTTGAATTTAGTTCAAACTTGAGCCATTTTAAAACCTAACCAAAACAAGTCTAATCAAGATGAAATTTGGCATAGAGGTTAAGGGCATGGTGCAAGATTTGTTGGGAGGAGATGAACATTTTTGGAGAGGCTAAGTCACTTGCAAAAAAAATACTTGAAGAAAGGAAAAGAAAAGAAGGAAAGAGAAGAAGAGGTGCAAGAAGAAAGGGGGTAGGGTTACATGGCCATGGTGTTGATATCACCAACATAAGAACAAGATGCCTCACTTGGCATGCTAGGATAAGGATCATCACATATGCAAGTAAAAGAAAAGCTAAGATGAACATGATGCCAAGGTGATGATGAAGCAATGCATGGATGCATAAGAAAATAAAATGACAATGCAACACAAAAATAAAGCTCAAATGACAAGAACCCCCAAGGATAAGGATAAGGATCAAAATGAGAATGCTTTATTGCCATTATTGGAAAGTATCACATATGGGGTGTTACAGGAGGCACATGAGGTCTAAGAATATACTTGTTCAAATTGTATTCATTGAGGATCTGAAGCATCTCATTTTTCCATGAGCCATAGAACTCGCCATCAAGAATAGGAACTCCATGTACAATACTCCTGAACGTAGACTCATCCATATTCCTCTAATGGTGATTAAACCAAAGCAATGGAGAACAATGCTATGGCACCAATTGAAAGGATCGAGAAGAGGGGTCGAGAGGGGGGTGGTCAGACCCTTAACAAGCAAAGTTGGCAGATTTTAATTTCTACAAGTTAATGCTGAGTTTAGCACATGTTAAAGCATTCACAATACATTTCAAGCAAGCATGACACGAGTATAAGCAGTGGAAAGAGTAAAGCATGCAATTTGAAGAAAGAAAAAAGGGATGAGATTGGAGTGTGCAAACGCAAAGCAGACGTGGAGAATTTTGGCGTGGTTCCAATAGGTGGGGTATCATGCATCCACATTTATGGAGACTTCAACCCATGAAGGGTAATGGCTGTGCGAGTCCATGGAGGGATCCACCCACAAAGGGTCCACGAAGAAGCAACCTTGTCTAACCCACCATGGCCATCGTCCACTAAGGACTTCCCTCACTTGGGTATATTTTCATGAAGTAGGCCACCTCCTTGCCCTTACAAACTTCGTGGTTCAGCTAACCTTCACGATGGAGGCTCCCAAACGACACCTAACCAATCTAGGAGACACCACTCTCCAAAAGTTAATAGATGGTGTGTTGATGATGAATTCCCTGCTCTTGTGCTTCAAATGATAGTCTCCCCAACACTCAACTCTTTCTCACAGATTTGGATATGGTGTAAGAAGAATTGGAGTTGAATGCAACTTGGGGAAGGCTAGAAATCTAGGTTCAAATGGTAGGAATGTAATCTATTGATATCAACACATGAGTAGGTGATTCTCTCTCAGAAAATGAATGGTGGAAGTGTAGGCACATTCTGATGGCTCTCTCTCTAATGGAGAAGGGGGTGGAGGGGTATATATAGCCTCCACTAACCGTTACACACATTTGACCAATCTCAGTGGGAATGAATAGTTAAAATCGATGGCACCGATATGTTCAAATATATGGAAGTTAGGCATCTCGATGGGACCGACTGGAACAACTCGGTGGGACCGATGTTCTAGAGCTTAGGGAAAACATCATCTCGATGGCACCGATTGCATCAACTTGGTGAGACCGAAGTGAAGCAATAAGCAACATAGAATTTGTCAAGCCAACTCGGTGGGACCGATTGCATGAACTTGGTGAGACTAAAGTGGATGCAACTGAGCACAGCGCGCTGGCAAGGCCATCTCGGTGAGACCAAGATCCGTATCAGTCTGACCGATTTGTTATGGTTTTTGGCAATGGCTATGTTAAATGAACTCGGTGGCGCCGGGTAGGAAATATCAGTGGGGACGAGTTTGGAAATAGGTTTTGGACATATTTGGATGGAGAAAGTGGCTGAGGGTTTTGGAGAAATACCACTAAGCACATGAGCAACCAGATCATTAAACAACACCTCATCCCCTTCTAATAGTATTGGCTTTCCTAAGGACTCGGTGTGATCTTGGATCACTAAAATAGAAATAAAGAATCTTGAGCTTTCGCCAATCTTTGTCCTTAGCATTAAGAAGGGGCTCCACGTCCTCTTGTCCTAGCCATGCCACTGTTGAACTTCCCTGAAATATACCATATAAAACTATTAGTCCAATAAGAGATATGTTGACATTAATTATCAAAATCACCCAGGGAGCACCTGTGCTTTCACATATCTAGCACCAAAGAGTTGATGCTGACTTTGTTAGTTGTTACGGGGTCAAAATATTTCTTTTTGATCTGGATGTGTCTATTCTTTGATATTTTCTGCAACATATCAGTGCATGCGCTCCGAATGATTTTTGTGTGAGTGTTCATCTCAAAATTGGCCTACCAAGACAGCAAACATGGCAAGACAAGAGTAGTGATCATATGAATGTATAACAGGAAAAAGAAAGGTTATTCAACTACGAAACAGGTAGCTTACATCAACTTTTCCAATGCATTTCTTTACTAGTGTAGCGTTTTTCTTGTGTTCCTTGAAGTGAGGAAGAACCGACCTATGGCTTCTTGCAACGAGTCCACACTTTGATGCAAGCTTTGCAGCCTGCAAAGGCTGCACTGGACACTTCATCCCTTTGACAATTTTGATTGCCACCATGTTACCCAACGTCTTAGTCATCCTTTCTAGCCCCGTGCGCTTTCTATTTCAGTGCTTGACCATGGTAGTTGCATTCGAAAATGAAATTGACCTCATAAATTAGAAGAAAGATCTACAAATGCAGGAATGGTTCTGCCAAACTGGTACGCATACACGATTTCTTATATTTACAAAATGCACTTGTAAAAGAGTGCATTGCAAAGATAAACTTGCCTGTTTGGAGCACAAGTTGGTGTTCTTCTTCAGTGACGGCATCATTTGTAGCGATCTCAATCCCAATGGACGGGAGTCCCTGTGCTGAGTGTCATCCCTGGATCGATATGCTGACACACACGGTACTTCAAGGATTTATAGCAGAGTTTCAATCACACTTTATTACATCGAAAATCCTCATAAGGACTCTTATTACAATAATATAGCTGAAGGCCATCTAATAACAACAAGCTAATACGAATCTTGCGGAAGCATCGAAGAATAGTTGAGTCCATCCAACTCCACGGCAAACATTGAGTGCATGACAACGACCTAATCGCACCTTATTCTTCGTCGGTAAACTTTGCAACATGAGACGTTGCAGCCATGTAGGTCAGCACATTGAATATGCTGGCAAGAACACACTGTAGCAAGTAATGAAGAAAAAATGTCTACAACTATATGCATATTTGGCTGGTGGAGGCTGTAAGTTGTTTTTTTTGCATAAAGCTAGTTTTTCCCTACAACAAAGGAATAAATTTTAGTTACTACTTAGTTGTATTAAGAAATATTGAGAATGGGTCCTCCATCTCAATCCCAAATTACCATAGTCATTAATAACCCAACAAGTTAATTAAATAGAGTGTTGAGATCACTCCATAATTGAAATACCAGGATACTCAAGATGTCCATAACCGGGGACACGACTACTCATGAATAGTTTGTACACTCTGCAGAGGTTTGTGCACTTTTGCCCACAAGACTCGATCGGCCCCGTTTAAGTTCTCGCACTGCATGGTGTTTCAGAACTGGATGACCAAGACACAGTTTGTCAGAAGCATTTACTCTTTACCCCGGATGGACCAGTACACCTACTTTCCCCTACATCTGCTAGTCCACCACTGAAAGAGCTCACACAACATACTCAACTATGATAGAGCCCATAATGGCATGTGGCTGCACACGGAAGTTTCTAGGCATGAATGATATATGATCCCTTCGAGCCTGGGTGGTCTTCCATAGGATGATCACATGGGTCCTCCAGTATCTCCTAGGACAACACTGGATTCTCTAGGTGTCCTGCAACCAATCCACCTAGTTGTGTATTAAAGTTGCCACCTTAAACATTCCCTTAGTTGTTATTACACTCACAACTTTCATGAAATCTCACATACCAATCCACATCTACGAGCATGGCTAAGCAATAAGTAACAAAGCGTATATTCCCTTGGGTTGATCCAAAGTCATTGGGTTCCTACCTCATGAACCACAAAGGAATACCACATGTGATCAAGTCCTACTCATGCAATCTTTGAGGATAGAAATAATGCAATATAAACTGGGTATTGGAAAGTATGATCAAAGTATGAACTTGCCTTGCTCACGATCGATGAAACCTAGTGACTCGTAGTAGCACGCTTCGCACTCCGGAAATTCTATCGCAATCAAACAATAGCATACATAAGCAATCATGCAACAGAATCGAAGAACAGATCTCGAAAGAACTCGAAAACAAGCAAGCGGCTCTTGTAACAGAAAACAATTTCTAACAGTACCAAAATTAATTGAATTAGGCCTTATCAGAAATTTAGGTCAATTGCTTCAATTTGCAAAAATAATCAACTCAAACGGAGTTACGAAACTCAAGTTACGATCAAAAGAAGTTCAAATTCAAATATGTTTGAATACAAATTTTAAAACTATGAAAAACAAATTTGAGTTGCACTACTGGAAAGATAAAGATCAAAACAAAGAATTGGGCGTTGGTTTCACCTAATTTCGACTATCGAGCAAAAAGTAATGATCGTTTGAAAACAAGGGACCGATGTGTAAAAACTATAACTATAGATAGGTCCCTAACAAAAATAACACAAAGAAAAACTCTAAATAGCGAATGTTCGTTTTTTTCTGATCTAAACAGCGGACGTTCGCTGTTTAACAAAAAAAAACTAGGGTTTTCTAAAAAAATGATCTAGGTTTAAAAAAACGAAAACAAAAAAAAACGGGCGGCAGTTTTTACCGAAAACAGGTCGGGGCGGATCGGGCGACGTCGGCGTTGGTGTCGGCCGGCGGCTCAGAGGGCGGGGCGGTGGCGTCCGGCGACGGGGTGGCTCGGCGAGGTGACGTCCGGTGGCGGCGGCGAGGCGTGGCAGCGGCGGCGGCAGCTTGCGGGCGGCGACGAGCGATGGCGGCGAGGCGAGGCAGCGGCGGCGGCGAGCGGAGGTCGAGGGGTTGTCTGGGGTGGCGTATATAAAGGGCAAGGGGCCAGGCGGCTTGGGGAAGGGGCAAGGGTGGCCGGGACGGACACGGCAGGCGGTGGCGGCGGCGACTCGGACTCCGCCGGAGTCCGGCACGAGCACGAGATGGAGGCGGCGGCTCGGCTGGGCTGGCTGGGCTTCGGCCCAACTGGCTCGGCCCAAAACGTTTTTTTTATTAAATTCGTAGAACGAAGAAAAATCAAAATAAAAAATCCAAAAAATTTCAGAAACAATTTTCTCCGTTCCCACCTAATATTTGGGACAAAGTGAACATTTTTTCTAAAATAAAAATGCCTAAAATAAAATAAACTTTTTGATGCAATTTTAAAATAAATAAATTGCAAATAAAAATCCAATAAAATTATTTTTACTCAAAATTCAGCTTTCAACATTTTTATTATGTTTTTCAAGAAGTCATATTATCTTCTCTCATTTATTATAAAATATTGAAAATGAAAAATGGTAAAAATAATGTTTGATCCAATCCCACTTGAAAAAATAATAAAAATAGTGGGTTCTCTTTGGAAAACTTCCAACTCTCTCACTTGGGTCCTTGAGTTGCTTAAAGTCTTTGGATCAATTTTCAGATAAACTCAAATTCAAAGTGCTCAAATGATGAATGCATATGAATGATCTGTGTTAACATCCGAATTGAAAATTGGGATGTTACAAACCAAGCCCCATAAGATGAATCTCGCCCTCGAGATTTGGGTTGGCTAGAAAGTAGGTGTGGGTGGTCCTGGTGTAGATCATCCTCTCGTTCCCAAGTGGCTTCATCCTCTGTATGGTGGCTCCATTGAAATTTGCGAAACTTAATGACCTTGCTGCGGGTAACTCTGTCGGCAAACTCGAGAATCTTGACAGGCTTCTCCTCACCAGTTAGGTCACTCTCTAGCTGAATTGCTTCCAGGGGCACTGTATCTCGTAGCGGAATCACGACCATCTTTGTGTGACACTTCTTCAACTGAGATACGTGAAATACATCGTGAACTCGGGACAAGGTTTCGGGCAACTCTAGCTGATAAGCTACTTCTCCTCTGCGCTCCAAAACTTTGTACGGTCGCACAAATCGTGGTGCCAGTTTACCCTTAGCTCCGAAATGCTTAACTCCTCCAAGTGGGGACACGCGAAGATATGCTCTATATCCAACTTGGTAGGTCACCTCCTTGCGTTTCGTATCTGCATAACTCTTCTGCCTAGACTGAGCTATCTTAAGTCTGTCGCGAATCAACTTGACCTTTTCTTCTGAATCTCTGATTAAGTCAAATCCAAATAACTATCGGTCTCCAACTTCATCCCACATCAAAAGTGTTCTGCACCTCCTTCCGTACAAAGCCTCGAAAGGGGCCATTTACAGACTAGTCTGTAACTGTTGTTGTAAGAAAACTCTGCGTAGGGCAAGTTATCATCCCAACTAGATCCATAATCTAGCGCACAAGCTCTCAACATGTCCTCCAGAATTTGATTGACTCTCTCCGTCTATCCATCTGTCTATGGATGAAAGGCTGTACTGAATTCTAGCCTCGTACCCAAAGTCTTGTGCAACTGCTTCCAAAACTTTGAAGTAAACTGTGTTCCTCTATCTGATACAAAGATCTTCGGAATTCCATGCAGACATACGATCCTGGTCATGTATATCTTGGCCAACTTAGCACTCATGTAAGTGGTCTTCACTGGGATGAAATGAGCTACCTTAGTCAACCGATCAACTATAACTCATATGGAATCATACCTTGGACATGTCGTGGGCAGTCCTGTGATAAAATACATTCCAAGTTTATCCCACTTCCATTCCAATATGGGTAACGGCTGTAGTAACCCTGCTGGTTTCTGATGTTCTGCCGTTACTCTATGACACACCTCACATACCGCTACATACTCGGCAATGTCTTTCTTTATTATGGTCCACCAAAAATTCTGCTTCAAATCCAAGTACATCTTGGTGTTGCCTGGATGTATCGAATAAGGCAAATCATGAGCCTCCTGAAGAATCAACTTCCTAATCTCCGGGTCATTGGGCACATAAATACGTTCTTCAAACCATAGTGTCCTGTGTTCTTCCTCACGAAATCCTTGTGTTTTTCCTTTGGCCGTTCTGCCCTTTATTTATGCTATTCCTTCATCCGTCTTCTGGGCTTCTCGAATCTTACCCAACAAAGTTGACTGAATTTCCAATGTGGCAACGTAGCCTCTAGTGACTATCTCGAGTCATAAATCTCGGAGGTAATCTGCCAACTCCTTGGGTAATCCTCCAGTTAGGAGAGTATTAACATAACTCTTGCGACTTAGAGCATTTGCCACGACATTGGCTTTTCCTGGATGATAATGCAATCTCATATCGTAATCCTTTATGAGCTCCAACCATCTCCTTTGCCTGAGGTTTAACTCCTTCTGCGTGAAGATATACTTCAAACTCTTATGATCCGTGTATACATCACAACGGTTTCCAATAAGAAAGTGCCTCCAGTTCTTGAGTGCGTGCACTACGGCTGCTAACTCCAAATCATGGGTGGCATAATTCAACTCATGGGGTCGAAGCTGACGTGAGGCATATGAAACAACTCTACCTTCTTGCATGAGAACGCCTTCCAAGTCCTTGACGTAAAGCGTCACAATACACTTGAAAATCCTTACGAATATTCGGGAGTAGCAACACTGGGGCTGTAACCAAATGCTTCTTCAACCCCTGAAAACTGGCCTCACATTCTTCGGTCCAATTGTACTTAATTTCCTTCTTCAACAACTCTATCATGGGCTTCGCAATCTTCAAGAAATTCTCAATGAACCTCCGATAATATCCTGCGAGTCCAACAAAACTGTGAATCTCTCCAACTGAGGTGGGTGCCTTCCTTTCCGTAACGGCCTCTACTTTGGAAGGATCCATAGCTACACCATCTCCTGATATAACATGTCCAAGAAATCCTACTTCCTTCAACCAAAACTCACATTTGTTGAACTTGGCATATAACTGATGTTCCCTGAGCTTCTCGAGAACTAAACGGAAATCTTCCTTGTGCTCCTCTTCGTTCTTGGAGTAAACCAATATGTCATCAATGAACACTACCACAAACTTATCCAAGAGCTCCATGAATACCTTCTTCATCATACTCATGAAATAGGCAGGGGCATTAGTCAATCCAAATGACATAACTGTTTACTCGTAAAGCCCGTACCTTGTGGTAAAAGCTGCCTTAGGTATATCATGTTCTCTGATCTTCAACTGGTGATAACAAGACCGTAAATCGACCTTAGAGAATACCTTGGCTCCTTGCAACTGATCAAACATGTCATTTATCATGGGCAGAGGGTACTTGTTCTTGATCGTCACTTCATTCAGTGCACGATAATCCACAACCATTCTTAGGGAACCATCCTTCTTCTCGACTGAAAGTACTGGGCTCCCCAAGGTGAAGAACTTGGTCGGATATAACCCTTCTCCATTGGCTCCTTGATCTGCTTCTTGATCTCTTCTAAATCATTTGCAGGCATCCGGTATGGTATCTTGGATATTGGTCTGGTGCCTGGTAACAACTCAATTAAGAACTCGATGTCTCTATCCGGTGTCATGCCTGGTAACTCTTTCGGAAATACATCGGTATAACCCCTCACAACTGGTACTTCTTCCTGAACAACTCCGGAAAGTGCATTCACATGCGTCTTCCGGGGTGTGTGCCTCGACACATACTTCATCCTCTTTCCTTCCGGGGTGGTGAGAAGAATTGATCTACTGGCGCAATCGATGTTTCCTCCAAACTTGGATAGCCATTCCATACCTATGATTAAATCCAAACCCTGGGATTCCAAAATGATGAGATCTATGGGAAATACATGTCTCCCAATGGTCAATGGCACTTGATAGCATCTTAGGCTAGCCATGTACTCTGCTCCAGGGGAACTTACTAACATAGGCGTCTTAAGGGCTACGGTGGGAAATTGATACTTTTCCACAAAACCCCTTGATATGTATGAATGAGATGCACCAGATTAAAAAAGAACAACGACGGTAAATGCATTAACCAAAAACTTACTAACCACTGCATCGGGCTGCTCATCAATCTCGTCCACATTGACGTGATTCACCTGTCCTCTGGTGAAAGGGTTGGGCTTCTTTCCTGAACTTCCATTGCCATTCCCATTCTTTCCTTGAGGACACTCTGTGGCATAATGTCCAGTCTTCCCGCACTTGAAACAAGTAATGTGAATCAAATCTCTCTTGGCGGGCGTGGATGGAGTGGAACGGTTCTGATTGTTGTTTCCTCCATTCCCATTGCCATTCATGGGGCCATTATGGTTATGTGAACTTCCTCCATTGTGAGAATGACCTCCACTGGTGGGATGCTTATGTCCTCCAGAGTATGGAGAATGACGGGGCTTCTGCTAGGCTCTAGAGTTAAACTTCCCCGATCCATACTTCCTCTTGTGGGTATCAATCTGCTGCTGCTTTCCTTCAATCATGATGGCCTTGTCTACCAACTCTCGGTAGTTGTTGTAGGTGTCTACCATCAGCTGCATGCTCAACTCATCGTTGAGTCCCTCCAGAAACTTTTCGTGCACCGCAGCTTCTGTGGCTATATCATCTGGCGTGTAGCGAGCTAACTGTCGGCCTGAAGTCATCCACGTACTGCCCAACAGTATGGTTTCCATGGCGCAAGTTGCGAAACTCATACTTCTTCAGGTTCATGGCTCCAGGTGAGACATGTGCAGTGCAAAAGGCTTGCTGAAGCTGATCCCAAGTAACTGTAGCAAGTGTATAAGTGGCGGTGTAGTTCTCCCACCAAGCGGCTGCTGGTTCCTCAAGCTAATGTGCGGCAAAGCGCACTCTCTCTACATCCGTGCATCTAGCAGTTGCTAGCTCTCTTCCCATCTTGCGAAGCCAGTCATCTGCAACAATCGGCTCGGTGCTACTAGAAAACACCGGCGGATTCAACCTTAGGAACTGGGTCAGGTTGTCATGGGGAGGAGGAGGTGGGTTGTTGTTGTTGTTGTTGTTGTTGTTGCCTTGGTTCTGAACAAGTAGTTGCATCAACGTGTTCTGCTGATGGATCAACTGAGTGAGCTCAGGTGGGAACTCGAATCCGGGCTCACGTCTCGGAGGCATCTGACGGGTTTAGAGGGGTGAGATTAGAATAGAGTGAGGTCTAGGGGAAATCACTACCCATATGCACATGAGACAAACAATTTCATATCATATCACTCGATTCAAACAAGGTCACACAAAAGATCCTAATACAAAGATAGCGAATGATTTCTAACTACTTGGAAGAATACTAACGATTACAAGGTGGTCATCTAATGACTATCATCGGAAGACTCCATGATACCTACACCAGCTTCATCTTCATAATCACTTTCATCACTTTCGGTGTCGTCTATCAGAATGTAGTTCTCCATATGAATGCCCATCTCTAGTTCTGGCTTCACCATGTTTGCTACAACCTTCTTCTTTAGTGCTTCGTTGTCACAACCCTAGACCAGCCCTTGCCTGTCTTGCTTGGTCTTCATGTGCATCATGTTTAATCTCCTCAGAAAACTGGAAATGGGGATGTTCAAACCCTAGCACCAAATGAATTCAACTAGGGTCAAGAATAAAATCATTTCCAATGACCCAAAATACCTTCATCAATGTTGATAATTTTGGCAAGGCTTTGAGACCAAACCAAAAATAGTGAACATTTTTGTGGAATATTTTGGGCAGTGAATTAAATCATACATTATTTGCATTGGGCATTTAAATATTATATATTATTTTAAATGCTCAAATAATCATAAACTAAAATGTTTACTGTTGGATTTATTCTAAACAGTAGCCATGCTTGGTTTCATGATTTTTGGAAATGCCCTGGCATTTTTAATAAAGCCCTAAAGTTTACAAAGAAAGAAAATAGAAAACAGAAATTAGAAAGAGAGAGAGAGAGAAGCTTACCTGAGGCCCACTTACCTGGTGGCCCAGCACGGCCCAGCCCAACTGGCCGATGCCAGTCATCTCCCACCTCTCGGCAGGAGGACGAGGGGCGCGTGGCCGCCGCGCGCCGGCACACGCCGTGGCCACCTCCTACCTCTCTACCTGTCTCCTCGTCGCCCTGAGGTTGCCATGCACCTCCCTGCCTCTCTCTATCACTCCTCCTCCCTCTCACTGGATCCCCTCCCCCTCCTCTGCTCCATCACGCCATGGCCGAAGCGCCGCAGCCGCTCCGCCATGCCTGCCGTCCACCCCTAGCCCTGTCGGGGAGCTCAGAAGCACCGCCGCGTCCTTCCCATCCTCTCCACCGAGCTACGGGAGGCCGGGAGGCTCTGCTTCGCCGTCACCGCGCTCGTCTTCAACCTTCAGCCGTCGACGACGTCGCCGTCTATTCGGCACCACCAGGACCTCCCCGGGCTTGATGACCTCCTCTTCGGCATCGCTGTGAGCTCCCGCTCCGAACCCCTCTCTTCCCCGTCTCTTTTGCACCGCGTAGCCCCAGTTCCACCGGAGCCGAGAGCTCCCGCCCGCCGGCCATGTCGCCGCCGCGGACATGGCTTGTTTCATCCGCGTCCGAGCACGTAGTTGAACTCCTAGAGTTCCCAGGAGCTTGTAGATCACCTCAGCTAGCCTCTCCGCACACTGCAGCCTCGCGCACGACCGAGCCCGTACTCCGGCCGCAGCCTCGCTCGTCGCCGGCGCTGTTCCCGGCCACCTCAGGTCGTATAGCTTGCACCGTTGGATGCGGCCGAGTGGCAGCTTTCCAACGGGACTAACCGCGCCCGAAACCGCCCCTTGTACGCGAAACCCGAGCCACTCCGGCGAGACACCGTCGCGGATTGTGGTCGCCGGCGAGTCACTCCGGCGGGTAAGCGTTAATTAGTGCTAATGACCCCCCTGGGTCGATGACAGGTGGACCCAGGGCCCTACTAAATTAGTTTAGTTACTAAACTAATTTTAGTTAACTATCGAGACAATGACATGTGGGCCCCTGTGCCTATTTAGTTTAGTTTAATCTTCTGTTAAGTTTAGTTAAGCCTGTTTAACTCCTGTGTCACTGATGTGTGGACCCCACACATCAGGTTTGACCTGGACCAGCCTCTGTTGACTGCTGACATCACAGTAACGTCATGCTGACGCAATAAGTGTTTTCTGTAATTTTAAATAAATCAGAAATGATTTATTTATTTCAAAAAATATTCAAAACTTCTAAAAATCATATAAAATCAACCGTAGCTCAGATGAAAATAATTAATATATGAAAAATGATCAGAAAATTATGAGGAATCTGTTTATGGCATTTTCATGCATGTTTGAACAAGTTAAACCTGCTGATCAGGTCAAATCAATTAAATGACAATTAAATAATCACGTATGGAGTTTGAATTTGAACCTTTGGTTTAAACCAACTTCATTTAATATGGTTGCTAGTTGCATTAGCTCAATCAACAACATACTGCCATGTCATGATCATGCATCATATTGTCGCCTTGCATTGATTGTGTTTTCTCTGTGTTGCCGGTGTTTGTCCCCTCTTAGTAGACGTTGTTCCGACGATGTGATCGATGACATTGATGAAGACCCAGTGATATCTTCAGAAGTACCAGGCAAGCAAAACTCCATTGAGCATTCCGATACAATCCCACTCTCTCGCTCTTGGTCTCTCTTACTGCATTAGGACAATAACACTTCAACTGTTACCTGCTGCGGTAGTTGAACCCCTTTCCACTGCATGACCCGTCATTGCCACAGTAAATAGTTGAAACCCACTAGTATGAGTAGGAGTTGTTTGAGCCATGTTGTGCCTACTCATTCATGCTTTCTGGTTATGCCTGCTATTGCTTAGAGTTGTGTCAGTCTGATTCATCGGGGATGAATTGGAATGTGGTGAACATGTCCTACTGTTGAGAGCTAAGTGTGTGAACACGATTTGGTAAAGGTAGCGATGAGAGGCCATGTAGGAGTACATGGTGGGTTCTCTCATTGAAACCGTCCTCAGGAACTGAGTTCTGTGTTGGTTGATCCATGAACAGCTACTACCACACGTTGGGCCCTGAAATACGACCCCGCTCGACTTATTGACAGCCCTTGTTCTCTGTCCAGGAGTTGCAACTACTTTCTGGTGTTTGTAGTTTACTGGAGGTCATATGCAGCGCTGACCCTCGGGGTGGGCTGTGACATGGCAGGTACGTGGCACGGTGTACCGGTCGCCCGTTTGGTGACGCGGGAACCCTGTACACATCGTTTGGGGCCGTGAGCGACACCCCAGCCGGATCTCCCCACGGATGGAACCCAAATAGGCGATAAACCTGGACGAGAGACTTGAGTGGTTGGCTAGGTCGTGGTCTACACCCACGTCGGCTTTCGCTTGAAGTCTGCCGAGCACATGTCGTGTGCAGACGCTAAGTGGTGGAAACATGTGTGAAGAAGTACACCCCTGCAGGGTTATAAATGATCTATTCGAATAGCCGTGTCCGCGGTAATGGACTTCTGGGTTGCCTATAACAGTTCATAGACAAGTGGAAGTGGATACTCTAAAACACGCAAGATAAGCGTGAGTGCTATCGATGGCCTTCTCGTAGGGAGACGGGAGCGGATCCATAGTGGTGTATTGATCGGTGAATATGTGGACTCGTGTGCGCCACCTCAAAAGAGTTACTTGCAGTCGTAGTTCGGGATAGCCGCCGAGTCAAAGCTGGATTGCTGCAGTCAAACTCCACCACCCCTTTGCTGATATTGATGCATATGTAGCTAGTTCTGATGTAAGTCTTGTTGAGTACCTTTGTACTCACGTTTGTTTAATTTATGTTTTTGCAGAGAGACTTCAGTCTCACTAGTGGTTCCGCGTGGACTTCGACGTTTAGCTTGCTACCTCATCTACAATCTTGTACCCTTGGGAGGGTCTTGTAGATAGTCAGGCTTCTCAGCCTTTTTCATTTGTAGTTGTCTGTACTCAGACATGTTATGCTTCCGTTGCCTGTATGCTCTGTATGTTGGGTCATGTGACCTCTATTTGTAATAAATGCTATGATGGCTCTTCTGGGCCTTTATCTATATGAGTTGTTGAGTTATGTTGTGATGCCATGTTGTACAACACATACTTGCATGTTATGCGTACGTGTAATGTGTATTGCTATGTGCCGGATCCGACACCTAGTTGTTTACCCTTGGTAGCCTATCTTACAGGGAAATGTCTCCTAGTGCTTCCACTGAGCCTTGGTAGCTTGCTACTGCTCCGGAACACTTAGGCTGGCCGGCATGTGTCCTTCTTCGTTCCCATGTCTGTCCCTTAGGGGAAATGTCACGCGTTGTTCCTTTAAGTCCTTGTAGCTTGCTACGACTTGGGTTCATACGTTGATGATCGACACGTTCGTTGCTGGGTCATGTATGCCTGTCTCTGTAATTTAGCGCCACTTTTGGTTTATAACTAGTCATGTCGGCCCGGGTTCTCTGTCATATGGATGCTAGCGACACTATCATATACGTGTGCCAAAATGCGCAAATGTCCCGGGCCAGGTAAGGTGGCACCCGTGGGGATACTGTGCATGAGGCCGCAAAGTGATATGATGTGTTACAGGCTAGACCTGTGTGACTTAGGATCGGGGTCCTGACATTCGTTCTGCTCCAATAGTATGGCGATTTCCTTTTCATATCTGAGGGTGTCCTGTATTCAGGGGTCCTCAGGCGTCCGGGTCGATGAACCTGGGCCGTATTGATGGGCCACGAAGATAGAAGCAGAAGACCTTCCCCCGTATTTGGTCAGGACTCCTATGAACATAGAAAGGCAGGCCTGATGTCCGGATGTAGCTATTACTTCCTTCCCAAGTCACCTTTGTAACTCTAGGCCCCCTCCAGCATGTATATAAGCTGAAGGGTTTAGTCTGCAGAGAGAGGACGACATAATCATTACATCCTCATAGGCTAGGCTTTAGGGTTTAGCCATTACGATTTCGAGGTAGATCAACTCTTGTAATCATATTCATCAAGATCAATCCACCAGAAAGTAGGGTATTACCTCGATCGAGAGGGCCTGAACCTGGGTAAACATCGTGTCCCCAGTCTCCTGTTACCATCGGTCCTTAGACGCATAGCTTGGCCCCCCAACCCGAGATCTGCTGGTTTTGACACCAACAATGGTGCTTTCATTGAGAGCTCCGTTGTGCGCTCGCAATAAGCAATCGATGGCTCGTTTCGTCATCAACGATGAGATCACCCTTGGAAACAACTTGGCCGCTGGCCAGGTTCTCCAGCTCGGCGGGTTGGCTGTATGCGCCCGCATGGCCTCTGGGCCGACCGCACTGATATGTCTCCAACGTATCTATAATTTTTGATTGTTCCATGTTATTATATTATCCTTCTAGGATGTTTTATGGGCTTTTATATACACGTTTATATGATTTTTGGGACTAACCTATTAACCCAGAGCCCAGTGCCTATTTTTGTTTTTTTCCTTGTTTTTGAGTTTTACACAAAAGGAATACCAAACGTAGTCCAATTGACGAGCCAATTTTTGATGATATTTTCTGGACCAAAAGAAGCCCCCGAAGTAAAAGAGTTGGACCAGGAGAGTCACGGGCTGCCCACGAGGGTGGGGGCGCGTCCACCCCAAGTGGTGGTGCCCCCCTATCTCATGGACAGCCCGGAGACCCCCTTGACGTGTGACCTACACCAAAAAATCCTATAAATACAGAAACCTCTAGAAAATAACCTAGACCGGGAATTCCGCCGCCGAAAGCCTCTGTTGCCGCCAAAAACCAATCTAGACCCTGTTCCGGCACCCTTCCGGAGGGGGAATCCCTCTCCGGTGGCCATCTTCATCATCCCGGCGCTCTCCATGACGAGGAGGGAGTAGTCCACCCTCGGGGCTGAGGGTATGCACCAATAGCTATGTGTTTGATCTCTCTCTCTCTCTCTCTCTCTCTCTCTCTCTCGTGTTCTTGAGATGGCACGATCTTGATGTATCGCGAGCTTCGCTATTATAGTTGGATCTTATGATGCTTCTCCCCCTCTACTCTCTTGTAATGGATTGAGTTTTCCCTTTGAAGTTGTCTTATCGGATTGAGTCTTTAAGGATTTGAGAACACTTGATGTATGTCTTGCGTGGGATACCTGTGGTGACAATGGGGTATTCTATAGATTCACTTGATGTATGTTTTGGTGATCAACTTGCGGGTTCCGTGACCTTGGGAATCTATGCATAGGGGTTGGCACACGTTTTCGTCTTGACTCTCTGGTAGAAACTTTGGGGCACTCTTTGAAGTAGTTTGTGTTGGTTGAATAGATGAATCTGAGATTGTGTGATGCATACCGTATAATCATGCCCACGGATACTTGAGGTGACAATGGAGTATCTAGGTGACATTAGGGTTTTGGTTGATTTGTATCTTAAGGTGTTATTCTAGTATGAACTCTTGAATAGATCGATCAGAAAGAATAACTTTGAGGTGGTTTCATACCCTACCATGATCTCTTCGTTTGTTCTCCGCTATTAGTTACTTTGGAGTGACTCTTTGTTGCATGTTGAGGGCTAGTAATATGATCCAATTATGTTATTATTGTTGAGAGAACTTGCACTAGTGATAGTATGAACCCGAGGCCTTGTTTCCTATCATTGCAACACCCTTTATCCTCACTTTTACCACTTGCTACCTTGCTGTTTTTATATTTTCTTATTACAAAAACCTATATCTACCATCCATATTGCACTTGTATCACCATCTCTTCGCCAAACTAGTGCACTTATACAAATTACCATTGTATTGGGTGTGTTGGGGACACAAGAGACTCTTTGTTATTGGGTTGCAGGGTTGTTTGAGAGAGACAATCTTCATCCTACGCCTCCCAGGGATTTATAAACCTTCGGTCATCCACTTAGGGAAATTTGCTACTATCCTACAAACCTCTACACTTGGAGGCCCAACAACGTCTACAAGAAGAAGATTGTGTAGTAGACATCAAGCTCTTTTCTGGTGCCGTTGCCGGGGAGGTGAGTGCTTGAAGGTATATCTTTAGATCTTGCAATCGAATCTTTTAGTTTCTTGTTTTATCACTAGTTTAGTTTATAAAAGAAAACTACAAAAAATGGAATTAAGGTTACCTCATATGCTTCATCTTTTTAATAACTTTCGTCAAAATGATGGGAAGGAAAATTGTGCCCAAGTACTAGAAGAAGAATGCATTAGAATGTTTGGCACTAAATCTTTGAATGATGAGCATGATTGCAATGTTTATAGTGTGAATCCATTGAATATCCATGGTACTAATGATGATTGCACTAGTGATGACGAAAATATCTCTTATAAGCATGTTGATTTTTGTGGAGTGCATAGAGTTTGCAAGTACGTACCAAATAGGGAAGATATATTTTTCAAGAGACATTAGTATTTAGAAACTAAATGGTTGCAAGAAAGGCTAAATGATTGTGCTGAAAATTTAATATGTATTTGCCGTACTTGTGAACTTTGCAGTGAACGTGGTCATTTCACTCTCCAATGCAACTCATGATCAAACCGTGTTCAAAAACTGTGATGACTTGATTTCCCTTGCACATCATAATGAACTTAGCTTGCTTTTGGGTTATGAAGAAATCAAACATAGAACTAAGCATCTTCCAGGATCTGCCCTTGATAAACTTCTTGATTTTGATCTAGAGGAAATTTATATGTATTGTGTGGTGAATTGCATTGAAAATCCTTATATTGCCAATTACCTAAAGACAAGAAAACAAATATAAGATGAAGAGAATACTAATGAAAGGGAAGAGATTTCTGAATATCCTCCTATTCTTTCTTATGATGAATCACGTAACGAGGAAGAGCCTTCTATTCAACCAATCTCATTAATAAAGAGCTCCGAAAAGAAGATTAAACCCACACATAATGTGAAGAAGAAAAAGATAAGACGCAAAAGCAAAGATAAAAAAGTAGCCCTTCTAAATGACGTTGTTCCTATTACTCATTCTGATGATGATAATTGCTATACTATCGGTGCTATCCATACTATGAATGATGAGAGTGATTATGCTTATGATATGCAAAGGCCCAGGCTTGGGGATGCTATGTTTGATGAGAATGATATATTTGAGAATTTATTTGCTGCAATTAATGTTTGTGCCAAGCTTGGGGAGGCTACGTTTGATGAAGATGATATTTTTAGCCTCCCAAGTTTTGATGAGCAAAGTTATTATGATGAAAGCATGCCTCCTATTTATGATGATTATTGTGATGACACTTATGCTATAAAAAGTAGTGATGATTATATTTATCAAACTTGTCATGATTATGATTACCCCTTTTCTGAACATCACTCTTTTAATGTGGAAACAATCTATAGTATTCAAGTCTCCTATGATACTCCCACTATTCCGAATGAGAAGAATTTTGCTTATGTGGAGAGTAATGAAATTTATATGCTTGGGGATCATGAAGAGAATGCTTTACGTGATAGTTATATTTTTGAATTCATTCATGATGCCTCTAAAAATTATTATGAGAGAGGATCATATGCTTGTAGGAATTGCAATAGTATCAAGTTTCCTCTCTATGTGCTTAAAATTTTGAAGCTATGCTTGTTTTGCTTTCCTATGCTAGTTGATTATCGTTCCCATAAGTTGTTTGCTCACAAAGTCCCTATGCATAGGAAGTGGGTTAGACTCTAATGTGCTAGTCATATTCTTCATGATGCTCCCTTTATGTTTCAATTCTTATCTTTTATGTGACCATCATTGAAATCATTGTGCCTAGCTAGGTGCGTTAAACGATAGCGCTTGTTGGGAGGCAACCCAATTTTCTTTTCATTGATTCTAGCTTCTGTTTAGATGTGGTTTTGTGTTCTAATTAGTGTTTGTGCCAAGTAGAACCTTTGGGAAGACTTGTGTGAAGTTTATGTGATCATGCTGTAAAAACAGAAACTTTAGCGCTCACGAGATTAGCTGCCATTTTTACTGGAGAGTGCTTTTTAGTTGATTATTTTTGCAAATGATTAATAGACAAATTCCTCATGTATACCAATTTATTTGAGAATTTTTAGATTTATAGAAGTATTCGAAAGTTACAGATTGCTACAGACTGTTCTGATTTTGACAGATTCTGTTTTCTATGTGTTGTTTGCTTATTTTGATGAATCTATGAGTAGTATCAGAGGGTATGAACCATTGAGAAGTTGGAATACAGTAGATATTACACCAATACGAATTTAGAATGAGTACATAATAGTACCTAAGTGGTGGTTTTATTTTCTTATACTAACGGAGCTTATGAGTTTTTTGTTGAGTTTTGTGTTGTGAAGTTTTCAAGTTTTGGGTAAAGATTCGATGGACTATGGAATAAGGAGTGGCAACAGCCTAAGCTTGGGGATTCCCAAGGCACCCCAAGGTAAAATTCAAGGACAACCAAGAGCCTAAGCTTGGGGATGCCCCGGGAAGGCATCCCCTCTTTCGTCTTCGTCTATTGGTAACTTTATTCGATACTATATTTTTATTCACCACATGATATGTGTTTTGCTTGGAGCGTCATTTTGTTCTATTTAGTTTTGCTTAATGTTTGAATAATATCCCAAGATATGAAGTTCTTAAATGTTAAGAGTCTTCACATAGTTACATAATTATTCAAACTACTCATTGATCTTCACTTCTATCTTTCAGAGTAGTTTGCCATTTGCTCTAGTGCTTCACTTATATCTTTTAGAGCAGAACGATGGTTCTATTTTGTAGAAATTATTGATCTATCTTACTTCACTTATATCCATTTGAGAGTCTTTTAGAACAGCATGGTAATGTGCTTTGGTTATGAAACAAGTCCTAATATGATAGGCACCCAAGTTGGATATAGTAAAAACTTCCATACAAAGTGCGTTGAATATGATGAGAACTTTGGTGCTTGATGATTGTTTTGAGATATGAGGATAGTGATATTAGAGACATGCTAGTAGAGTTATTATGAAATTGAGAAATGCTTGTGTTAAAGTTTGTGATTCCCGTAGCATGCACGTATGGTGAACCGCTATGTGACGAAGTTAGAGCATGAGGTATTTGTAGAGTGTCATCCTTTGTGTGGATGTTGGGGGCGCGTGATGGTTAACTCATACCAACCTCCCCCCTAGGAGCATGCATTGATTACTTTGTTTTGATGACTCGTAAATTTTTGCAATAAGTATGTGAGTTCTTTATGACTAATGTTGAGTCCATGGATTATACGCACTCTCACCCTTCCACCATTGCTAGCCTCTCTTGTACCGCGCAACTTTCGCCGGTACCATACACCCACTATATACCTTCCTCAAAACAGCCACCATATACCTTCCTCAAAACAGACACCATATCTACCTATCATGGCATTTCCATAGCCATTCCGAGATATATTGCCATGCATTTTCCACCATTCCGTTTGCTATGACACGCTTAATATTGTCATATTGCCATGCATGATCATGTAGTTGACATAGTATTTGTGGCAAAGCCACCCTGCATAATTTTTCATACATGTCACTCTTGATTCATTGCACATCCCGGTACACCGCCGGAGAATTTCATATAGAGTCATACTTGGTTCTAGTATCGAGTTGTAAATCATAAAAGTGTGATGATCTTTATTATTAGAGCACTGTCCCATGTGAGGAAAGGCCCAAAAAAAGAGAAGGCCCCTCCAAAAAAAGAAAAGAAAAGGGACAATGCTACTACCTTTTTTCCACACTTTTGTTTCAAAGTAGCACCATGATCTTCATGATAGAGAGTCTCATGTTTAGTCACTTTCATATACTAGTGGGAATTTTCATTATAGAACTTGGCTTGTATATTCCAACGATGGGCTTCCTGAAATGCCCTAGGTCTTCGTGAGCAAGCAAGTTGGATGCACACCCACTTAGTCTCTTTTCTTGAGCTTTCATACATTTATAGCTCTAGTGCATTCATTGCATGGCAATCCCTACTCACTCACATTGATATCTATTGATGGGCATCTCCATAGCCCATTGATACGCCTAGTTGATGTGAGACTATCTTCCTCTGTTGTCTTCTCCACAACCACCATTCTATTCCACCTATAGTGCTATATCCATGGCTCACGCTCATGTATTGCATGAAAGTTGAAAGGTTTGAAAAAATTTGAGTATGAAAACAATTGCTTGGCTGAAACCGGGATTGTGCATGATATGAATATTTTGTGTGATGAATAGGGAGCATAGCCAGACTATATAATTTTTTGTAGGGATAACTTTCTTTAGCCATGCTATTTTGAGAAGACATGATTGCTTTGTTAGTATGCTTGAAGTATTATTCTTCTTATGTCATTATAGACTTTTGTCTTGAATCTTTCAGGTTTGAACATTCATGCCACAATAAAGAAATTTGCATTGAGAATTATGTTAGGTAGCATTCCACATCAAAAATTCTGTTTTTATCATTTACCTACTCGAGGACGAGCAGGAATTAAGCTTGGGGATGCTTGATACGTCTCCAACATATCTATAATTTTTGATTGTTCCATGCTATTATATTATCCTTCTAGGATGTTTTATGGGCTTTTATATACACTTTTATATGACTTTCGGTACTAACATATTAACCCAGAGCCCAGTGCCAGTTTTAGTTTTTTCCTTGTTTTTGAGTTTTACAGAAAAGGAATACCAAACGGATTCTAATTGACGAGCCAAGTTTTGATGATTTTTTCAGGACCAAAAAAGCCCCCGAAGTAAAAGAGTTGGGCCAGGAGAGTCACGGGCTTCCCACGAGGGTGGGGGGCGCGCCTACCCCAAGTGGTGGCGCCCCCTATCTCGTGGACAGCCCGGAGACCCCCCTGATGTGTGACCTATGCCAAAAAATCCTATAAATATAGAAACCTCCAGAAAATAACCTAGATCGGGAGTTCCGCCGCCGAATGCCTCTGTTGCCACCAAAAACCAATCTAGACCCTGTTCCGGCACCGTGCCGGAGGGGGAATCCCTCTCCGGTGGTCATCTTCATCATCCCGGCGCTCTCCATGATGGGGAGGGAGTAGTCCACCCTCGAAGCTGAGGGTATGTACAAGTAGCTATGTGTTTGATCTCTCTCTCTCCTGTGTTCTTAAGATGGCACGATCTTGATGTATCGCGAGCTTTGCTATTATAGTTGGATCTTATGATGCTTCTCCCCCTCTACTCTCTTGTAATGGATTGAGTTTTCCCTTTGAAGTTGTCTTATCGGATTGAGTCTTTAAGGATTTGAGAACACTTGATGTATGTCTTGCGTGGGATACCTGTGGTGACATTGGGGTATTCTATTGATTCACTTGATGTACGTTTTGGTGATCAACTTGCGGGTTCCGTGACCTAGGGAATCTATGCATAGGGGTTGGCACACGTTTTCGTCTTGACTCTCCGGTAGAAACTTTGGGGCACTCTTTGCAGTACTTTGTGTTGATTGAATAGATGAATCTGAGATTGTGAGATGCATATCGTATAATCATGCCCACGAATACTTGAGGTGATAATGGAGTATCTAGGTGACATTAGGGTTTTGGTTGATTTGTATCTTAAGGTGTTATTCTAGTACGAACTCTTGAATAGATCGATCAAAAAGAATAACTTTGAGGTGGTTTCGTACCCTACCATGATCTCTTCGTTTGTTTTCGGCTATTAGTTACTTTGGAGTGAATCTTTGTTGCATGTTGAGGGCTAGTAACACTACAATAAAATTGAGATACCGTGACGAAAATCCTGGTGATGATGGTTGGGGACGTCACATAAATACCTAATATGTGACGTTTTGTAGGTGATGTCACGTTTTACTGGAAATTGGTGACGATGGACGTCACTGAATCACCTCGGCCATTGGGCGCCACCTGGTTGTCAATTTGTATGACATTCTGGTAATTTCTATGACGAATCTACTAAAGTCACTGATTTATTATGAATGTGAAATTCATTTTTTCGTCATGTGGCATCTTGCAATGAGACCCATGATAGATGCTTCACGGGTTATTGAGCGGTTGGGCCCATGCATCATGTTATTTTAACAACACCATACGTTAGTGTTGGCATGAGACCTGCCATGGTTTCTTCAAACGTTACTGAGCACACTCATTAGCTAATTATTTTGTTCTGTCTAATAAAAATAGAGTCGGTAGGAAACCCCTAAAAAGTAGTGGCTCGTACGGCGGAGCAGTTGTTTTGTTCTATCTAAAAAATGAAAATGACAATGTACATGATACATATCCGTACTATCTAAAAAATGGGACAGACATTTTATAAGGAAAAAAATTGGTACTAGAGTTCAAACATGCGACGTCATGGACTCCACATGTTGTAATATATGCTGTGCCAACTCTTCTTTATTATGATCTTGCACTATAAGGGCTATACCCGGAACTAGTTTGGCTGCTGTTTTGCCCCTTCAGCTGAATGGATGGATGTGTATCTAAACCAGTATTTCAATTGAGGCAATTACGAAAACAGAAAGGCAACAAAAACTAATTTACTACGGCATATATATTGACAATTTTCTCTACTAATAAGGGTCTTATCTCCTCGTTCCCCACAACCGCATGCATCCAGCGGGCGAGGCGATATTGGAGGATCTCGGAGCGCCCTACCAGCCGCCGCCATGCCCTTGAGCACCAGCGCCTTCTCCCGGACGGCTGTTTGCACTCTCCCTTCAAGCCCTAGCGGCAGCGCTCGCCCCGGTCGCCGTGCGTGCTCACCGCAAGGACCGGCCTCTGCGCTCGGATCGGATCATCGGATCGGATCATCTCGCCTCATCCCACCAGCGTACTCGCTGGCGGAGCTTTCCCCACAGGTCTGTTCCTCCTACCATATTTGATCCATGTGTGTGTCAGCTAATGGTATTAGGTTTTTTCATAGTCAGATAATGATGAAGCTTTTACTGAATTTTGTCAAAAATAAGGTTTTCCACATCTTGATAATGACACAGCCCCGTAATGTCCAATGATTAGGTTACACACAATTTAGTTCGTACTGTACAATGATATATTGTTTAACTGAATATGCATGTGTTCTTCTTTTCTATGGATGCTCTTTATATTACTACAATATATGTTGTCCGATCCAGCCCATATTCTTCTGTACGTTTCAAAGTGGCAACTTCAGAAATTATTCAATTGACCTTCATTTGTTTTAAATTATTAATCTCATGTGTAAAAGTTAGTGGATGACCCAATCTAGAGTTAACTGTGCTCTGCCAGGCTAGTTAAGCAGACGAGCCAGAAACAACCATACATGTAATTTGAATGTGCGTGAAAGACCTTTTGGCGCACTCTGATATTTCTGAATGATTTTTTATACTGGCAGCCTCAAATATGTGTGAATGTTCTTGACGCTAGTACGGTTCAATTTTCTCCTTCTACCATTTAACTTCATAGCGTGAACTCCTTGTTCTTTTATTGCCCTCTTTTCAACAGTGTAATAGTTACTGCAAGGAGAGATACACTGATGGATACGGGGACACAAGTGGGAGCATAGGTACAGTGTACTTGCAGCATGGGCTAAACCAATGATCAAGAAAAAAAGAAAAAAACAGTGGAGAAAGATAGGAGTCTCGTGGATCTAAACAGGTTAGATGAGTCCATCACTGTCAATGTCCCATGGGCTGATTTTTATTAGTTCTTAACTGCGAAAGATTGATACATGACTGAATAATTTTATGCTGAAGATAGATGTAAGGTTCAGACTTCAACCTGAGTGAGCTAAGTTGTAAAACTGGATCTGAACCGTAATTAATCTAAAATTAAGCCAATTGCAGAAGTTGTGAGGTTGCTTGTAAGCTTCACAACGGTACCAATTTCGTTCAGTCCGGATTTACGGTTTGCAAGCGACAACCAAAACACTGATGTTGTACTGGATTTTCTTAATAGAGCAGATTACTGTTTGGCCTTTTTAGCTATTTCGAGCCTCAGTTACAGTATGCTTACAACACCAAAAGTGTAGAAAATTTGCTGTCGCTATTTTTAGTCATATCATTTGCTATGTCTGGATAAGAAGAATTGAAAGTACAAAAATAACAGCGACGAATCAGAAGTTACGCAGAAAAAGTTTAGAAGCAAAGTTTGGTCCGTTACTTAGTTTTTGTTCGGGCTTAGGGACAACTAGTATGATCTCTACTTGCCATATATATAGTGTAAATTCTTATGCAAGGTTTCCTCACGATCCACACATCTGAATCAACATGACACCTTATGTACACATTTATTAGACACCAAACCTTTATAATAACTTGTTGGAAACTTCTTCACATCGAACCTCCATAATAACTTGTTGGAAACATCTTCACATCATATATCGTGTGACCTTACATCTTAAATAATATGTACATAAATATTGATTCACTCACTTTAATTCCATCTTGCTCATATCATGCGTGTGTCAGTGTGCACTATAAGTATAATAAATAATTGGCTAATGTTGATTCACATTTTTGTCCTCCACTCTTTTTCTCCCATACTAATTAATCTAGACCAAGCTTTCTCGGTTCACTTCCTTCTTATTGCAACTAGTGTTGACATGCATAAGTCAATGTTGATTCACTATCTTCCTTTTCTATGACTTGTTTCATCCATGTACCTGAAGCTTCAACCATGCCAAAAAAAACAAATCTGGAAGATCTACTTCACCAGCACAGATCCCAGATCTAGAAGAAAGAATTGAACAAATGGGTAGAGAGAGAGAGAGAGAGAGAGAGAGAGAGAGATGCAAATGAGAAGTAGCTATGGTATTTTCTCTTCGTGTTCTTGTTTTTCTTATTTCCCGCTTTTGTGTGCACGGTGCACTCATGATAGTGAAATTGAAAAAACAAATGGGTTGCTAACTTAATGTCTTATTGGTGAAGCTTTCTGCTTTTCAAGGTTGATAAATGAAATCTAGATCTTGGTTATGCATGTTACTTGACCATTAGAACTTATTGTTGAGTTTACTGTTCCATTGGCTCATCCACATGCTTGCATAGACATTTAATAATGTACTTCTCATTTTATATCGAAAATTGGATAGACTAAACTTCTTAGTCATACCCTTATACGTTGTTGTCTTGTCTGTTTTTATCTAATGATTATGTCTTGTCTTTTTTGTCTAATTCTAATGATTACGCAACGTTGTTGTGCTTCATCAATTTATAGGCATGGAGAGGAGTTAGCTGTGAGGCTTGAAGCACAAGAGACAACACTTGAAGAGATGGAGAAGAAGTAGCAAGAAAACTCGTGAAAAGAGCCAACAAGATTAGATGCCATCCTTTTATGATGGAAGATTGGTGCTGAATCAACCACTGCAATCAACCAGGACTACACTTTTGTGGTCTTTAGTTATCTAAATATTACTTTCCAACATGTATATTGTCATGATTGTCAAACTTGTGAGTCAGTGTTATGTTTTTCCGGAAGATTATTTGGCTGATATAATTGAATTTATAATATGATTTGTCTATCGTTTCAATCTATAATGTCATCTGCATTAATTTGATGAGAATTAAATACTTATTGGGATATGCATTTGGAATATATTGGATTGGTAAGCCATCATAATTCGAATTTAAATTAAGATATCATAATGAGGTAAAAGTCAGTGACATTGCTTCGTCATTGAATATGGTAGACTATGCGATACTTGGTCCTGACATGTGACATTAATTGCTCGTCACAGTAAAACCAAGTCGATGACTTCCTGGAAAACGTCACAGAAGGTCCATTTTCGATGACGTTTGGATTACGCGTTGTCACTAGGAGTAATCTGTGACGGTTATTTCGTGACGATGCTTGTGACACCCATAAAACGTCACTAGGGGGTAATTTGTGACGTTATTGGCTATTCGATGACAAGTTTTGGCCCGTCACAGTAGGTCCGATCTCTTGTAGTGTAATATGATCCAATTATGTTATTATTGTTGAGAGAACTTGCAAAAGTGAAAGTATGAACCCTAGGCCTTGTTTCCTATCATTGCAACACCGTTTACGCTCACTTTTACCACTTGCTACCTTGCTGTTTTTATATTTTCTTATTACAAAAACCTATATCTACCATCCAAATTGCACTTGTATCAACATCTCTTTGCTGAACTAGTGCACCTATACAAATTACCATTGTATCGGGTGTGTTGGGGACACATGAGACTCTTTGTTATTTGGTTGCAGGGTTGTTTGAGAGAGACCATCTTCATCCTACGCCTCTTAGTGATTGATAAACCTTAGGTCATCCACTTGAGGGAAATTTGCTACTGTCCTACAAACCTCTGCACTTGGAGGCCCAACAACGTCTACAAGAAGAAGGTTGTGTAGTAGAGATCACGCACTCCCTGTGGTCATTGAGCATCACCTTTATGTTGACTCCAGCCACTCCGATGACGCGACCTCAGCATATCTCTCGCCCTTAAACGAGCTGCTGGATCACATCGCCGCCCTGGGGCTTTCATCACCAGGAGATCAGATCGGACCTAAATCTGGCCTGGATGAGATTGATGCCATCCCGATCACTCATCTAGTGGCGACAATCGAGGATGGAGCCGAAGATACTGCCCCTCTTGAGACGGAGACCGTCACAGTTCGGATCTCCGAACCCATCAATCCGAACACGCCCCTATCGGGTGGCACCTTGTGTTCTTCGGGCTCTGGGGTTGACGCTGGGCCCATGGAATGATCAAATCCTACCGAGCCCAGATCGTCCACACCGGAGGTTGTCAAAACCCAGATTACCACATTGGGTTGGGACTTAAAATTACCAACACCCACCCACCCTAGGAAAAACTCTCCAAGTAAATCCGGATCCCCGAACATGAATGATCTCACGAACATACAGCAGCAGCCCGAGGAGACGGTCAACCACTTTTGGGCCAGATTCCTGCTTGTCAAGAATAAGATTAAGGACTACTCCAATGACGATGCGGTCAACTTATTTCACCACAACTGTACGGATGAGGGAGTTTTGAACGCCCTCAACCAACGTCGTGTTCTGAGTTTCATAGACCTGTCGCACTTAGTACGAAAGTAGTACGCAATGGGAAACACTTGGAAAGCCCAGTATACACCTCTGGAACAGTCCATATTCGGACAACTCATTGTTAAGGATAAACGGACATACCCTAGTAGGTCATCCGATAATATGCCTATTGGCAAGATGAACAAACCTTCTTCAGGACGCAGGTCCGTACTGGACGAACTTCTCGATAAACCTTGCCAAATACATGCAGCCCCGAACAATATCCCAAACCACTGCCTTAGGGCATGTTGGGTACTCCGGCAGGTAGCAAAGAGCGGTGCAACAATCCGCGTCACTGCAGTATCAGGGGAGAAAGACGTTGGCCTCTTCACTATCTTCGAGACGTTGTCCTCAAACAACCGCCGCAAGAGAGCAAATCGCGACCTTGCTGAGGTCTATCAAATTAGCGTTGCAAGCCCATGGAGTGACACATCAATTAGTTTTTCTGCCGAAGACGCACCTCGAGTCCGGCCCGTCCGAGCAATAGCAACTCTTGTACTATATCCAATAGTAGATGGGTTTCGCCTCACTAAGGTACTTATGGATGGAGGAAGCGGACTCAACCTCATATACAAGGAAACGCTCGCAAAAATGCAGATTGACAAATCCCGTATTAAGCACACTAACACAACCTTCAGAGGAATTATTCCCAGCCAAGAATTAAGCACACTAACATAACGTAGTATTCGGCACATCCGAGAACTACAAGTCAGAGGAACTGCTCTTCCACATTGTTCCCTTCAATAGCGGATACCACACCCTTTTAGGATGGGACGCTTTTTCACGCTTTCAAGCCATACCCCATTATGGGTACATGAAGCTTAAAATGCCAGGGCCCAATGGAGTAATCACAATAACAAGTGATTCGGACAGAGCACTCCGCGCCCAAAACAAATCGACATATTTAGCCCTAGAGGCACTATCCGAAGCCCTTGCGACCAAGGAATTAACCAACTTACGATCCACGATGGACAAGGACGATGTAATCGTTGGCAAAAGATCGAAATCTACCTCCTTCAAACCAGCGGATGAAATTATAAAATTCCAAGTGCACCCAACGGACCCTAATAAGACAACGTCTATTGGGGCATAGTTGGATCTGGCGGTAGATAGCGCGTTATGTGTCTTTCTTCGCAAAAATTGGGATATATTTGGCTGGCACCCTTCAGATATGCCAGGAATCCCATGAAGGCTGGCCGAACACAACCTCAATATTATCAAGGGGTTCAAACCAGTCAAGCAGTCACTGCGATGATTTTCCGAACCCAAAGTAATGGGAGAAGAGCTAGCCAAGCTATTGAAAGCCGGATTCATCAAAGAAATTAAATATCCGGATTGGCTAGCCAACTTAGTCATGGTACCGAAGAAGGATAAATCATGGCGCCTCTGTGTCGACTTTACAGACCTAAACAAGGCTTGCCCTAAGGATCCCTTTTCTCTGCCCCGCATTCATCAGGTTATCAATGCAACCGCCATACACGACTCGTCGTGTTTCCTTGATGCTTACTCCGGATACTATCAAATAAAGATGAAGGAATCCGATCAGGCCGCAACGGCATTTATCACCCCGTACAGTCCTTTCTGTTTCAACACTATGTCCTTTGGACATAAAAACGTTGGTGCCACGTATCAACGCATGATTCAAACATGCTTAGAAAAACAAATTGGCAAGACAGCGGAGGCATATGTTGATGACGTAGTCGTTAAGACCAAACAAGTCGAGACATTGGTGGACGATCTCCGCCATAAATTTGATAACCTTAGAGCATATGGCATAAGGCTCAATCCGGAAAAATGTGTCTTTGGCATTCCGGCCGGAAAGCTATTAGGGTTCATTGTATCCCATAGAGGAATCGAAGCTAACCCAGCTAAAATCCGGGCCTTGTCTGAGCTCAAAACACCAACCGATCTCTAATAAGGGCAAAAACTAGCAGGCTGTGTAGCGGCCTTGAGCTTCTTCATCTCCAGGTTAGGAGAGAAAGCATTGCCACTTTATAGATTGCTATGATGCACGGACAACTTCGAATGGACGGACGCGGCCACTGCTGGACTGGAAGAAATAAAAATCTACTAGCAAGGAATCCAATCCTAGCCGCCCCAGGTATTGGTGAACCAAAGCTGCTGTATATATCAACCACTCACCAGGTAGTGAGTGTCGTGCTCGTCGTCGAACAAGCCGAAGAGGGAGATAAGTTCCCCATTCAAAAACCCGTATACTATGTATCTGAGGTTCTCACACAGTGTAAATCACGGTACCCCCACTATCAGAAAATTGCCTATGCGGTCTTCATGTCATCCCGGAAACTCCGACACTACTTTCAAGAGTGTTCGATCGCAGTGGCATCCGAAGTACCACTTAATGATATCATCAACAATAAAGACGCCACTGGACGCATAGCCAAATGGGCCATCGAGCTCTTACCGTTCGAAATATCATATATGCCGCGCCAGACTACTATGTCCCAGGTGCTGGCAGACTTTGTCACAGAATAGAGTGAAGCCGAACTCCCTAAAGGGAACGACGCATATTCCAACTAGAGAATGTACTTTGACGGTTCCAAAATGCTAGCCGGATTAGGGTTCGGCGTCATCCTGATATATCCAACAGGGGACACAGTCCGGTATGTACTACAAATCATGTACATGGACTCAAACAATGCAAATATGAGGCACTATTGCATGGTCTCCGCCTAGCTGTATCCATGGGCATACGACACCTCGAGGTACGCGGAGACTCAAACCTCGCTATCTCCCAAATAAACGGAGATTTCGACGCGAAGGATTCAAAGATGGCAGCTTATCGCAATGCCATATTGAAAATATAAACTCGATTTGAGGGGTTGGAATTCCACCATGTAGCCCGGGATAATAACCAGGCGGCGGATATACTTGCTCGTATGGGTGCTAAACGGGACCCGTTCGCGCCAAACACTTTTGTGGAAAGGTTGTTTAAGCCATCAGTAACATGGCAGGACGAGAGCGACAATACTAATCCAGATCCAAACACACCCCCAGCTGAACTTAACACAAACGTCATCAGGGACTCAAACGTGGAGATAAATTCTTCGGCTCACGAGATCATGGCAATCATAGCCTCCTGGATGGAGCCCTTCTTAGCTTACCTTAATAGGCAGGAGCTCCCTAATGACCAAAATGAGGCCCGCCGCATAATTCAGCGTTCTAAAGCCTACATAGTTCACGAAGGTGAACTATATAAGAAGAGCACTACTGGTGCTCTCCAAAGGTGCATCTCCGAAGAGGAGGGACGGCAACTTCTCACTGAAATACACGCTTGAATGGGCGGCCATCACGCCGCAGCCCGGGCACTCGTAAGCAAAGCTTTTCGAGCTGGCTTTTTCTGGCTAACTGCCGGAGTAGATGCTCAGGCCTTAGTCCAACATTGTGTTGGCTGCCAGCTCTTTGCAAATCAAAGTCACATGCCTCCCACCGCTCTGAGAACCATCCCCATTACTTGGCCATTTGCGGTCTGGGGGCTTGATATGGTCGAACCTCTTAAAGGGGGAACCCATGAAAAGAAATATTTGCTGGTGATGGTGGATAAATTCACTAAATGGATAGAAGCCAAGCCAGTAAAAACAGCTGAGGCAGGGCCGATGATAGATTTTATATCGGGTGCTGTACACCGTTATGGTGCCCTGCACAGTATTATCATAGATAATGGCTCCAACTTTACAGCTGATGAGGTAAAAAACTGGTGCGCAAAGTTAGGCATTAAACTTGATCACGCTTCCGTGTACCATCCTCAAACGAACGGTCATGTCGAAAGAGCCAATGGTATGATTATGAGCAGCATTAAACCCCGACTAGTCGCTCCCTACGGGAGTCTGATAAACACTAGGTTGAGGAGCTGGACTCCGTACTCTGGGGGTTGCGGATCACACCTAATCAGACGACCGGATACACACCTTTTTTCATGGTGTATGGCGTAGATGTTGTTTTTCCCTGCAAAATTATTCATGACTCACCTCGAGTGCGCATGTACGAAGAGCGAGAAGGAGATCTAGATCGGCAGGACGCCCTAGATGGACTTGAAGAGGAGCACGACACAGCGCAGGCCCGTTCCGCATTTTATCAACTACAGACCAGGCTGTACTAGAGAAGAGAAGTGCGTGCTAAGACATAAAACATCGGCGAACTTGTTTTACGCCTCCCGGAGAAGCAAGAGGACAAGCTCAAACCAAAATGGGAGGGCCCCTTCATTATCGAAGAAGTACTCACCGGTGGAGCCTATCGCCTTCGGAATGCGCAAGACAACCGCTTGGAGCCGTACCCGTGGAACGCTGCCAGGCTCCGAGGATTCTATGGATAGTTCGGTTGCATTTTTTACACCTTTTAAGTTAGGTTTTGTCTTTTATGTTTTTATTTCTCTCATCTTGCTGTTTTTACTTTCCTTTTCATTGGTAAGTATTCGTCTGGCCCGGACTACCATAGGATAGTACATCTTTGAATGTATCTACCTCAAATATACTTGGGGGCTTCTTTGACGAAGCCCATTATCAAAAAAGCTTATTGCTTATAATGTCTTCTGATTCTATAGTCTTTCCTTGCCATTATATGCACTAATATGACTTAAGTTTTGGCCAAGCTGGGTTGCCTGGCTCCTGTGCTTACCCCTACGTTCCCGATTGTTCGGCTAGGGTGTAAAGGGAGCACCTCTGCGATTGTTACAACCGGGTAATCCGGACCTGTACCTCAGACTGGGTGAAGCTGAAAGCTAGCGTTCTTAAGGGAATAATTGGTCGGCGGATACACGGCATATTGCTTTTAATGCATACATTTTAAACTATCATAGGATATGGCATCCTACAATCCTTTTCACAGGATCAAAAAGCCTAAGCATGCATATGTACGCATGCTGACCCAGGGAAAGGAACCCTTAACGAAACTATTATCTCTGGAAGATGTTTCTTACGTTAAATAGTAATATAACATAACTCCTCGAACACAGTTTGTCTGTTCAAGCAATTATGTCCGGATTGCCTGGTTTCTGAACATACCATGTGTTTACCACAAGTACAGTATTCAGAAACACTCCAGCCTTTGGGTTTATGGAGGTTAAAGCGGAAGGTCGGCCATGCCAATCTTTTTATTTCGGTCGGAGATAAGTTTGATCTTAAAGTAGATCGATACATAGAATCAAAGGACTACTCTTTCTCTATTCCCTCTATAAGGCTGTCTAGTTTATAGTCCTCTTGGGAAAACTTGGCAGCTATCTTCACTTGGTCATATATCAAGCTCACGGGAATTTCTTGTCCATCCGATCCTCGAGGTCTCACGCGGGCCATATGATTCGGATCAAGGATGGTGTAGCGTGTCTTCACCATGGCCCAGGCTTCTTGATCACCCATGCGACATGCCGACACTTTCTCCAGTTCGAAGTGGCGTCGAGCCCCTTTGAACAAGTCCGCCAAGTCCTTCATAGTTTCTGGAGGGGAATCGCCCGGCCATAAAGCCTTGGCCATATTCTTCATGGCCTTCCGAGCTCGCTCGTGTACTCTGGAAAGCTCTTGCAACACGTCGCCCTGAAAACCGGACACTACCCCTTCCGGCTGCCCAGTTAACAAATCTGCAGGAATAGTTCTATGAAGAACGTTGAAAAATAAGGGACTATAAGGAGAGCTAGGTTTAAGGACATATTGAATATGCTGCCTTTAAGCTTCCGGTTCTCTTCCAAGGCATCTGAGAGTTGGGCTCTTACGTCCTTTTGCTCCTGTTCTAGCTTGACATTTTTATCCTGTGCTTGGTTTATTTTATGTATGGCTTGTGTCAATATGCATTTCCGAGTGGTTGCTTCATCTTCAGCATATTTTTTATCCGCCAGAGCAGCCCTTAGCTTCTTCTCCCATTGGTCGGTCGGCCCTATTGCTGCATTTTAATCAATATGTACTTAGAGACTATTAATCGCAACAAATATCATACTTTCCAGACACTATTGTTATTACCATCAGTATCCATTTCGAATTTCTTCGAATTCTCCAATTCGGTGGTGACAATCGTCAGCTAGGCACGGCATTCTTCCAGATCCTTGGATAGGATGTTATTCTTTTCTTGGAGCGCCTCCAAAATACAATGATCCTCAAATCAGTTGGACCATCTGCTTTAAGTCTCGGGGGATACTGGCACGGGAACACTAAATTATCACTTACCCGCATATCCTTTGAAAGCTGGTGAGTGGCTCTGTCGAGTCCGTCTTGAGCGGCTCGAATATAAGCATCCGTAGAACTGAGGGCATTAAACGCCTCCTCAGAAAAGGCTGGGTCATGCATGGCTACTTTTCGCTGCCGGTGAACCATCGCCCGACCTCTGCTTCGGAATTATTGAAAGACATTTCATCCGAATCCTCTTGAAGGGGACAATCCGGCGCTGAATCCGCATTAACCGTTGTCCTCGTAGATGGACCAGATGCCGGATTGGTTGGATCTTGATCTGTAGGAGTTCCGGACAAAGTCCGGTGTACGTTGCTCCTAAAAGGAAAAACAAGGCGGAAAGTTGTAATACCGGCTTCACCATTAAGTATATGTTAAAACAAACATACCTGTTCGAAGGTTTGGTGGAGTTCATGGTCCTCTTTCGCTTCCAGGCCTCACCCGATGCAGGCATCGCCTTCTGGAATGACGGTCTTTGCACAGTTCGGTGTGAGGAGCGCCGCCCCTTTTGAGCATAAAAGTGCGATGGGTAAGGTGTGTTGGGAATCTTCTTATTAAGGAGGTATGTCCTGGGTACTTACGTGAGAGGAAGGAATGAGGCCGGGAGAATCGGCTACGATAGCCACCACAGCGCCGTCAAGGCTAGCTTGATAGAAGACTCCTTATTCTAGCTCTATGCCTATGTCTGGATCTTCATTGTATCCAGGAGCCGCGTTTCAGAAGTGCCCCTCTGGCTGTGTGGCGGGACTATTAATCCCCTCCACCACCTTCCTCCACTCGTATTGGGAGTAACCGAATTTAGTTCGGTCAATACATCATGCAATGTAAAACGGGCGAAAATAGCGGTTGAGAGAAGGACTTACCTAGTCAGGAGTATTATACATAGAGAAACCCTCCCGGCACTTCAAGCAAATAAAGTTTTGCTTCTCTCCCTTATAAAGACCCTCTAGGATGGCGGCTAGAGCGGCAGGGTTGTCCAGACCCAGGCGTAAGCATCGTGAGGCATCATTTTGGCCATTGTAATGCCACATAGGAAATCCTCTAGCTTGAAGCGGTTGCACGCATCGCTTTATTGAAATTGCCATCACTTCAATTATTGATAGCCTGGAACTGGCAAGCAATCTGATCTTGCTGGCCAGTCTTTTGACCTCCTCACTCTCTCGTTCTATGGGACTGCGGGGACGCAAGTTGAAAACATTCTTTGGAGGAGCATTGGAATATTTGGGGCGACCTTGCTGAACTAGATCCGGCAAGGCAACGTCCTCGATATAAAACCACTCTGAAGGCCACTCTCCGGACGCCTTCTTTGGAGTGTCGAACAGATAGCATGTCCCTGCTATGCGCCATACTTCGGCGCCACCAACTTCAAATATGGATCCCTCCTCGGAGCGAGGGATAAGGTAGAAGAACTTCCGCCAAAGCTCAAAATGAGGCTTGCAGCCCAGAAATAGTTCGCATAAAGCGACAAATCCCGCAATGTGCAAGATAGACCCCGGTGTGAGATCATGCAATTGAGGACCATAGAACTCTGGAAGCCCCCTAAGGAAGGGGTGGACGGGAAAACCTACGCCACTTAGAAGGAAGGGAATGAAGCATACCCGCTCTCCATCGGAGGGGTTGGGAGAGCTCTCTGCCATGGCTTGATTATCGATGGAAGTTAATCCAGCCCGGATGGGGACTAGATCCTCGGGAGGGAGATATCCCTGTGCTTGAAGCTTTCTCAGATGTGCATGGGATATGGAGCAACTTTTCCAATCGCTCGCTCGAGGGCCATGAGGGCACGAGGAAGAGCTGGGAACACCGGCCATGTTTAAAGATTTTTTGCAGGCACTAGGGATTTCTTCGCGTGGAATGGGATGGAATGGCATTTGAGATCTAATCTCTTTATATAGGCGCCTTCCCTACACAGTCACGGGGGTATATTGCAAAAATACCCATACGGTTCGCATTCGTTGCACACATGGAGGCAAAGGCGACGGCGGCAAGGAATCGACGAAATACAATATTAAAAGAAGTCAAACTATCATCTAGAAGGACTCACCTTACAAGACCGAAGACATGAAGCCAGACACAATCTCTTCCTTGAAGGCAAGTCCGGGGGCTACTGAGGGAGTCCTGTATTCAGGGGTCCTCAGGCGTCCGGGTCGATGAAGCTGGGCCGTATTGATGGGCCACAAAGATAGAAGTAGAAGGCCTTCCCCCGTATTCAGTTAGGACTCCTATGAACATAGAAAGGCAGGCCTGATGTCCGGATGTAGCTATTACTTCCTCCCCAAGTCACTTTTGTAACCCTAGGACCCTTCGGCGTGTATATAAGTGATGTCTACTATGCACCCTTCTTCTTGTAGACATTGTTGGGCCTCCAAGTGCACAGGTTTGTAGGACAGTAGCAAATTTCCCTCAAGTGGATGACCTAAGGTTTATCAATCCGTGGGAGGCGTAGGATGAAGATGGTCTCTCTCAAACAACCCTGCAATCAAATAACAAAGAGTCTCTTGTGTCCCCAACACACCCAATACAATGGTAAATTGTATAGGTGCACTAGTTCGGCGAAGAGATGGTGATACAAGTGCAATATGGATGGTAGATATAGGTTTTTGTAATAAGAAAATATAAAAACAGCAAGGTAGCAAGTGGTAAACGTGAGCATAAACAGTGTTGCAATGATTGTAGACAAGGCCTAGGGTTCATACTTTCACTAGTGCAAGTTCTCTCAACAAGGATAACATAATTGGATCATATTACTAGCCCTCAACATGCAACAAAGAGTCACTCCAAAGTAACTAATATCGGAGAATAAACGAAGAGATTATGGTAGGGTACGAAAACACCTCAAAGCTATTCTTTCTGATCGATATATTCAAGAGTCCGTAGTAACGTTCAATCTATCATAGAGTTCGTACTAGAATAACACCTTAAGACACAAATAAACCAAAACCCTAATGTCACCTAGGTACTCCATTCTCACCTCAAGTATCCGTGGGCATGGTTATATGATATGCATCACACAATCTTAGAAACATCTATTCAACCAACACATATAACTTCAAGGAGTGCCCCAAAGTTTCTACCGGAGAGTCAAGACGAAAACGTGTGCCAACCCCTATGCATAGGTTCCCAAGGTCACGGAACCCGCAAGTGGATCACCAAAACATACATCAAGTGGATCACATGATATCCCATTGTCACCACAGATAAACACACGCAAGACGTACATCAAGTGTTCTCAAATCCTTAAAGACTCAATGCGATAAGATAACTTCAAAGGGAAAACTCAATCCATTACAAGAGAGTATAGGGGGAGAAGAAGATCCAACTAGAATAGCAAAGCTCATGATACATCAAGGTCGTGACATCTTAAGAACATGAGAGAGAGAGAGAGAGAGAGAGAGAGAGAGAGATCAAACACATAGCTACTTGTACATACCCTCAGCCCCGAGGGTGGACTACTCCCTCCTCGTCATTGAGAGCGTCGGGATGATGAAGACAGCCACCGGAGAGGGATCCCCCCCTCTGGCAGGGTGCCAAAATGGGTGTAGATTGGTTTTCGGTGGCTAC
>LR738713.1:321668399-321721413 GCA_902687465.1 Secale cereale
CGTACATCAAGTGTTCTCAAATCCTTAAAGACTCAATGCGATAAGATAACTTCAAAGGGAAAACTCAATCCATTACAAGAGAGTATAGGGGGAGAAGAAGATCCAACTAGAATAGCAAAGCTCATGATACATCAAGGTCGTGACATCTTAAGAACATGAGAGAGAGAGAGAGAGAGAGAGAGAGAGAGAGAGATCAAACACATAGCTACTTGTACATACCCTCAGCCCCGAGGGTGGACTACTCCCTCCTCGTCATTGAGAGCGTCGGGATGATGAAGACAGCCACCGGAGAGGGATCCCCCCCTCTGGCAGGGTGCCAAAATGGGTGTAGATTGGTTTTCGGTGGCTACAGAGGCTTTCGGCGGCGGAACTCGCGATCTAGGTTAATTTCCGAAGGTTTCAGTATTTATAGGATTTTTTGGAGTCGGGGCCAAGTAAAGAGGAGCTACGGGCCGTCCTCGAGATAGGGGGGCGCGCCCCCCTACCCAAGGTGTGGCTCCCACCCTCGAGGGCAGCCTGTGGCTCTCGTGGCCCAACTCTTTTGCTTCGGCGGCATCTTTTGGTCCAGAAAAAATCCTCAAAAATTGGCTCGTCAATTGGACTCCGTTTGATTTTCCTTTTCTATAAAACCCTAAAACGGGAGAAAAACAAAAACTGGCACTGGGCTCTGGGTTAATAGGTTAGTCCCAAAAATCATATAAAATCGTATAATAAAGCCCATAAGACATCCTAGAAGGATAATATAATAGCATGGAACAATCAAAAATTATAGATACGTTAGAGACGTATCAGCATCCCCAAGCTTAATTCCTGCTCGTCCTCGAGTAGGTAAATGATAAAACGGAATTTTTGATGTGGAATGCTACCTAACATAATTCTCAATGTAATACTCTTAATTGTGGCATCAATGTTCAGATCTGAAGGATCCAAGATAAAAGTCTATATTGACATAAGAAACAATAATACTTCAAGCATACTAACAAAGCAATCATGTCTTCTCAAAATACAATGGCTAAAGAAAGTTATCCCTACAAAATCTTATAGTGTTGGCTATGCTCCCTCGTTATCACACAAAAATATTCATATCATGCACAACCCCGATTTCAGCCTAGCACTTGTTTTCATACTCTATCTTTTCAAACCTTTCAACTTCCACGCAATACATGAGCGTGAGCCGTGGACATAGCACTATGGGTGGAATAGAGGTGGTTGTGGAGAAGACAAAAAGGAGGGAGATAGTCTCACATCGACTAGGCGTATCAACGGGCTATGCAGATGTCCATCAATAGATATCAATGTGAGTGAGTAGGGATTGTCATGCAACGGATGCACTAGAGCTAAATATGAATGAAATCTCAACAAAAAGAAACTAGTGGGTGTGCATCCAAATTGCTTGCTCTCGAAGACCTAGGGCATTTGAGGAAGCCTATCGTTGGAATATACAAGCCAAGTTCTATAATGAAAATTCCCACTAGTATATGAAAGTGACTAAGCATGAGACTCTCTATCATGAAGAACATGGTGCTACTTTGAAGCACAAGTGTGGAAAAAGATAGTAGCAATTGTCCCTTTTTTTTCTTTTTTCTTTTTTTTGGGCCTTTCTTTTTTTCCTTGGCCTTTCTTTTTTCCCTTTTTTGTGTGTAGGGGCTTTTTAGATTTAGCCTTTCCTCCCATGGGACAATGCTCTAATAATGATGATCATCACACTTTCATTACAACTCAATATTACAACTCGATACTGCAACCAACAAAGTATGACTCTATATGAATGCCTCCGGCGGTGTACCGGTGTGTGCAATGAAACAAGAGTGACATGTATAAAAATTATGCATGGTGCCTTTGCCACAAATACGATGTCAACTACATGATCATGCATGGCAATATGACAATATGAAGCGTGTCATATGAATGGAATGGTGGAAAGTTGCATGGCAATATATCTCGGAATGGCTATGGAAATGCCATGATAGGTAGGTATGGTGGATGTTTTGAGGAAGGATATATAGTGGGTTTATGGCACCGGCGAAAGTTGCGCGGTACAAGAGAGCCTAGCAATGGTGGAAGGGTGAGAGTGCATATAATCCATGGACTCAACATTAGTCATAAGAACTCATATACTTGTTGCAAAAATCTACGAGTCATCAAAACAAAGCAATCAACGCATGCTCCTAGGGGGGAGGTTGGTAGGAGTTAACCATCACGCCCCCCCGACCTCCACACAAAGGTTGGCACTCTACAAATACCTAATGCTCTAACTTAGTCACACAACGGTTCACCATACGTGCATGCTACAGGAATCACTAACCTTAACACAAATATTTCTCAATTTCATAATAACTCCACTAGCATGACTCTAATATCACTATCCTCATATCTCAAAACAATTATCAAGCATCCAACATCTGATTCTATTCAATGCACTTGGTGTGAATTTTTTTACTACATTGACATTGGATGTCTATCATGTGAATACTAGTTTCTTTAGCCTAAACACATTACCATGCTGTTTTAATAGACTCTAAAATGGATATAAGTTAAGCATGAGAGTTTATCTATTTCTTCAAAATAAAACCACCGCCGTGCTCTAAAAGATATAAGAGAAGCACTAGAGCAATATCAAACTACTCCAAAAGATATAAGTGAAGATCAATGAGTAGTTGAATAATTATGTAACTATGTGAAGACTCTATAACATTTAAGAACTTCAGATCTTGGAATATTATTCAAACAACAAGCAAAACAAAATAAACTAAATTGACGCTCCAAGCAAAACACATATCGTGTGGTGAATAAAAATATAGCTCCGAGTATAGTTACCGATGGATGAAGACGAAAGAGGGGATGCCTTCCCAAGGCATCCCCAAGCTTAGGCTTTTGATTATCTTGAATTTACTTGGGGTGCCATGGGCATCCCAAAGCTTAGGCCTTTGCTACTCCTTGTTCCATAGTCTACCAAAGCAATAATCAAAACTTGAAAACTTCACAACACAAAACTTAGACAAAAATTCTCGTGAGCTCCGTTAGTATAAGAAAGCAAACCACTACTCAAAGGTACAGCAATGAATTCATTATTTGTTTAAACTGGTGTTAAAACTACTGTACTCCAACTTCTCTATTGTTCATATCCTCCAATATTACTCATAGATGCACTGAAATAAGCAAACAACACACGAAAAACAGAATCTGTCAAAGACAGAACAGTCTGTAGTAATCCGCAGGGTTCGCCTACTTCTGTAACTCCAAAAAATTCAAACTAAATTGGTAAATTTGCGAAATTTGTGTAAAAATCATCTGCAAAAAGAATCAACTAAAACTCACGCTCCAGTAAAATCTCACGACTACTTTAGCGAGCGCTAATGATTCTGTTTTTCATAGCAAGATCATATAAACATCACACAAGTCTTCCCAAAGGTTCTACTTGGCAAAAACACTAAACAAAACATGAAACCACATCTAATCAGAGGCTAGATGCAATATTTATTCCCTAACAGCAACAAAAACAAAAAAAATATAAAGTTGCGTTGCCTCCCAACAAACGCTATCGTTTTACGCCCCTAGCTAGGCATGATGATTTCAATGATGCTCGCATAAAAGATAAGAATTGAAACATAACGGGAGCATCATGGAAACCACCTCAAAGAGTCAACATCAATACCTTCAGAGGGAGGATGGTGCACCCACCGCTCCTCCCACCCTCTCCGGCGATCTCCGCACTCCACCACTGATTGCTCGTTTGTCTCCGGTGATTGGCTTCGGCGTCCTCCGCCGATCAAGTTAATACCCATCTCTCATGGGTTCTCATGGTGGTTCGACCCTGGGCTTGGATTTCTCCCCGGGCCTCAAGTTTGCAGATGGGATCTTCAGATCTATGGGTTGCTCAGTCCATCCTATGAATGGGATGCGTTCTTTTAAGTTAGTGGTTTCCTTCAGCCGCCACATCTTCCGTCTAAATGAAGATTCTCCCGCGGCCGCCATTGAATCCGTGATTGGGGGTTCAGCTATTGATTTGCAAGTCACTCACATCAAATGAAAGGTATTTGAGTTCCACGTCTCTTGTAAGCAAGTTGGGTTTTTCATCATGGATCTTCGCTCCTACTCCTGTTATGATTTCAAGTGTTATTTCAATCTTTGGGGCAATGGGGGACCTAACTGGGAACTAGAGGTCAATATTTGGAGAAAGGAATGTGATGCTGAATGGATCTTTGTTAGCCCTAACAAACGTCGTTCATCTTTAGCAATGCTAGCTATGCATAAGCCCCCAATCCGTTCTTGTATTAAGTCTGCGAATCCGGTACGGAAGAAGCTTTCTTTTGCTACTTTTGAGAACTACACTGCGTGCCGTGGTTATCGTTTTCCGGCGACTGAAGATCTCATTCAAACTGCTATAGATGGTGGATATGATTTACCACCACATGAGCGTGTAGTGATCCATCCGCCACCCCCTGTTGAACTCCGCTGGACGGTGGCGCGACCACCTATTTATTTTGGCATAGTCACGCCTTTCTCCCCGGCGACTAGCCGCCCGGCACCCCCACCGGCCACTCAACGCATGCAGTCCGAAACAGCTCCCGCGATCAACGCGGATAGCACGGTTGTTACGGAGGCGCCATGCACGGCTATTCAAACTGGTGGGCCTTTGATTGAGTTTGCTAAGGATTTGTCTGGGCCAAGCCAAATGGCTTTCGGCTCCATGGAGGCACAGGCAACGCATGCCTCGGATTTCTCTCTGGATCACACTGGGTAGATTGGGCCGGATGCTCCTATTATCTCCGGGCCCTTTTCCTCCCCGTCGAATACAAAACCGGCCCCTCTGAGGGTGTGTTCAAAGAGCCCGGATGTACCGACTTCACAGGAAGCGGAGGCTTAGTTTTCCTCTATGGTCGATGACATGGTGGACCGAATTCTTACCTGCATGTTATGCTCCCAGCGGGGCCACCTGTCATCCTCCTGTGGAATCCGAACGGTCTGCTCGGCTTGCTCCCGTGTGGGTCACTCAAGTAACAATTGTGATGATTTCGCCCGGCGCAACGGATTGGTTTGGAAACCAATTTTGCAGCGGCGGCTCTCTGATTTCTCGGCATCGCCTGCCTCTCTTGGAATTCGCACATCAGTTATTGTGGACGACCCCAAGGTCTCATCGCCTCTCTGCCCCTCTTCCTCCACTGCCGGCGACCCAAAAGATAACCTTGCTCCAACGCCACCACCTCCATTGCTCTCACCACCACCTGGACCTGCGCCAATGGCGAACTTTGAGCTTGACCCAGAGCGCTTCGTGCCGGCGGGCCATCACATCGTCGACGGAGGCACCTTCTGGCTGCCGCACACCTTCATCTCGCCATCCTCTCGTCCGGCCCGCCGCCATGAAGACTACATGGTCACAGAAGTGATGCCCGCGCCTCCGGCGGGTGAAGAAGGACATGTTTGCGAAGAGGTCATACTGTTCCTTCAAAACAGAGGTATTCTGGTCCGCTCCGCCCAGCCCTGGTTTCATGGTGTTGGTCTTTTTCAAGTTACGGACCCGGCTATTTGGTTTAGCTTAACTCAGCATGAGCCATTCCATATTGGAAACAACCGTTTTGTTCGCTTTATGAATCACGATGAAGGAGAAAATTTCAGAGGAGTTCATGGCTTTCGAACTGGTTGGCTGATGTTTATAGGAATCCCACTGGATCACCGCAACACGGAATTTATTTCTAAGGCAGTGAGCACTTTTGGCAAATTTTTATCTTGGAACAGTGAAGATCGTTACCTTGTCCGATCCATTGTTCATGCAAGCTTCCCTGACACACCCCTTGTGCCGCGGGATGTTGTTTTTGGTGATTACGCTGATTGGGGTGGCGCTCTTGTTTCCTGGACTATTGCTTGCTATGTGCTGGGGGCAAATTTTGCTGATCAGATGCCCAATGACGAGAATCCCATGCCACTTGATGGGAACCCGCACCCCCTGCCTGGCAATTTGCAGCCGGATAACCTTCCTTTCGTCATGCCACAATACCCGCTTCTGGGTTGGAATGAGCTGCCTCAAATGGAGCCGAAACAACCGATACCTGAGGGATGGAGCAATGCGGTCTGGAGCGAGGATGAAGAAGTTAATCAGCCTGATATTCCCGCTCAGGTACAGGTCTCAATTGACATTGATCAACCTGAGGAATCACTCTCTTCCCAGACACAGGAAGTCCATATTCAGCAGCAGGAGACCCAGCAAGTCCAACCTCTCGCCATAGTGCCATACCAACCGCCATTGATTCAGCAACAGCAGATTTTTGTTGGAATGATCAAGATTGTGGCGGGTCCAGTTCTGCCACCTGACATGCTTTGGAAGAGGTCTTTTGAATCTCTCATGGAGGACATCGCTGTGGCTAAAGTCCCACGCCCTCTGCTCTTCAAACCCATGGGCACCGTCATTTATCCGAAGAAGAACTGGTCCATTGTCTTTGACGCTGACGCTGGAACATCCTCTCTAATTCTGCAACAGGATCAAGTGCCACCTCGGGTATGTTCTCCACCGGCAAGACGTCCGGTGGCGCGCGCTCTTTTCCCTACACTGGAGAAACCTTCACAATCTCTGATATTCACTGCACAAGCTGACAGGGCACCTAGTGAGTCAAAGAAGAAACGCAAGGGTGCTCCTGTGGTGGACACTGCTGTCAGAAGGTGCACGAGAAGCTCTGTCAGGCTTAATGGGTACAAGAATGTTGTCTTTGAGCAGCTTGTTTCCCAGCCCAGGAAGAAGCATCCTCGCTCCAAGCCAATTGCTGACGCCATCAACACGGCTGATGTGGACCAGGAGAAGCCCCATGAAGATGCTGAAGTTCCACCTTATACCCCAATTAAGGTTCTGCAAACAGCTGGGGCCGAGCTGGAGATGGACCCTGCCCTTCTGACGGTGGAAAAGCTTATGGCTGATCCCCAGGTGGTTTCCTCGTTGCCAAAAGATGATTAATGTTGATGACACAAACTTGTGATCGCTACATGCCTTGTATAAGGGCTATTTACCCTTTTGGTTCCTTCTGTTATGCTACAAACTTTGTGGAGGGAGTTCTAGAGTTGGCTACTGTTGAACCTACCATGGTACTATGTACCATGCGTCTATCTTATTACTTATCTCGTTTATATAATGAGTAATTTCGATACCCGTAGTTGGAATGTTCTGTGTTGGAATGTGAGAGGGCTCAACTCTGAGGCCCGTCAACGTGCAGTCAGAGAAAAGGTGGTCAATAGCAAATGTGCTGTCGTTTGCTTACAGGAAACTAAATTACAGAACGCTGACCGTGCTCTAATAAAAAAGATTTTCCCCCCTGTTTTGATCATTTCGTTGAATCGCCCTCCAATGGTGCCTCTGGGGGCATCCTCACTATTTGGCGGTCTGACATGTTCACGGGCACGTTACTTCAAATTGAATCAAATGGTATTATTGTCAAATTCGCTTCGGTTCATAACAATGAATCATGGACATTAGTGAATGTTTATGGGCCTTGTCAGGGTATAATGAGGGACGCTTTTGTAGCTTGGTTGTACAGCCTTGACATTGACCCTGATGCCAACTGCATGCTCATGGGAGATTTCAATTTCATAAGGTCATTGCATAATTGAAACCTTCCTGGCGGAGACATTAATGACATCTTTACCTTCAATGAAATAATTGGGCATCTGGGTCTCCTTGAATTACCCCTAAAAGGAAGAAAGTTCACTTGGTCAAATATGCAAAGTTCACCCCTGCTTGAGCATCTTGATTGGGTTTTCACTTCTGCCAATTGGATCCTTCAGTACCCAATGACACAGGTTACACCACTTGCCAAAACCACTTCTGATCATGTACCTTGCCTCATTACTATTAGCACCAATATCCCCAAGGCACATATTTTCCGAATTGAAATTTTTTGGGTTGAACAGCCTGGCTTCATGGAATGTGTTAAGGAAGTTTGGCAAAGGAAATCAACAAAGTCACATATTTCTCCAATAATAGTTGACAAGTTGAAGTCCTTGAGATATGCCCTCAAGAAATGGCAGAAAGGGCTCTCACATATTAAGAAATTGCTCCTAAAGACCAATTGGGTCATTCTATGGTTTGATGACCTTGAGGAGATCAGACCCCTCTTCAGAAAGTTGGTCAAGTTGCACCATGAGCACCTTCTGCATCTCCAATTCTTATATTGGAAGAAAAGGTGCACTATCAGATATATAAAGGTGGGAGAGGACAACACCAAATTTTTTCGAGCTATGGCAACTCAGAGGCACAGGAAAAATGCCCTAGCAAATCTAGTGTTGCAGGATGGGACATCAACGGCTAATCATGATGACATGGCAGCTGAATTCTTGTAGGTGTTCAAGAAAAGAATGGGAACAGTAAAACCCATAGTGTTGGGTGAGGAAATCTTGTCTCTTATTAAGCATGTTCCTGGTCTAGAGGTTTTGACTAAACCTTTCACTGCCATAGAGATTGAAAAGGTTATCAAAGAAATGCCCATTGATAAGGCGCCTGGACCTGATGGTTTCAATGGACTCTTCCTCAAGCATTGTTGGCCAATTGTCTCTCAGGATTTCATCACTCTGGTTCATGAATTCCATGCAGGTACAGTCAGGTTGGAGAATCTCAATGATGCTTTAATCACACTAGTTCCCAAGAAGAACTCACCTGAGACTACTAGTGATTTTAGGCCTATCTCTCTCACTAGTGTGGGCCTAAATTTCTTAACCAAATTGGCTGTCAACAGGTTTCAGGAAATGATCATTGACTGCATCCACAAGAACCAATATGGCTTTATAAAAACTAGAACAATCCAGGATTGTTTGGCCTGGACTTTTGAATACATCCATCAATGTAATCAGTCTAGGAGATCAATTATTCTGCTCAAGTTGGACTTTAAAAAGGCTTTTGACTCAATACAGCATGATGCAATGATCAGAATCCTGCAGGCTAAAGGCTTCACACCAAAGTGGATTGGTTGGGTCAAGGAGCTCCTATCTTCTGGCACATCCACAATCTTACTTAATGGAGTGCCAGGTAAGCACTTCTGTAAGGGCATATTTCTCCCTAAGTAGTTTTGGTGATTGATGACAATGCATTTGCGGACTAATCATGTTCTCTAAGCTCCTACAGGTATATCTCACTTGGGCACAAGACGATTGATTGCCCCTCGGATTCGATGGAAGACGATGTTTCCTTTTTGCTCCCTGTCTGTGGCTTTGAGTAATAGGAAAGCCGTACTATTAAGAGGGGGTCCGCTTCGGAAAGGTTTGGGTGGAATTAACACGTGCACATCTTTCTCTCACACCACCTTTCCCTTGCTTCTCTGGAGTTCCAACCGCTTATTATCGTATATGCAAAACTTGACTTCTTAACTAAATCATTTACTTGGCAAGCGGTAGTACCGCTCTTTAAAGCGGTAGTACCGCACAGCCAGGCGGTAGTACCGCCTGAAGACACGGTAGTACCGCACCAGCGGTAGTACCGTGGCTCCAGAGCGGTAGTACCGCATATCTGGCCCGGCACTGATTCTAAGTGCAGAAGTAGGTGCAGAAGTAAATTTTTACTTCCGCATCCTATGCGGTAGTACCGCTTACTCCAAGCGGTAGTACTGTGTCACGTTTTGCTACTACCGTTTTCCCTGCAGATGTAGCCGCGGATGTAATTTATTTCATCCGTGGTCGTCAAACATGTCGCATGTTTTTGCCTAGCGGTAGTACCGCTCCCAGAGCGGTAGTACCGCTCAGACAGCGGTAGTACCGCAACTTACATGCGGTACTACCGCTCTCTGCGGGCTGAAAACGCGCATAACGGTTGGATTAGCTCTCCCACTATATATAAGGGGTCTTCTTCTCCAAGAAGACTTACCTCTTCCCCCACTACTCCATTGCTGCTCCAAAAGCTCCATTTCCGCCCGATCTCTCTCCCTAGCTAATCAAACTTGTTGATTTGCTCGGGATTGCTTGAGGAGGCATCAATCTACACTTCCACCAAGAGATATTTGATTCTCCCCACTAATCCCTTGCGGATCTTGTTACTCTTGGGTGTTTGAGCACCCTAGACGGTTGAGGTCACCTCGAAGCCATATTCCATTGTGGTGAAGCTTCGTGGTTTTGTTGGGAGCCTCCAAGTTGTGGAGATAGCCCCAACCTTGTTTGTAAAGGTTCGGTCGCCGTCTTCAAGGGCACCACTAGTGGAATCACGGCACCTTGCATCGTGTGAGGGCGTGAGGAGAATACGGTGGCCCTAGTGGCTTCTTGGGGAGCATTGTGCCTCCACACCGCTCCAACGGAGATGTACTTCCCCTCAAAGGGAAGGAACTTCGGCAACACATCCTCGTCTCCACCGGTTCCACTTGTGGTTATTTCTTACCTTTACTTGTGCATGCTTTACTTGTTTAATTCCTATAGCATGCTTGTGTAGTTGTTATCCTTCTTTCCTTTAGTTGTCATCTTAGTAGAATATCTAGACAACTTACTTTGACGTTTAATTTAAAGTGGTTAAGAAAAGCTAAAAATTATTAGTTGCCTATTCACCCCCTCTAGTCTACCATATCGATCCTTTCAATTGGTATCAGAGCCTCATCTCTTTTTAAGGACTTTACCGTCCAAACAGTATGGGTGACAACGTAGTCGAGACGGAGGACCATTCTGGTGGAACTCCGTCCTTACCTACGTCAGATGGGGGAGCCTCGGTCTCTCGTGAGGAGTTCAATGTGGCCTTGACCACATTGAAAGAATCACTAGCGAGCGAGGTCAAAGGCATGTTTAAAGATTTGCTTGAGGGGCTTTAATTATCCACCACACCATTGGAAGTGGCTCGTCCCGCTACCAACGTGTCGGAGGCTAATCCCGACAAGGGAGAAGCTAGTAGTGAACAAGCCCCGGTTACTAAGAATGGGAGTGGGAAATTTGCCCAATCCGCTCCTCCTACTCACTATGGAGGACCCGTTCCCACACCTCATTTAAATTCCGTTGGTCCCCCTCCCAAGTTTATCAAAAATTCTGATTTTGCTACTTGGGTGTTTCGTTTCAAACGACATATTAATCATTGTTCTACTAACCTTTGGAGAATCATTGAGCAAGGTTTTTATCCGTATGATCCCGACAACATGACTCCAAGGGAAACTGCAGATCATCAGTTCAACGAGTCCGCTCTTTGCATTCTTCAAGATTCCATCCCTCCTGAAGACATTGCTCACCTTCGACCCTTTACTGTGGCCAAGGAAGCTTGGGAGCATGTTGGCACAATGTACAAGGGAAGCACCAGTATTCAACGCTCCAACTATGAAGTGGTGCAAGATGAAGCTGATGAGTTTGCTATGATCGAAGATGAAGATCCTCGTGAACTTTATCGAAGATTAACTATCCTTGCAGTATCCCTTCGAGATCATGGCAGTAAGGATACGGATGACAATTGGATCAAGCGCAAGTTTCTCAAGGCCATGATGCCCTACCATAAGGCCATGTCCTCTGTCATTCGTCAGAGACCGGACTTCCACAACTTATAATTAAATGAAGTGTTGGATGAGTTTGTTGCCATGAGGATCTTGGACGTGACCGCCGACAATGCGGTCTTAAGAGCTCAACGATCGAAGAAGCCTAATCTTGCACTGAAGGCCAAGGCTTGTGTGGAAGAGGAGGAAGTGGAAGATGATGATGAGTGTAGCCCCGAGGACACCAAATATGCCTATCATGAGCACATGGCTCTTGCTTCAAGGCAATTCTGGGGAAAGAAGAACACTAGATCCAACTTCAACAGGAACAACTCTAGTGGCAACAAGGGGAAGCAACGAGTGAGGACATGCTTCAACTGTGGAAATGTAAGTCACTTCGTTGTGGATTGCCCATATGAGAAGAGAGAAGACTTTGGAGGTAAGCTTATTCGGAAGGACAAGTCAAAGTCCTATCCCAACAAGAACAACTTCATCAAGAAGACTCCTCCGAAGGTGTTGGTGGCCCAAGAAGAATATGTGGAGGATGATGATAATGATGAAGACGATGAGGTGACCACAATGGCCGCAATTGCAATTGCGACTACTCCACACTCATCTCTCTTCGACTCACCAAATGAGAACATCACCGCCAAGTGTCTCATGGCCAAGGCCACCAACAAGGTAACCCCGAACATCAATACTACTATCTCTTCTAATCCTTCATTGACAAATTATATTGATGAGAGTGAGGGTGCTAAGGAGGGAGAAAATGAATTTGAGTTGTTCATGAAAAATCTGAAGGGCGAACCCAAGAAGAATTTTGTTGCTCTCTTGGAACAACTCGGTGAGGCCAATGACATGATCGAGGCTCACGAGGAAACCATTACTAAAATGGAAGGACATAGTCGAGACTATGCCGATGAGATATCGGATCTCTCTAACGCCTTAGAGCAAGAACGTGGTCTTCGTTTGGCTCTTGAGGAGTCACACAACGATGGTCATGCTAAATTAAAGAAAGATCTCGATCATGCCTTAGTTGTCTCTCGTGTCCTTAACTCCGAGAACGCAAAACTTGAGGTTGACCATGCTAAACTCAAAGAGGAGTTTGACATACTTGACAAGGCTCACAAGGCCTTGAAAGGTATGCATGCTACTCTCAAGGAGTCTCATGATCAACTCCAAGTTTCGCTAACCAAGGAAAAGGCTATCTTTCCTCGCATGGTTTTAATTGATAATGTAAATGCTACTAACCCTTGTTGCGAGCATGTGCATCTTGTTAAAGAAAATGCCGAGTTGAAGAAGCAACTTGAGAAAGGTCTTGTGACTTGCATACAAGGTGAGAAGAACCTCAACACCCTTTTGAGCAATCAAAAGGAGGTTGTGGCAAAGGAAGGAATTGGGTTCGTTCCTAAGCCCAAGAAGATGAAGAATGACAAGACCAAGCAACCACCCCCTCTCAAACAATCGTTTGTGAAAGAAGGAGAGGGCACGTCAAAGAAGAAGAATAGTGGTGGTGTCAAGAAAACCTCCACCATACCATCAAACATGGCCGGCGACTTTAATCCTTCATATGTTTTATGCCGTGCTAATGATGGTCATGTGTTTGATAAATTTGTTGGTTCTTCATATGAGTACATTGAATGGTCCATTTGGGTTCCTAAGACCCTTGTTACTAACCTCAAAGGACCCATTACCAAATGGGTACCTAAATCCAAGCATTGATCTATTGTAGGAGTTTGCTTCCGGTGGGGGATCATGGTTGCTCGATAGCGAAGCCACAAATCATATGACAGGAAGCAAAGACTTGGTGGTGGACGTGCATCTCAGTTCATCTATGGACACCAACGTCGAATGGGGTGATGCTTCATCTTCTAAGGTATTGGGACTTGGCAAGGTTGTTGTCTCTCATGATCTCACGATCGAGAAAGTCATGCTTGTTGAGTCCCTTGCATACAATTTACTTTCTGTACGCCAACTTGCACTCATGGGCTTTGCTACATTCTTTGATATTGATACCGTGGCCCTCTTGTGGAGCAAGACTCTTAAAGTAGCCTATGTTGGGCATGTCGAGAACGGCCTTTATGTGGTTAACTTCTCGAAGCAACCTACTAAGGTCGCGACATGCCTAATGGCTAAAGTTGATGTGCGATGGCTTTGCCATCGCCTGTTGGCCCACGTCAATATGAGATCTTTGCAAAGTCTTCTCAAGGGGGACCATGTCCGAGGACTAACAAATGTTAGCTTTGCCAAAGATCGTGCTTGCAGGGCTTGCATTGAAGGAAAGTTACATGAGAAGGCTCACCCTCCCACGACTATCATCTATTCAAAGAGACCCCTAGAGCTCCTACACATGGACCTCTTTGGGCCTCCATCTTTTGATAGCCTTGGGGGTAGAAAGCACTACTTGGTGATTGTGGATGATTACTCAAGATACACCTGGGTATACTTCTTCAAGAAGAAGAGTGAGACCCAACAAACCGTCATCAACTTTCCAAATGAAGCTCAACGACAACATGAAGCAAAGATTTTGATGATCAGAAGTGACAACGGCACCGAGTTCAAGAACTACACCTTGGATGAGTTTCTTGGTGATGAGGGGATCAAACATCAATATGCAGCCCCATATACCCCTCAACAAAATGGTGTAGCGGAGAGAAAGAACCGAACTCTAATGGATGCGGCAAGAACCATGATGGCTGAATTCAAATCTCCATACAACTTTTGGGCCGAAGCCATCAACACCGCTTGCCATGCATCAAATCGTCTCTATCTCCGCAAAGGCTTGAACAAAACTCCATATGAGATTCTTACCGGTAACAAGCCCAATCTCAAGTACTTCAGGGTATTCGGGTGTAAGTGTTTCATTCTCAAGAAAGGTGTTCGTTTGTTTAAATTTGAATCTAGAGCTCACGAGGGCATATTTGTTGGTTATGCTACAAACTCTCATGCTTACCGTGTCCTCAACAAGTCCAATGGACTCATTGAGAAGACGAGTAACGTAGAGTTTGATAAAAATAACGGCTCCCAAGTGGAGCAAAGTGGTACTTGTGATGCAGGTGATGAAATTCCTCCTCAAGCCATAAGAAGAATGGGTGTTGGATATATCCTACCCATTGAGGAACCCCTTGTGGCCGAAGGAGAAGGACAATGTTCCACTCAAGTGGAACCATCACCAACCCAAGACCCACACGCTTCCGAAGAACAAAGTGAAGGCCCTCAACCTGATGAACAAGGCCAAGTGCAAGATCAATCACAAGTTGGTGGAGAGCCACCAAATGATGCACAAGGCCAAGTTCTGTCCCTCGAGCAAGATCAAGATCAAGAGGAAGCTCAAGATCAAGATCTAGCTCCTGGCGACGCTCAAGATGATCAATTCTGTGCTCCTCAGTTAACTCTTGAAGAGCAATTAGAGCATCGTGCTGCAAAAGTTGCCTCCAGGCTTGCTTCCAACGAGCATCACATCGAGAACATTCTAGGAAGCATCAAAAGGGGGGTAAGCACTCGTAGACAATTAGCAAACTATTGTGCTCATCAAGCTTTTGTCTCCTGTGTTGAACCTCAGAAGGTTTATGAGGCGCTCGAAGACCCTGATTGGCTCAATGCCATGCATGAAGAACTCCATAACTTCGAGCGCACCAAGGTGTGGCGTCTGGTGCCAAGACCAAAGGATAACCATAATGTCATTGGAAACAAATGGATCTTTAAGAACAAGCAAGATGCTCATGGCATTGTCATCCGCAACAAGACGCGTCTGGTGGCTAAAGGATACTCCCAAGTCGAGGGTATCGACTACGGTAAAACCTTTGCCCCCGTTGCTCGTCTTGAATCCATTCGTTTGTTGCTTGCCTATGCTTCCCATCATAACTTTAAATTGCAACAAATGGATGTGAAAAGTGCATTTCTTAATGGTCCTATTAATGAGTTGGTATATGTTAAACAACCCTCGGGGTTCGAGGATCCTAAGTTCCCCAATCACGTGTACCAACTCGATAAGGCACTCTATGGCCTTAAGCAAGCCCCACGTGCGTGGTATGAGCATCTTACCAAGTTGTTACAAGATCGTGGGTTTGAAATTGGGAAAATCGACCCCACTCTTTTTACTAAGAAGGTCAAAGGGGAGTTGTTTGTATGCCAACTATATGTTGATGATATTATCTTTGGTTCTCCTAACAAAGCTTTCAATGATGAGTTCGCCGCACTCATGACCACACATTTTGAGATGTCCATGATGGGAGAGTTGGAGTATTTCCTTGGGTTTGAGATCAAACAAAGAAGAGAAGGCATCTTCATCAAACAATCCAAGTATACTCAAGACATGCTCAAGAGGTTCAATCTAAGTGATGTCAAGACGGCTACTACTCCAATGCCAACCAAGTGCCAACTTGACATTGATCCCAATGGTAAAGCAGTGGATCAAAAGGTATATCGCTCTATGATCGGATCCTTGCTTTACCTTTGTGCCTCTAGACCAGATATTATGTTGAGTGTAGGAATTTGTGCACGGTTTCAAGCCTCACCTAAGGAGAGTCACTTTGTGGCTGTCAAGCAAATCTTTCGATATTTGGCTCATACCCCAAACTTTGGCTTATGGTACCCGAGAGGAGCAAACTTCAACCTTGTAGGGTTCTCTGATTCTGACTGGGCGGGAGACAAAGTGGTTAGGAAGTCCACTTCGGGAGGGTGCCAATTTCTTGGTTGCTCTCTTGTTAGTTGGTATTTGTGAGAACCCGGAATTAGCTTCCAGACCCTCCTGTGTATATTTGTCAACCCCAGGATCATTGTTGACAACACAGCGAAATGATATCATTGCACAATACGTAAAAGTATTACAAGTAGTATATTTTTCACAAGACATACCTAGCGAACTGTCTCATGACATTTACAATCAGAAAACAGCGGAAAGTACAATGCGTAGCGACTCCATCTCAGCCACAGGCAGTCGATGTAGTCCACGTGACCTCACTCCTACGGATCACCATAGTTGTCGTAGTCATCACCTTTGTCTTCATGAAACTCTGTTGTCAACAAAATTATTGCCATGAGTACATTACGTACTCAACATGCCTCCCATGGGGAAGGAACTAATAGCTACATGTGGCTTCAAAGGATGGTTGTATGGCTCATTTGCATAAAAGCTAATTTTGTTTGAAAAATATATAGCAGTTGGATAATAGCAGTTTTAGATGAAAACATGTTTTGTCTCCGAAATAACTTTCATCAAAGTGAGGATCCTCGATCAACTCACACTCTTCACAGGTTCCAAGAATAGGGGAAAGAGGGAATAAGAAAGACAGGTCATGTATGTCAAGAAAGATTCATGTGCCGTCCATGACCGTGGACACGGCTATTCGAATAGTTTTACACTCTGCAGAGGTTGTACACTTTACCCACACGACACAATCCCGACTTGTTGCCACCAGTGGCCGCTGGTATAGTACTCCATTTGGTCTACCGACAGGGGGATTGTGACGAGGTCTTTCATTAGACCAAACTTATTGTGCCAAGCCCACTAGGTTTCAACACGGAAGTAACCGCAGTTCACAGTCCGAGCCCCCTTTTGTGCCGAGGACACTCCTCGCAAGGCAGCTATCCCATCTGCGGTACGGCGATGACGACAATAAGAGTGAGCTAACTAATTAACCAAGCCAGTGCCCATATAGCATGTGGCTGTACTATTATCACAATCTTCAAATCCAAGACTTATTAGGCCTCATGCGGCACGGACGACTGATTGCCCCCTTCAATTCGTGAAGGGCGGCCAATCGCTCCTTCAATCCTTGATTCAGCTGTCGCCCGTGCCAGTATTCAGATGGTAAGTTTCACCCAGAGTAGAAGAGAGTAGAGAAGGTCAACAAGGTCAACCGACCTAGCTCAGCGAGCTCAACAACAAGTTCTAAGTGTCAATGATCCGAAGATCATTCAAATAAGGACCTATAGAATAATAAGCATGGCTAATCATTTCTACTCTAGCGGAATAATATATAATTCTACTCAGGTGTCAAGTGAATAGGCGACAAGCGGATCAAGGCATGTGTCAATCGACACGCTAGCTATGAGATTAAAAACAGGCATATAGTAACTATAAAACTCAATGCAATTTTGTAAAACATAGGATAAGTATGATCAAAGAAGGAGGCATGCCTTCGTTGTTGAGTCCTTCTTCGGTAACCTGTTTCTGTACATGTCCAACATCGTCGTCACTCCCTACTCGTCGTAACGATAGCAAATGAACATCAAATAAATACCAAAGCAATAGTAAATCCAAATAGCATCCAAAAAAAATTAAGAGAGGATGGATAACAAGATATTGATCGAGATGGAGCTTCGAAATGAGATATCACGATAGGAAGGTAAGAGAGATGATTCAACAAAGTGACATTGTTTAAGTTGACACAGCTATGGAAGACTTGGCGATCAAGACTAACGTTCTAGTAGAAACTACGATACTAAACACCAGTAGTGCCCACTACACATCCCAACTAACTATATAAGAAACTACTTCATAATCAAGCCAATGTCATCAACACACATGGAATGGAACCACCTTATGCATTTAGCTACACAATCATATCATAGCACTATGAAGGTAAATGTTAACCAGAAATAAATATCAATAATGCTCATTAGCATCCAATATATACATTAACTAAATAATAATTCAAATCAAGTGTCCAATAGACAAACAAACCAACATTACAAAATATACTAGCTAAGCAATCAAAAAACAACGTGAATTGAATTGATCTAGGTCTAGCCCTAAAACATTATTAAAAGAGAATAGGATCAACACCATTATATCTAACAAATTCATTTGTCAAAAAATCAACAAGAACTATACAACACATGGAACAAGTGGATGAACAACTATCCTAGACATGACATAGTAATAGATGATGATGCAACCTCATCCTACTAGAATCAATAGCAGGGCATGATTACAAGTAGGAATTAACCATAAATAAATAATAACACACATCTTATGCAAAGCATAGAAGTAGATAACTACGAAGAGGTCTTATCTAATAACACAAGCTTCACACATACGACTTATCATGAGAAGATGCTAAACTAGGACATGGAACAATAGCTAACACTAATGACCACTAGCAATTATAACATCACCACATGCTTAAAATAACCAAGCATGATGCGCACACTAAGTGTATCCTCAAGCACAACTCTACTAACATGAAAGGTATACTATCCTATGCATGTGATGAACTGTGGCAATAAGTATGAATCATTCATAATAATACCTTGAGAGAAGTTAAGCAATATAAGCAACACACAAATAACTATAACACACGAAGTATAATAAGCGAGCATGGCTTGGTGTCTAGTCTTAGGCATACCACAAACGCAATAGTAATTAAGTTAAACTAAATATAACGAACGCTAGGCATACAACAATGAATTGCCATAATAAACTAATATTAAGTCTAGACATGGATGATCATCGCACGAGATACCACACAAGGATACCAACACAATACAATTCAAGTCATAACTATAACATAACTTAATTGATACGAGTTAATCTAATGTCAAACATGGCATTAACACACAACTCTGTAATTTTAGTTATGACACATAAGCACGTTGAGTAAGCATACTAGCATGTAAGCAAGTAATACAAGATCATGGCATCGACAACATTATGCAAAGTACTATACTAGCATGAGTATTGAGATCACATGCATTTCCTATCTATTACAACTTACGCTTGTAAAGACACAACCTAACAACTTAGAATGATCTATACTATGAATTGATACACCGACACACTATGATATCTAGTCATACAATCACAAGAACATGACATAGTAATCTAGTCATACAATCATAATAACAACCTATGGCATAGTATTCTACAAACAAGAAGTTATTGAATAAAAGAACATATGATACCTACAAACTGCTATCATGTATACCTAACAAGTAAAGGCTAACCAATGTATGAACATAAGATACAAAATGGCAATGATATAACACATGGTAGCCATATAACCAAAATATGCATTCTACTTTGATTAAGTACTAACACGGCATGTCTATCAACTAAGCATGCACAACTACCATCCTAGGTAAACAAAACATGTAGGACAGCTAATAAGTATCAATTAAATTATGTGATACAAGCATGTACCATACATAGCAATACAAATCTGAATAATGACATGAAGCAACCAACCACATGAAATAATGGATAACAAACATCTACAAAACAAGAGGATCACCTAGGCAATAATATGTTATGCGACAAGAACCCCCATGGGTTTGTTCTCAAACAAGAAACCATTTCATTTGACTTCTAGCATAAAAGAACTATGCAACAACAATTACTAAAAATATATAAGCATCTCTCGTACACCGAACATAATTGCAAACAAAACAAACGTGTAACATGGATGTAAATGAATATGTAACCATATCTAAGATATCGCCATGCTAAACAAAATTAAACTAATTAAAACATGAACTATCCCAAGATAAGATAAATAAAGCAACACCTAGAAAAATTCCAAGGAATTATAAGTATGGCAAACATTCACCATTTGTACGCACGCAAACAATTAATATTGAACATTACCAAAATAGTAATAATAAGATTATCCTAACAACGATCCAAATCTAATAAAATAATAAGACTAGCCACGCATGCATGAACAATGATAATCCGGTACACCAATCAAGTTCTACACATGGTAAACATTCATAAAAAAAAACTTACACGCATATGATATGACCATGTGCCGCACCAAAGAAAAATGCCACATGGAACAACATGTTCAACAATATTCAAATAACTATAATAAGTAAAAAGATGAATCTAACAAGCTACTTGCCACACACTAAAATTCTGAGACAAATAGCATGCGCTCCTAGGCATGTCATGAGCACAACAAAAATATTAGACAAACTATAAAACTTATCAAACTTAAAACACTACCAACATTTAGGACAAACCGGCTATATGTAAATCATTACTACAACTCTAGTTACAAAACTATTATTCTAACTCCGCAATATGATTCTTATGGGCATACTAAACGTTTCATATGTGGAACACAAGATCATCCGAAGAACTAAAAAAGTACGCGGACATGCCGATGGGATCCATTCATGCATCGGCGCGAGAAACGACAGAGATAGGTTGAATCAGAATGTCTACGAGATACAATAGATGATGGAGAGTACGCGTGCAAAAGTTATTTAGTAGAGGCTCAACAAGTTTGACGGAACGGTACGACGAACTTGATGAACAGTGTACGCGGACATGCAGAATTCTTCGTGTGTGGCCGATGGAATGCATTCTTTCTTCTCTGAATGGATTAGTGGTGTGGATATGGACCTTGGGGCGCAAGGGCACAGATGGGGATGGCCTGCATCAACGGGATGGAGCACCGACGTCCATGGTGCATCGTTCTGTGGAGAGAGTTTCTGGAGACAGAGAGGAAGGGAGGGGCATGGGTGCTACGTGGATGGATGGGAAGATGGAGGCGCTGGATATGATGGCTTCAGTTTTGGAAACCGATGGGATTGATGGGAATTAAGAGGAGGAGGAGAATTGTTGGCTACACGTTTCCTCTTCTGTGATGTGAACGTACAGGAAGGAGAGGAGGTGCTCGCTAGGTGGGAGAGTTGGGCCAGTTCAGCCAGGCCCATGAGCAAAAAGGTTGTTAGAGAGAAAAAGAAAAGAAGAATAAAATAGATGGGCTAGGCCTACTCGGTTGAAGAAGAAATAATTAAAGAGGTAGGCTGTACTCATGTGAAGAAATATGATAAGCTCAAGAGAGAATAAAAATAGAACAAACGAGAGATATGGCTTGGCTCATTCGGTGCACATCAAAAATATACTATGAGAAATGAGGGAGACATGTTGGTTCGAAGAATTTGCTCAAGAGTTTGTGACAGGGAAAATAATTTATTTTCTCTTAGGAAAATATAAAAGGAAAAGAAGCTCAAACAAATATTACGAAGTGAAACCCAAGAAAAATCCAGACTCAAACATCTAAATATGTTGCGGACAGAAAATAAAAACCAGCTAAAGGAAAATAAAAAACTCAATTTAATTTAAGTTGGCATTAGTTCAAATTAAATCCTCCAAATTATAAATATCCAATTTAAGCTTTGTTAACAAATGAAACAAAATAATTTTTTGTTTGTCCTGAATTTTGGAAAGCTTTTTCTTAAACATTCCGAGAATCGGAATGTTACAGTCTTCCAAAAAGCAAAGTTGAGTATCTCTCTCGTCCACAGAAGCAGAATATGTGGCTGCTGGGAGTTGTTGTGCTCAACTCTTATGGATGAGGTAAACTTTAAAGGATTACGGTGTCACTTGTGACAAAGTGCCTCTTTGGTTTGACAATGAAAGTGCCATCAAGATTTCTCTCAACCCGGTGCTACACTTCAAGACGAAGCATATTGAGATTCGGTATCACTTCATCCGGGATCACATAAGGCAAGGAGAGATCGAGCTTCACTACGTCAACACTCATGATAACCTTGCAGATATCTTCACGAAGCCATTGGATGAAGCAAGATTTCGTGAGTTAAGGCATGAGCTAAATATCATCGATTTGAGCAATGTGGTTTGAGTCTGTGCACACACCCCTCACACTCAATATAGTTATCTTGTCTAGATGTAGGCATGGACATAGGGGGAGTACTATTCTCTCAATGAACCGTTCCTCCCCCCATTATGCATAAACTAATCAAGTCTTTATCATTTGCCATACATAGTTGGTTTAAATGCTTCAAGTCGAGTATTGGTCATGGGCCTAAGGATAATTCTTCGCGGTGCCATATCTATGAACTCAAACATAGGTGGCCTCAGCCACCGCCCTCCTCTGAGGAGTTGTGTTATTTGCTTTGCTTGTGCATGTGTTTGATTTTCTCTCTTCTTTGCTAAAAGCCTCTTTTCAAAACATGCAAGCTCTTGGAGGAGCTGTACTACCGTGCTTGTTTCCGGTACTACCGCAAAGGGGTTACGGTACTACCGCACGTCCAGCACGGCAGTATTTATTTACTGTCGCTGGTAGGGCGGTACTACCGCTTGGCGAGCGGTACTACCGCGCAAGCGGTACTACCGCGATGACCGCGGTACTACCGCACATATTCGAACGGGTGGGGGTTATAAGCAGGCAGGGGGAGTTCCAACTCCCCCATACCCATTCACTCCTAACCCCCACGTCGTCCCTATCTCTCCCTCTCAAGAACGCCGCCGGAGGACCTCGCCGGATCTCCTCCCTCGGCCACTCTCCTCGCGTTCCGACCGGTGGGATCGCTCCCCACCGCGCCCTCTTGCCATGGATGAAGGTTTCTCCCCTTTCACCCACTTCTTGTTGCCTTGTTGTTGATTTTTAGGGTTAGGGGAGATGCTTAGTGTTCTTGTGTTCTTCGTGTTCTTATCCATGGAAGTTTAGGATGTAGGAGAGTGTTTTTGCATTAGAAATACGAATATGTATGTTGCTACCAAGTTACTATGATCAGCCGTAGTACCGCTAGTCGATCTATATGGCCTTGTCTAGATCTGTTCCTCTCAGATCTGTTCCGTGCGGTACTACCGCTGGAGAACCGCGGTACTACCGCCTGATCTGGTCCAGATCAGATCTGACCACAGCGGTACTACCGCTGTCCTCAGCGGTACTACCGCTCTGGCGGAAGTAAAATTTTACTACCGCTTGCCGAGCAGTACTACCACTCCCCAACGCGGTACTACCGCTCCGCAAGCAGCACTAATTTTTTTACTTCCGCTCCTGTACACGGAAGTAAATTCTTACTACCGCAGAGTATGCGGTACTACCGCATCCACCAAGCGGTACTACCGCTTACTAAGCGGTACTAATTTTTTACTTCCGCATCTGGCCAGCAGTACTACCGCTTGTGTCATATTGTCTTCGTAGCATGTACACACTCCTCTTTCTACTGGTTTCTTGTGCTTTTTGAGGCTTTGGCATTGATTTTCTTTGTGTTTTTGTCGTGTTCTTCTGGTTGTGTTTTAGGTGGTGGCTCCGGTTTCGATGCTCGTCGTACCAACCCTGTCCGCGACACCGGGTCCAAGCGTCTGCGCAACCCAAGTGATGTGCCAGACGGCTCCAATCCCCAGCGCAGGTACAAGACTTCCGCCAACAAGCAAAAGGAATCCTCGATGACTATGGAAGAAATGCCAGTGAATGAGTTCATGGCACGGAGGAAGCACAACCCCTATGGAGAACCCCGTGCTCAGTTTCCTGGAGATGAGCTTTTCTGGACCAGGCAGCAGTATCGCATCTACCAGGAGGTGCTCAAGAGCAAGACCAACCTGGACGTGGATGCTCACTGGGTGGATGTGGACCACATGCGGAAGGACTCCAATCGGGCCTACTTTGCCGAGGCTCTGGATCTGGTCGAGCAGTTGGGACTTGAGCACATCATGACCTTCCAGAATGATTTTGATCCGGAGATTATTGCTCAGTTCTATGCATCAGTCCATTTCCACACCAAGGATGATCGCCCAATGACATGGATGACCAATGGTCACAAAATGACTTCATCTTGGAAGGAGTTTATGGATCTTCTCCAGATTCCTGACGAGGGACACCACAACCCAATTAGATTTCGGCCTCACGCCAATCCTGAATCTGCCAACAAAGACAAGCTGCTACCATTCTATGTGGAGAAGACTCTTGCTAGTGGGAAGAAGACATGGGTGCTGAACCCCTTTTTGGACATCATGTATCGGATCTTTCGCAACACTCTGTTTCCTCGCGTTGGAGACAAGGACAAGGTCCATGCCTACCTGGTTGACATGCTGCTAATGTGTGAAGAAGCTCGCACGACCCAGACTCCACCACTTGACATATCCCACATCATGTTGAATGAGCTCCGTTTTGCAATCTACACTCGCAAGGTACCCATCTATGGTCCATTCTTGTTTCTGCTGATCTCCAAGACTTGGGAGAAGCTATATCCTGATGAGGAGTTCGAGGCCGACTGTTTCCGTCATGATCCCATCCGTCTTCGCATCAAGACTCAATGGGCCAACACCACCACTCGTGCGCAAGCTGCTGCAGCCCAGATGGGCACTGATGAGGAGCCTGTGGAGGAGGCTGATGATGAAGGCCCTGGAAGATTTGCTCCTTCTTCCTCCTCTGCTGTGAAGGAGCCTTCTTGGGCTAAAACGCTTAAGCAAAAGATGAAGGCCCTCTTCTGCATGCAGGCTAAAGGTCAATACAGGGCTCATGTGACTGACAAGAAGACACGCCAGCGTGACAAGAAGCTCTTAGCAGTCTATGGAGAGGACGTGTCAAATGGGTCCGAGGATAACATCACCCCTGAGGCAACTTGGATGGCCCGTCAGGGGTACAAGTGGTCAGAGTCTGACGAGGAGCGTCAGGAGGAGCAGCAGGGATCTGATGATGAGTACGATGAATGAGTTTCTCCAGGGCTGCCACCCTTCTTAGTGTCCTCCTTCCCCTTTGTGGTGTCTCGATGACAAAGGGGGAGAGAATGGTTTGCGTCTTGTGCCAGTTGCCAGTTGTTTCTTTTTGAACTCTGTTTATTTGCGTGCTTTTGTGTCGTGTGCGTGAGACTATCGTATGGTGTAAGACATATGCTTCTCTATCGTTGAACCCATCGTTATGTCTTTATTATTATGTCGTGAGCAGTTAATTTACTTTCCCTTGTTTATGTGCTCAGTGGTATATAAGGAGTTTTTTTGTGAAGAATATAGGGGGAGCACTGTACCTTGTATGTGTGTTGTGTAGTCCAAAGCATAATCTTGTGTAGGCACACATCCAGGGGGAGCTCTCCTATATTCTAGTTTTAGGATTGCATACTCTCGTATTTTATACCTGTGCAAATCCCGTATTGTCATCAATCCACCAAAAAGGGGGAGATTATAAGGGCATATTTCTCCCTAAGTAGTTTTGGTGATTGATGACAATGCATTTGCGGACTAATCGTGTGCTCTAAGCTCCTACAGGTATATCTCACTTAGGCACAAGACGATTGATTGCCCCTCGGATTCGATGGAAGACGGTGTTTCCTTTTTGCTCCCTGTCGGTGGCTTTGAGTAATAGGAAAGCCGTACTATTAAGAGGGGGTCCGCTTCGGAAAGGTTTGGGTGGAATCAACACGTACACATCTTTCTCTCACACCACCTTTCCCTTGCTTCTCTGGAGTTCCAACCGCTTATTATCGTATATGCAAAACTTGACTTCTTAACTAAATCATTTACTTGGCAAGCGGTAGTACCGCTCTTTAAAGCGGTAGTACCGCACAGCCACGCGGTAGTACCGCCTGAAGACACGGTAGTACCGCACCAGCGGTAGTACCGCGGCTCCAGAGCGGTAGTACCGCGTATCTGGCCCGGCACTGATTCTAAGTGCAGAAGTAGGTGCGGAAGTAAATTTTTACTTCCGCATCCTATGCGGTAGTACCGCTTACTCCAAGCGGTAGTACCGTGTCGCGTTTTGCTCCTACCGTTTTCCCTGCGGATGTAGCCGCGGATGTAATTTATTTCATCCGTGTTCGTCAATCATGTCGCATGTTTTTGCCTAGCGGTAGTACCGCTCCCAGAGCGGTAGTACCGCTCAGCCAGCGGTAGTACCGCAACTTACGTGCGGTACTACCGCTCTCTGCGAGCTGAAAACGCACATAACGGTTGGATTAGCTCTCCCACTATATATAGGGGTCTTCTTCTCCAAGAAGACTTACCTCTTCCCCCACTACTCCATTGATGCTCCAAAAGCTCCATTTCCGCCCGATCTCTCTCCCTAGCCAATCAAACTTGTTGATTTGCTCGGGATTGCTTGAGGAGGCATCGATCTACACTTCCACCAAGAGATATTTGATTCTCCCCACTAATCCCTTGCGGATCTTGTTACTCTTGGGTGTTTGAGCACCCTAGATGGTTGAGGTCACCTCGAAGCCATATTCCATTGTGGTGAAGCTTCGTGGTTTTGTTGGGAGCCTCCAAGTTGTGGAGATAGCCCCAACCTTGTTTGTAAAGGTTCGGTCGCCGCCTTCAAGGGCACCACTAGTGGAATCACGGCACCTTGCATCGTGTGAGGGCGTGAGGAGAATACGGTGGCCCTAGTGGCTTGTTGGGGAGCATTGTGCCTCCACACCGCTCCAACAGAGACATACTTCCCCTCAAAGGGAAGGAACTTCGGCAACACATCCTCGTCTCCACCGGTTCCACTTGTGGTTATTTCTTACCTTTACTTGTGCATGCTTTACTTGTTTAATTCCTATAGCATGCTTGTGTAGTTGTTATCCTTCTTTCCTTTAGTTGTCATCTTAGTAGAATATCTAGACAACTTACTTTGACGTTTAATTTAAAGTGGTTAAGAAAAGCTAAAAATTGTTAGTTGCCTATTCACCCCCCTCTAGTCAACCATATCGATCCTTTCAACTTCAAATGCAAGTGTGGGGTTAAGCAAGGTGATCCAATGTCCCCATTGCTCTTTGTTATAGCTCTGACCTTCTGCAAACAATGATAAATAATCTTCTGTGCCAAGGAGACATCAACCTGCCCATTCCAACTGAAGATCCTGATTTTCCCATAGTGCAATATGCCGATGACACCCTACTGTTTATCCCAGCAGAGGAATCACAACTGCTTGCACTAAGAAGGGTTTTGGTGTAATGCCCAGGATTGGACTATACCTCCTATGTGTCGAGGCACGACTTAAAGATATAAGCCCATTCTGGAATGATCTCAAGTTTGGTATCTTTGCACGACTCATGTAAAATAGGGATGAAATTGCAAAAGGATAGTTGGCTTACACTCGCCACGTCACACAATACATTACATAAGCAAATCATCATCCAAAACATCACAACCCGACTACGGGAGAAGAACCAAATTTAAGATACCAAATACATAAGCCACAAAGTCCCGATCGCCCCTAGTAGGAACCACTACTGATCGTCGAGACGTCACACACATACGGATACGCTCTTCATCGAACTCCCAATGAAGTACATGAACCAACTCCTGCATCATTCTCGGCTAAACCTGCATCTTGTGTTATAGTATCTGTGAGCCACGAGGACTCAACAATCCCATAACCATGGGTATCAAGACTAGCAAAGCTTTATGGGTATGGAGAAGGGTAGTGGTGAGGTTGCAGCAGCGGCTAAGCATAATATGGTGGCTAACTTACGAGTACAAGAATAAGATGAGCATCTACGCAAGCGGTCGCAAACTAGTAGTGATCGCTAAAGATCCTGAACTACCTACGAGTCAAACATAACCCCACCGTGTTCTCTTCTCAAAGTGAAAAGAGACAGTCACGGTTACTCACAAAGTTGTGTGTTTTACTTCGGATCCTCTGTCAAGTTTTCTACAACCGGACATTAACAAATTCCAATCTGCCACGTAACCACGGGCACGGCTTTCGAAAGATCATAACCCTGTAGGGGTGTCCCAACTTAGCCCATCACAAGCTCTCACGATCAGCTGAAGAGATAAATATAATATCATCACCCCTTATCTTAGGGAAATCCGATCAGGCTCGGCATCCCGGTGCACAAGACATTTCGACAATGGTAAAACAAGTCCAGCAAGACCTCCCAGCGTGCCGACACCCTGATAGTAGCCGTGCGTATCTTGTCTCAGGCTACGTCCGGATAGGTGATCCTACGGGTTATACCAGATACCTTGGGTTTCCCCGTGGCGGCCCCGCAGTCTCCCCGTTTGGGACCAACACCATCAGCACTGCCCCCCTGCTGTGTAGAAAGAATCCCCGGGGACATGACCACCTATGCAATTAATTAATTAATTAAGTTGTTATTATGAGAAAATTAAAACCAATGTTGGGCCTTGCTGGAGGAGTTTTATTCAAAGACGAAGTGTCAAGGGGTCCCCATATACCCAACCGTGTAAGGAACGCAAAATCAAGGAACATAATGCCGGTTTATCGGCGCCTAAGGTGGCATGAGTGGAACAAAAAACCGAGCAAAAGGCCAAGCCTTCCACCCATGCCCAGTGTATAGGTGTGTTAATAATGATAATAGATATTGTGATATTCCAACAACAAGTTCCCTCCTGGAACGATCTTCATCTTCACCTGCAACTATCAATGCTATAAGAGGGGCTGAGCAAGCGGGTAACATAGCCAAACAATGGTTTTTGCTAGGAAGGTGTCAAAGGTTAGAGGTTTCATGGAAACAAGGAGAGGGGCTGACAATAAGATGGGTAGCGCGACATATAACGATAGCATCGAGACACTAAGCATGGCAATGATAGTAAAGGTATCCAAGGGTATGGTCATCTTGCCTGAGATCCCGCAAGGAAGAAGAACTGATCCATGAAGAAGACGGAGAAGAAGACTTGAAGAAGAACCACGGGTAGACGAACGAATCCTCACGAACGCAACGGAACAAGCACTAACGAGAAGAAGCAAGCAACACGGTAAACACACCACACGAGACATGACAATATGCTCAACCAAGTATGATGCAAGATAGTTCTACATAGGATGCACTGCAAGTCTATACAGGAAGCAAAACATGGCAAGGTAGGAAGCACAGAAAACAACACAAGTCTATATATGATGCAATACATGGCAAGGTATGATGCATGACAAGTCTATATAGGAAGCAATACATGGGAAGGTATGATGCATGACAAGATTAAATGTTGGTTAACATGGCAAGAGGTGAAGCATAATGAAACTATCTATCTAGGCAATTTAAATGGGGCCGAAAACAATATATAACAATTCCGGAAAATCCCCATGTGCATATTTTGAATTTGGTACTATTCTGCCTAGAACCACATTTTATTATTGTTAAACAAGAAAATAAAGTGCACCATGTTATTCTACACATGTTTCCACCCCATTTACATATAAAGTTTATTAAAAACTGAGCTACGGTTATTTAATTATGAAATAAACCATTTTAGCAAGTTATTTACACAAATTAATGAAAACAACAAGGTAAACATTTTTAACAGGGGTGAAAGTGTCATATTATGAATCTACACAAAATTTTAAGCATTTTTCATATATAAAGTTTTTACATGTGATGCACAGATGTGAAGTTATTATATGCATGAAGATTGAGGGTTTTTCTGCAATTCTGAAAACCTGGGATAATAGCTAAATCGCAACAGAGGAAAAAAACATGCAACTGGCCTAATTTGCTTGGGAGCTGGGCTGCTCACCATAGGCCGAGGCCCGTCGATGGAGAGGAAACAGAGGGCTGGCGCGCTGGGCCTTGGCGCTAGAAGTGGCCCAGGGCGAACGGGGCCAGCTGGCTGGGCCTTGTAGCCGCGCAGCAGGAGAGGCCGGGTCGGGCGTTGGCCTGGCGACGCGGTAACAGGTGCGGGCGACGGGCGAAGCAGGCTGCGGCGCTCCTCCTCTCGCCCGGTATGCACAGCGGGACGAGGTCGAGCAGTACTGGCGATGCAGGTCGCCGGCGAGGGAGCGAGCACACGCGGGCGACGGGGACGGGTGCGGCGGCGCCACTCTCCCCTGGATCTGGCGCGCCATGGCTCGAACAAGCCGCACGCGAAGAAATCCGGCGAAGCAGGGGAATGTGGCGACGAAGGCAAGGGAACCTCGGAAGGCGCAGACACGGTGTCGAATGAAGGGACTGGTTCCCTTCTCGGCCGAGCGGTGGCAGGAGAAAAATAGAAGCCGACGCGGAACTTGGCGCTCCATGGCCCTAGTGGAGCCCCTGCGGGTGCCGTTCCAAGAGAGAAAAAGAGGTCAAGGGAGAGGAGAAACGAGAAGAAGAGGAGGATAGGAGAAGGAGCGGATGGCCTGGCCTGGAGGATGAGGTGGCCGGCGGCTTCCTGGGCTCGGGGACGAACTCGCCTCGATGTTGCGTCTGTGGTTGGGCCGGTGCACAAAACAAGGGAATCTGGTCGGGAAGGTTTTGGATAGGGGAGGATCCCGAGGTGGAAGAGAACTGGCGGCGGCGACTAGGAGGATGGGACAAGATCCCTGATTTCTAGGGTTCGGTCTGCTTAAAAAGAGGGTAGGTTTTGGTTAGGGGCTAACTACACCCTCCGTCGAACGGTCCGGGATAATTAGGTTAGGGAGTCCAAATAAAGAACCGATGATATTTTAGGGATGTTTGGGGATGATCCGGACACATAGGTAACGAAAACCCGGGTCGGGTTCGGGACAGTTTCGGACATGCAGTCGAGGGGGGGTAAAAGTGGGCTGGTTCGCGGGCTATGTAGAAGGCATCGGACTGAGATGAGAGAAGAGAGAGAGTGGCCCGGCGACAGTTTCGAAACACCGAAACGTCCGACGTTTATCCGGCTATAATGCCGATATAAGTTTAACGGTTGGGCTATCAAACAAACTCGACGAAATTTTATAGGCGGTCTACCTACGCTATAATAAGACCACACGCCAAGTTTCATCCCATTCCGAGTACATTTTTCAGCCACTTATAAAATAAATATTCGGAGGTGCCGCGGGCGCGTGCGAGTGTGTCTGGGATCAGAACGGACAACGGAGAGGACAGGGCAACTACGGACGGAGGCAAGTTTTGAAAACATGCTGATGAAATGCACATGATGACATGGCAAAGTGCAACACGCAAGCAAATGACATGGCAACGATGACGAATAACTGGCTGACACCTGGCGCATCGGTCTCGGGGCGTCACAACTCTCCCACACTAACAGAGGATCTCGACCCGAGATCCTGGAGATGGCACCGGATAAAAAGGATAAAGGAAGAGGTAAAAACAAGTTGCTTCTTTGACAAACGAGTGAAACCAATGAACCTTGAGAGGTTGAACAACTTGAAGGAAGAATACAACAGAGATGAACGAAGATGAAAACACGTTAGAAAAGAGGAACAAGGTACATACGAGAACCTTGTAAGGTTAAAAGACATGAACAAGAGCTTACGGATGACGAAAGAATTTCAACCACTCCGGTTAAAACAAGATGGAGGAGGAATAGAACGAAATAATTTGTACATCATTTCGTCTGAAAATGGAAGGAATTGAACATGAACTTGAGGAGATGGTTTGATGCTTGATGAAATCAACAACACACAGCCTTCGGAACATTGAAAGAATGGCACAAGTGGAAAGGAAGGCTTCAGACAGCACTCCGGTTGAAAAGAGAGGAAAAACTTTGATAAGATGAGAGAACTCGAACGTTGGGCACAACACTCCAGTTGAATAGATAAACAAGGAAAAGAACATGATCTTGACAAAACCAGATTATGGGACAAAGAGGGCAATATCACAATGCCTCCGGAATGAAAGAATAGCATATAAATCAATGAAAGAATGAACGGAGAAGAAAAAAATGACAACTTCTCTCACACATGGATTTTGAAAATCATCCTTACGAAGAAGGGTTGAACGGAGTTGTTGGAATTTGAACAACGAAAAGAATAAGTTTGTTGTGGGGTTATGGAAAACATCTCATAATTTTGAGGTAACAACCAGCCACTAATGGAAAACAATTGATTGGATTGAGATAAACGACAAGATGAAAACTTGTTTCTGCAGGAGGATAAATGAAGAAACTGGGTCATTTATAAGCACCATAAATAGCAACAATGTTTAGGGAAAGCTTTAGGTGAAATACAACCCAAGATAACTCCAACAAAGAAATTGACGGGATTAAATATCTCATTCCTGATAACTTGTGAATCATGAAGCACGAAGGAAAATTGTCAAGAATGACATAAAACCACCTCAAAAGAAAAAAAGGTAGAAAGAATTGCACTTCAGAATGCATGATGAAGAATGCTTGAGCTCCAATAATAATCTTGACGAAGACCTCGAGGATGAATTAAATCATGAAGAACCACCAAGAGAACTCCGGTAACAAAAGGATGAGAAGTGCAGGATGAAAAGATTAAGATTTGAGCCTCGCAATGATTATATGGAGCATTGAAATGATATAATAGAAATAACTTGGAGCTCCGGAAAACAAGATGAACAACTTAGAACCGAGAATATATTCCTTCTGAACAAACTCCGAAGGAAGGGATTAACCTCTTGGAAAAAACTAGAATAAGATTTATGTTATGAATATCCTTCACCAATTTAAATTGGCAACAAGCAATGGATTTGGCATACTACTTATTCTCGTTGGAAAGAATTAAAGAGAGATCTCGCACAAGGTTGAGAGAGTATTGAACGAATCACCGGTAGGGTTTTGAAAGAACAAATGAATTAATACGATAACAAAGGAAGAGAAAACTTGAACGAACCACCGTAAGAATTGAGACCGGGTGATGATAGAGAACAAACCACCATGAAGAATTAGAAAATGAACGAAGATACATGAGGCAATTTTAGATACAAAAGAACGAATGGATCACGGGCAGAATAAAGAATACTTGAATGAAGCACCGGACAAATGTGAGACGAACGAAGAGGCATCAATGAAGAATATTTGTAGGACGAAGTTGAAAACTGAGAACGAAGAAATCTTCTGAAATGATGGCCTTCGGAGGATCACAATGGAAAGAATTCAAGAAATGCTTCGGATGGGTATAAAAAGATTCCTCATGATCGAAACAACTATGAGGATGGCATGAAGCTAGAACCACGAATCTTGGAAGAACGGATAAGGATTCAAGAGGAACTCGTCTTCGAGTCTTCAAAATCTGAGAAGACGATGAGATACACCACCATGAATTGTATAGGCACTCCGTAATGAAGAATTAAAAGGTTGAACCAATGATGAAAAAGAATTTGAAAGCGGTCCTGGAGAAGGACTGTGACTGATGGGATTCATACTTACGTCACACTTTGAAAAGAATTTTAGAATAACTCCGGAAAAATTAGAAGAGTCAGGTAAGATCCTGGAAAAAGACCTGTGGGTTAGGGCCCACTAAAGAAATCACCGTTGAAAAAGATTGCTTAAGAGATATTGCACCGGTTGAATTACATGGCTTGAATAAGATGACAATCCTCAAAAAAAAGCTTGAACAGATTAAGAATGGAAACGCGAATCTCCTGAGATACCTTGTACACTCTGGATATGAATAGGTGAGAGTTGAATAACCAGGAGAGACTTTGGATAAGAAATTTCAACATGGGAAAACATGTGAAACAAGAAGAAGAGATATGATCAACCCCAAAGCTTCAATTAGTCCGCCGGAGAGAAACAAGAACATGGAATGATAAACTGAATCTTCCTGAGCATCTTCACGAGAAATCACCGGATAAGGACATTGAAAGAAAAGAATGAAGAAACATCACGTGAATAAAATGGATATTTCATTTGAGAATTTCTGGCTCCGAGAAGAAGAAGGGTGGGAGGGTGGGGAAACAAAGACAACTTGGGATGTATGAAACAGACAAATCGTCAGATTTCTCAAGGCGTCCGTATGGAATAACTTGAAGAGAAGGCACACCGGTTGAAAAGGATTAATATGAAAATCTAGATTGATCAAGAAGGATTAGCACTCCCATAGAAATATGAGAACACCGATTAGGAAAGGTATGGAATCAACACTTGACATCGAAGCAACTCGAATACCAGAATCAAAACAAAAACAACGGATAGATATGTTGCAACATAATCTTCACAATATCATCCGAACAGAGAATTGAACGAATGAATTCCATAGGTACATCAACTTGTCGAGAAGCCACTTGGGAGAACAAAAGGTAAATAAAAGCAACAAGGAGCAGATAGAACAAATACAAGATACAAGCTTCATTCGACATATTCGTGCTGAAAGCTTATGGAATGTGTTACAAAAGGGTTTTGCAATCCCCAGATCAGCATAGCCAAGGACCCTTTAAGATGCAACTCCCGATCGGAACAAACGCCCATAAAACTACTTCACTCAATGTAGAACCCCGAACTCCATATCATGCATTCGTTGGAAGAATGCCTACGAGCTACTAGATGAACCCACATATTAATTTCCGAAAGTTTCCAGTTATGCAATCAGGTGTTGGGGATACAAGGGAAGCATCGCGCACTCAACTCTAATCCTACATCCAGCTGTATCCATCCTTCAACACATAAGCAGTTGTTTCCGAAAACCGTTTACCTCGAACCTTTGAAACGCATCTGCTATACAAGCTATGACAATACTCCCGAACTAACTCCCCAGTACTGGGTGATGTCGGGGTTATCTTGCCACATAACCGCATAGGAGAGTTTTCGATGTCGGCCGTCTTAAGTATTCCAGAACTGCTGCGATATATTTGTGACGACAACACCTCGGAGCTCAACTCCCCGGGACACTACCACAACCCTTAAATGACAGGAGGCATCAAGAACAATGTTCTCGTCACAAAGACATCGGAACAATCCAAACAATACTCGCGTGATCCTAAAAAAAATGGTGAATTTTGAGAGTAGAAGAGACAAGAGTAATCGTCAGGAGTCCTCACCAGAGTGAAAAGAGATGAGGAGCAAACAGAAATCCTACTCTCCGATATATATATATAGGACTCAAAACATTTTAAGTGTGTGACTAGACTCAACCGTCAACGATTCGATCAATCAGTGGGGGCTCCTAGGTCGGAGAAGGCTCTGAATACCAACTTGTTATGCCCAGGATGGGACTATACCTCCTACGTGTCGAGGCACGACTTAAAGGTATAAGCCCATTCTGGAATGATCTCAAGTTTGGTATCTTTGCACGATTCATGTAAAATAGGGATGAAATTGCAAAAGGATAGTTGGCTTACACTCGCCACGTCACACAATACATTACATAAGCAAATCATCATCCAAAACATCACAACCCGACTACGGGCAAAGATCCAAATGAAAGATACCAAATACATAAGCCACAAAGTCCTGATCGCCCTAGTAGGAACCACTACTGTTCGTCGAAACGTCACACACATACGGCTACGCTCTTCATCGAACTCCCAGTGAAGTACTTGAACCAGCTCCTGCATCATTCTCGGCTGAACCTGCAACTGGTGTTGTAGTATCTATGAGCCACGAGGACTCAGCAATCCCATAACCATGGGTATCAAGACTAGCAAAGCTTTATGGGTATGGAGAAGGGTAGTGGTGAGGTTGCAGCAGCGGCTAAGCATAATATGGTGGCTAACTTACGAGTACAAGAATAAGATGAGCATCTACGCAAGCGTTCGCAAACTAGTAGTGATCGCTAAAGATCCTGAACTACCTAAGAGTCAAACATAACCCCACCATGTTCTCTTCTCAAAGTGAAAAGAGACAGTCACGGTTACTCACACAGTTGTGTGTTTTACTTCGGATCCTCTGTCAAGTTTTCTACAACCGGACATTAACAAATTCCAATCTGCCACGTAACTGCGGGCACGGCTTTCGAAAGATCATAACCCTGCAGGGGTGTCCCAACTTAGCCCATCACAAGCTCTCACGATCAGCTGAAGTGCTAAATATAATATCATCACCCCTTATCTTAGGGAAATCCGATCAGGCTCGGCATCCCGGTGCACAAGACATTTCGACAATGGTAAAACAAGTCCAGCAAGACCTCCCTGCGTGCCGACACCCTGATAGTAGCCGCGCGTATCTCGTCTCAGGCCACGTCCGGATAGGTGATCCTACGGGTTATACCAGATACCTCGGATTTCCCCGTGGCGACCCCGAAGTCTCCCCATTTGGGACCAACACCATCAGCACTGGCCCCCCTGCTATGTAGAAAGAATCCCCAGGGACATGACCCCCTATGCAATTAATTAATTAATTAAGTTGTTATTATGAGAAAATTAAAACCAATGTTGGGCCTTGCTGGAGGAGTTTTATTCAAAGACGAAGTGTCAAGGGGTCCCCATATACCCAACCGTGTAAGGAACGCAAAATCAAGGAACATAATGCCGGTTTATCGGCGCCTAAGGTGGCATGAGTGGAACAAAACACCGAGCAAAAGGCCAAGCCTTCCACCCATGCCCAGTGTATAGGTGTGTTAATAATGATAATAGATATTGTGATATTCCAACAACAAGTTCCCTCCTGGAACGATCTTCATCTTCACCTGCAACTATCAACGCTATAAGTGGGGCTCAGCAAGCGGGTAACATAGCCAAACAATGATTTTTACTAGGAAGGTGTCAAAGGTTATAGGTTTCATGGCAACAAGGAGAGGGGCTGACAATAAGATGGGTAGCGCGACATATAACGATAGCATCGAGACACTAAGGATGGCAATGATAGTAAAGGTATCCAAGGGTATGGTCATCTTGCCTGAGATCCCGCAAGGAAGAAGAACGGATCCATGAAGAAGACGGAGAAGAAGCCTTGAAGAAGAACCACGGGTAGATGAACGAATCCTCACGAACGCAACGGAACAAGCACTAACGAGAAGAAGCAAGCAACACGGTAAACACACCACACGAGACATGACAATATGCTCAACCAAGTATGATGCAAGACAGTTCTACATAGGATGCACTGCAAGTCTATACAGGAAGCAAAACATGGCAAGGTAGGAAGCACAGAAAACAACACAAGTCTATATATGATGCAATACATGGCAAGGTATGATGCATGACAAGTCTATATAGGAAGAAATACATGGGAAGGTATGATGCATGACAAGATTAAATTTTGGTTAACATGGCAAGAGGTGAAGCATAAGGAAACTATCTATCAAGGCAATTTAAATGGGGCCGAAAACAATATATAGCAATTTCGGAAAATCCCCATGTGCATATTTTGAATTTGGTACTGTTCTAGCTAGAACCACATTTTATTATTGTTAAACAGGAAAATAAAGTGCACCATGTTATTCTACACATGTTTCCACCCCATTTACATATAAAGTTTATTAAAAACCGAGCTACGGTTATTTAGTTATGAAATAAACCATTTTAGCAAGTTATTTACACAAATTAATGAAAACAGCAAGTTAAACATTTTTAACAGGGGTGAAAGTGGCATATTATGAATCTACACAAAATTCTAAACATTTTTCATATATAAAGTTTTTACATGTGATGCACAGATGTGAAGTTATTATATGCATGAAGATTGAGGGTTTTTCTGCAATTCTGAAAACCTGGGATAATAGCTAAATCGCAATAGAGGAAAAAAAACATGCAACGGGCCTAATCTGCTTGGGAGCTAGGCTGCTCACCATAGGCTGAGGCCCGTCGGTGGAGAGGAAACAGAGGGCTGGCGTGCTGGGCCTTGGCGCTGGAAGTGGCCCAGGGCGAACGGGGCCAGCTGGCTGGGCCTTGCAGCCGCGCAGCAGGAGAGGCCGGGTCGGGCGTTGGCCTGGCGACGCGGTAACAGGTGCGGGCCACGGGCGAAGCAGGCTGCGGCGCTCCTCCTCTCGCCCGGTATGGACAGCGGGACGAGGTCGAGCAGTACTGGCGATGCAGGTCACCGACGAGGGAGCGAGCACGCGCGGGCGACGGGGACGGGTGCGGCGGCGCCACTCTCCCCTGGATCTGGCGCGCCATGGCTCGAACAAGCCGCACGCGAAGAAATCCGGCGAAGCAGGGGAATGTGGCGACGCAGGCGAGGGAACCTCGGAAGGCGCAGGCACGGTGTCGAATGAAGGGACTGGTTCCCTTCTCGACCGAGCGGCAGCAGGAGAAAAATAGAAGCTGACGCGGAACTTGGCGCTCCATGGCCATGGTGGAGACCCTGTGGGTGCCGTTCCAAGAGAGAAAAAGAGGTCAGGGGAGAGGAGAAATGAGAAGAAGAGGAGGACAGGAGAAGGAGCGGATGGCCTGGCCTGGAGGATGAGGTGGCCGGCGGCTTCCTGGGCTCGGGGACGAACTCGCCTCGGTGCTGTGTCTGTGGTTGGGCCGGTGCGCAAAACAAGGGAATCTGGTCGGGAAGGTTTTGGATCGGGGAGGATCCCGAGGTGGATCGAGGATGGGACAAGATCCCTGATTTCTAGGGTTCGGTCTGCTTAAAAAGCGGGTATGTTTTGGTTAGGGGCTAACTACACCCTCCGATTAAAATCGAACGGTCCGGGATAATTAGGTTAGGGAGTCCAAATAAAGAACCGATGATATTTTAGGGATATTTGGGGATGATCCGGACACATCGGTAACGAAAACCCGGGTCGGGTTCGGGACAGTTTCAGACGTGCAGTCGAGGGGGGGTAAAAGTGGGCTGGTTCGCGGGCTGTGTAGAAGGCATCAGACTGAGACGAGAGAAGAGAGAGTGTGGCCCGGCGGCAGTTTCGAAACACCGAAACGTCCGACGTTTATCCGGCTATAATGCCGATATAAGTTTAACGGTTGGGCTATCAACCAAACTCCGAATGCGACGAAATTTGACAGGCGGTCTACCTACGCTATAATAAGACCACACGCCAAGTTTCATCCCATTCCGAGAACATTTTTCGGCCACTTATAAAATAAATATTCGGAGGTGCCGCGGGCGCGTGCGAGTGTGTCTGGGCTCAAAACGGACAACGGAGAGGACAGGGCAACTACGGACGGAGGCAAGTTTTGAAAACATGCTGATGAAATGCACATGATGACATGGCAAAGTGCAACACGCAAGCAAATGACATGGCAACGATGACGAATAATTGGCTGACACCTGGCGCATCGGTCTCGGGGCGTCACATTTGGACTCCTTTGCCACAGCTACTGGCCTGCATATCAACTACCACAAGTTTTCAATGTACCCTATTAATACTGCTATCAGCTCAGCATCTGCTTGGATGTAAGTTAGGATCAATGCCATTCACATACCTAGGCCTACCAGTAGGCACCACCAGACCTAAGGTTGTTGACTTAATGCCACTGGTTGATTGTATGGAGAGAAGGCTCACTGCTAGCTCATGGTTCTTACCACAAGGAAGCAGGTTGCAACTGGTTAACTCTGTTATCTCCTCTTTGCCAATATATTTCCTCTCCAGCCTCTCATTACCTACTGGCATTCTGAAACAATTGGAGAGAATACAGAGACAATGCCTATGGAGATAGTATGGCCAAGAGAAGGGCCCTTCTCTGGCTACTTGGCCTTTAGTCTGTAGGCCCAAATCCAAGGGGGGACTTGGTATCCTGAATCTTGGACTGCAGAATGAAGCCCTCCTCATGAAATACCTGAGCAAATTTTACAATAAAGCAGATATACCCTGGGTAAACTTGATCTGGGACTCTTATTACTTTCATAGGGTCCCACATGACACTACTCTATGTGGATCCTTTTGGTGGAAGGATGTGTCCAAGTTAATGGATAAGTTTAGAGCAGTAACAATGATAAAGGTGAACTCAGGAGACACTGCCCTGTTCTGGTATGATAGCTGGGAATTGGATAACAAGGTTATACCTTTGAGGGATAGATTTCCAAGACTGCACTCTTTCTGCTCTGATAAATCTATATTAGTCAGGGATTACTTTATGACCGAGAACATTCAAGAGTTGTTCTCCCTTCCTCTATCTCAGATGGCCCATGATGAAATGCTGGCTCTTTCCACACTATTATCCACTGTGCATCTGAACCAGGAGATTCCAGATACATGGCTCTGGAAGCATGGAAAGCCTTCTGAGTATACAGCCAAGAAGTTCTACTTACATGTGCATCAACCAATGGTGGTTAACCCACTACTTGGTTGGATTTGGAAGAGCTCTTGTACCATGTCTATAAAGATGTTTGCCTGGTTGGTCATTATGGACAGGATCAATACCAAAGACATGTTACAGCGCAGGCACTGGAAGATCAATGATGGACCACAATGTGTGCTTTGCCCTACAACAACACTAGAGGACAAGAATCACCTGTTCTTCCAATGCAACTTTAGTGTGAGAGTTTGGAATTACTTGCAGATTGAATGGACTGACAATTCAGATATGTATCAAATTGCTAAACAAGCTAGAAGAGATTTTGGTCAGCCTTTCTTTACATAAGTGGTCTTCTTGGCATGGTGGAATATTTGGAAAGTCATAAATGATAAAGCCTTCAGACACATTCCCCCAACCTTCAGACAGTGGAGAGCTGGCTTCACCCATGACATCACCATGATCTCTCACAGGATCAAAGCCAGATTCAGGGATGCACTCCTCAAATGGATAGATTTTCTTCCCCCTTGAACTTTATTTCTACCTTTAGCTATGTAAGTAGTAGGTTTTTCTCTTTGCTTATAGTTTAGCCCCCCTTCCCTTCTCTGAAGGTTGTATATACTTGCACTTATTTTCAATAAAATGTTGTGAGGTGTAAGCCTTGCAGTCTTCATGGTCAAAAAAAATGGGAGCATCATGAAGCATATGAATAGCACAGTTAAGTATAACCCACTTCCTATGCATAGGGAATTTGTAAGCAAACAACTTATGGTAACGATAATCAACTAGCATAGGAAGGCAAAACAAGCATAATTTGAAAACATTAAGCACATAGAGAGGAAACTTGATATTATTACAATTCCTACAAGCATATGTTCCTCCCTCATAATAATTTTCAGTAGCATCATGAATGAATTCAACAATATAACCAGCACAAAAAGCATTCTTTTCATGATCTACAAGCATAGAAAATTTACTACTCTCCACATAAGAAAAATTCTTCTCATTCATAGTAGTGGGAGCAAACTCAACAAAATAACTATCATGTGAAGCATAATCCAATTGAAAACTAAAATCATGATGGCAAGTTTCATGGTTATCATTATTCCTAATAGCATATGTGTCATCACAATAATCATCATAGATAGCAACTTTGTTCTCATAATCAATTGGAACCTCTTCTAAAATAGTGGATTCATCACTAAATAAAGTCATGACCTCTCCAAATCCACTTTCATCAATATAATCATCGTAAATAGGGCGCATGCTTTCATCATAATAAATTTGCACATCAAAACTTGGGGGAGTAAAAATATCATCTTCATCAAACATAGCTTCCCCAAGCTTGTGGCTTTGCATATCATTAGCATCATGGGTATTCAAAGGATTCATACTAACAATATTGCAATCATGCTCATCAAGCACATATTTTATGCCAAGCATTCTATGTAATTCATCTTCTAGTACTTGAGCACAATTTTCCTTCCCATCATTTTCACGAAAGATATTAAAAAGATGAAGCATATAAGGTAATCTTAATTCCATTTTTTTGTAGTTTTATTTTATAAACAAAACTAGTGATAAAACAAGAATCTAAAAGATTCGATTGCAAGATCTAAAGATATAGCTTCAAGCACTCGCCTCTCCGGCAACGGTGCCAGAAAAGAGCTTGATGTCTACTACGCACCCTTCTTGTAGACGTTGTTGGGCCTCCAAGTGCAGAGGTTTGTAGGACAGTAGCAAATTTCCCTCAAGTGGATGACCTAAGGTTTATCAATCCGTGGGAGGCGTAGGATTAAGATGGTCTCTCTCAAACAACCCTGCAACCAAATAACAAAGATTCTCTTGTGTCCCCAACACACCCAATACAATGGTAAATTGTATAGGTGCACTAGTTCGGCGAAGAGATGGTGATACAAGTGCAATATGGATGGTAGATATAGGTTTTTGTAATAAGAAAATATAAAAACAGCAAGGTAGCAAGTGGTAAACGTGAGCATACACGGTGTTGCAATGATAGTAGACAAGGCCTAGGGTTCATACTTTCACTAGTGCAAGTTCTGTCAACAAGGATAACATAATTGGATCATATTACTAGCCCTCAACATGCAACAAAGAGTAACTCCAAAGTAACTAATATCGGAGAATAAACAAAGAGATTATGGCAGGGTACGAAAACACCTCAAAGCTATTCTTTCTGATCGATATATTCAAGAGTCCGTAGTAACGTTCAATCTATCATAGAGTTCGTACTAGAATAACACCTTAAGACACAAATAAACCAAAACCCTAATGTCACCTAGATACTCCATTGTCACCTCAAGTATCCGTGGGCATAGTTATATGATATGCATCACACAATCTCAGAAACATCTATTCGACCAACACATAGAACTTCAAGGAGTGCCCCAAAGTTTCTACCGAGAGTCAAGACGAAAACGTGTGCCAACCCCTATGCATAGGTTCCCAAGGTCACGGAACCCGCAAGTTGATCACCAAAACATACATCAAGTGGATCACATGATATTCCATTGTCACCACAGATAAACACGCGCAAGACGTACATCAAGTGTTCTCAAATCCTTAAAGACTCAATCCGATAAGATAACTTCAAAGGGAAAACTCAATCCATTACAAGAGAGTAGAGGGGGAGAAGAAGATCCAACTAGAATAGCAAAGCTCGCAATACATCAAGATCGTGACATCTTAAGAACACGAGAGAGAGAGATCAAACACATAGCTACTTGTACATACCCTCAGCCCCGAGGGTGGACTACTCCCTCCTCGTCATGGAGAGCGCCGGGATGATGAAGATAGCCACCGGAGAGGAATTCCCCCCTCTGACAGGGTGCCATAACGGGTGTAGATTGGTTTTTGGTGGCTACAGAGGCTTTCGGCGGCGGAGCTCCCGATCTAGGTTAATTTCCGAAGGTTTCAGTATTTCTAGGATTTTTTGGAGTCGGGGCCAAGTAAAGGGGAGCTACGGGCCGTCCTCGAGATAGGGGGTCGCACCCCCTGCCCAGGGCGTGGCCCCCACCCTCGAGGGCAGCCCGTGGCTCTCCTGGCCCAACTCTTTTGCTTCGGGGGCTTCTTTTGGTCCAGAAAAAATCGTCAAAAATTGGCTCGTCAATTGGACTCCGTTTGATTTTCCTTTTCTGTAAAACCCTAAAACAGGAGAAAAACTGAAACTAGCACTGGGCTCTGTGTTAATAGGTTAGTCCCAAAAATCATATAAAAGTGTATAATTAAGCCCATAAGACATACTAGAAGGATAATATAATAGCATGGAACAATAAAAAAATATAGATACGTTGGAGACATATTAATAAGCCGGAGGGTTTAGTCTGCAGAGAGAGGACGACAGAATCATTACATCCTCATAGGCTAGATTTTAGGGCTAAGCCATTACGACCTCGAGGTAGATCAACTCTTGTAATCATATTCATCAAGATCAATCTAGCAGGAAGTAGGGTATTACCTTGATCGAGAGGGCCTGAACCTGGGTAAACATCGTGTCCCTAGTCTCCTGTTACCATCGGTCCTTAAATGCATAGCTTGGGCCCCTCTACCGGAGATCTGCCGGTTTTGACACCGACAATATCCATCATGTACCGTCTTGAGTTCCTCTTCTAACTCCACGTTCCGTGTCATCACCATCTTGGTCTTCAGCATGAGCGTGCACATCTGATTCTCGTGGAGTCGAATGTGTTGGTCCATCTCCTGAATGAATGCAACAATGGATGCATCCTTCCTGGTGCGAATCATCTCCCATTGTTCAACTCGTCATCAACAAATTTGGTAGATGGTGTCTTCAAGTTCCTTGTTGTAGACTTCACATATGCGTCCAAATGTGATGTGAGCTGCCATACTCTTTCCCAAGCTCCAAGTAGGTGCGTCAAAGGCAAGCTCAAGAGGTTCTGTGACTAGTGCAATAGTCCTCCCAGGAACACTAACTTTGATCTTCTAGCACTCCTCTTTCGGCAATGTTGCATAGAAATCTCTAGTGATACTTGGTATTCCAATGTGTAGGTATCTAGTGACTTCCTTCAAGTGTCTTCCGAAAGGGGTATCATCGTCTGGCTGAGTGAACTTGCTCTCCGGGTCTAGCATCTATAGAATAGAAATAGAGAAAAATTAGAATGACTAGAGAAGAGCATCATGTGGCTTATCCTAGTGGTCGCGTCATATAGTCAACATGTGCTCTGATACCATCTTTGTAGCGACCTCGATCCCAATGGACCGGAGTCTCTATGCTCAGTGTCTTCCCTGGATCGGTATGATGACACACACAATACTTCGAGGATTTATAGCAGAGTTTCAATCACACTTTATTACATGGAAAATCCTCATAAGGAGTCTTATTACAATAATATGGCTGAAGGCCATCTAATAATAATAAGCTAATATGAATCTTGCGGAAGCATCGAAGAATAGTTGAGTCCATCCAACTCCACGGCAAACATTGAGTGTATGACAATGACCTAATCGCACCTTATTCTTCGTCGATAAACTCTGCAACATGAGACGTTGCAGCCGTGTAGGTCAGCACATTGAATATGCTTGCATGAACACACTATAGCAAGTAATGAAGAACAAATGTCTACAACTATATGCATATTTTACTGGTGGAGGCTGTAAGGTTAAATTTTTGCATACAGCTAGTTTTTCCCTACAACAAAGGAATAAATTTTATTTACTACTCAGTTGTATTAATCAATATTGAGAATCGGTCCTCCATCTCAATCCCAAATTACCAAAGTCATTAATAACCCAACAAGTTAATTAAATAGAGTGTTGAGATCATTCCATAATTCAAATACCAGGATACTCAAGATGTCCATAACCGGGGACACGGCTACTCATGAATAGTTTGTACACTCTGTAGAGGTTTCTGCACTTTTCGCCACAAGACTTGATCGCCTCCGTTTAATTTCTCGCACTGCATGGTGATTGAGAACCGGATGATCGAGACACAGTCTTCAGAAGCATTTACTCTTTACCCCGGATGGACCGGTACACCTACTATACCCTACATCTGCTAGTCCACCACTGAAAGAGCTCAAACAATATACTCAACTATGCCATAGCCCATAATGGCATGTGACTGCACACATAAGTTTCTAGGCATGAATGATATATTATCCCTTTGAGCCTGGGTGGCATTCCATAGGATGATCACACGGGTCCTCCGGGATCTCCTAGGACAACACTGGATTCTCCAGGTATCCTGCAACCAATCCACCCAGTTGTGTATTAAAGTTGCCACCTTAAACATTGGCTTAGTTGTTATTACACTCACAACTTTCATGAAATCTCACATACCAATCCACGTCTACGAGCATGGCTAAGCAATAAGTAACAAGGCGTATATTCCCTTGGGCTGATCTCTAGTCATTGGGTTCCTACCTCATGAACTACAAAGCAATACCACATGTGATCAAGTCCTACTCATGCAATCTTTGAGGATAGAACTAATGCAATATAAACTGGGTATTGGAAAATATGGTCAAAGTATGAACTTTCCTTGCTGACGATCAATGAAACCTAGTGACTCCTAGTACCACGCTTCGCACTCCGAAATTCTCTATCGCAATCAAAGAATAGCATACATAAGCAATCATGCAACTAAATCGAAGAACGGATCTTGAAAGAACTCGAAAACAAGCAAGCGGATCTTGTAACAGAAAACAATTTCTGAAAGGACTAAAATTAATAGAATTTGGCCTTATCAGGAAGTTTAGGTCAAGAGCTTCGATTTGCAAAAAGAATCAACTCAAACGGAGTTACGAAACTCAAGTTACGATCAAAAGAAGTTCAATGTCAAATCTATTTGAATTGAAATTTTAAAACATTCAAAAACAAATTTGAGTTGCACTACTGGAAAGATAAGATCAAAACGAAGAATTTGGCGTTGGTTTCACCTAATTCTGACTATCGAGCACAAAGTAATGATCATTTGTCAACCAGGAACTGATCTGTAAAAACTTTAACTACGGATAGGTCCCTGAGGAAAATAACAGAAAATTGAAAAACTATAATAGCAAAGGTTCATTTTTTTTTATCTAAACAGCGGATGTTCACTGTTTAATAAAAAAAAAACTAGGGTTTTCTAAAAAAACTGATGTAGGTTTTAAAAAAGAAATCGAAAACAAAAACTAAAAAAACGGGCAGCGGTTTTCACCGAAAACGGGTCGGGGCAGATCGGGCGACGTCGGCGTTGGCGTCGGCCGGCGGCTCGGAGGGCAGGGCAGTGGCGTCCAGCGGCGGGGCGGCTCGGCGAGGCGACGTCCGATGGCGGCGGCGACGATGAGGCGAGGCAGCGGCGGCGGTGGCTTGCTGGCAGCGGCGAGGCGAGGCAGCGATGGCTTGCGGGCGGCGGCGAGTGGAGGTCGAGGGGCTGTCTCGGGCGACGTATATAAAGGGGGTGGGCCGAGCAGCTTGGGGAAGGGGCAAGGGAGGCCGGGGCGGACACGACAGGCGGCGGTGGCGACTCGGACTCCGCCGGAGTCCAGCGCGGGCACGGGCACGGGATCGAGGCGACGGCTCGGCTGGGTCGGCCGGGCTTCGGCCCAGCTGGCTCGGCCCAATTTTTTTTTAAAATTCGCAAAACAAAGAAAATTCAAAATAAATAAATAAATCCTAAAAAATTCAGAAATAATTTTCTCCGTTCCCACCTAATATTTGGGACAAAGTGAACATTTTTTCTGAAATAAAACTGCCTAAAATAAAATAAACTTTTTAATGCAATTTTAAAGTAAATAAATTGCAAATAAAAATCCAATAAAATTACTTTTACTCAAAATTCAGCTTTCAACATTTTTATTATGTTTTTGAAAAAGTCATATTATCTTCTCTCATTTAATTTAAAATATTGAAAATGAAAATTGGTAAAAATAATGTTTGATCCAATCCCACTTGAAAAAACAATAAAAATAGTGGGTTCTCTTTGGAAAACTTCCAACTCTCTCACTTGGGTCCTTGAGTTGCTTAAAGTCTTTGGATCAATTTTCAAATAAACTCAAATTCAAAATGCTCAAATGATGAATGCATATGAATGATCTATGAACACATCCGATTGAAAATTTGGATGTTACGTCATTCCTGTCCAGAGAAGGTGCAACGGGACTAGGGTCCATGTGGATAGTGCCGACTTCATCTATGTAGATAGTGCGTGATTGATCTAGGCGGTTAGTGCCTCCACTACAAAAAAATACACTTCCGTGATGATACGTGTTTGTCACAGTAGGTCACGTTTTCTATCATGCATGTACATCCATGACAAATTTATGACAGAATCAAGATAGTCATACATGTGCTATCGTAGAAGTGTTCCATGACATTACCAAAATTATCATCACGGAAGTGTCCAGTTCCATGACGATAAATCGCGCGTCAAAGAAGTGCTTTCGTCAAGGGTGACCGACACGTGGCATCCACCATAGCGGAACGCTGTTAAGCTATAGGGTCCGGTTTTGGATCCGATAACCCGTTAACAGCCTCGGCCAATGGGGATTTTCCACGTGTAAAATCATCATTGGCTAGAGAAAACACGTGTCGGCTCACCGTTGGGACAGATGTCATCCACTCATAGGACCAAAAGCGTCTATGATACATCGACACGTGGCACGGCCCAACAGAGGACCGTTCCTGTGAAAAGGTCGACCCGTTTGACTTGATCAGAAGGTGGTGGGCCAGCCCACGGCAAGCCTGTTAATGGCCTGTTCGCATATAGCCCATTTACAGCCCGCTAACCCAGGGCCCGTTTACAACCTATCCGAATTAGGCCCAGTAGCGTCATCTGGGCCGTCCAATATAATTCCAGTCCATTTTAACTTCCGGCCCATGTATGGCCCATGACGTCTTTCGGCCCATGTGAGGCCCTTAGTAACCCTCGGCCCATTAACGACATGTGGTAAAACAGGCCCGTCATGAACAGTGCCTAACAGAGGCCCATTCCTGTGAAAAGGCTGGCCCGTTTGACTTGGTCAAAAGGTGACGGGCAGGCCCATGGCAAGCCTGTTAACGGCCTGTTCGCATATAGCCCATTTATAGCCCGCTAACCGAGGGCCCGTTTACGGCCTATCCGAAGTAGGCCCAGTAGCGTCATCTAGGCCGTCCAATATAATTCTAGCCCATTTTATATTCCGGCCCATGTACGGCCCATGATGTCTTTCGGCCTATATGAGGTCCTTAGTAACCCTCTGCCCGTTAACGGCCTGTGGTAAAACTGGCCCGTAATGAACAGTGCTTAACTTTATACCCATTAATGGCCCATTATTCCGTTGGGCCGTTTCCAGCCCATGTTATCTTTCGGCCTTCTCAGGGCCCATTTATTCTTGGGCTCATTTCCAGCATTCGTTTACTTTCGGCCCGTTATTGTCATTTTCTGCTGGTGGGCCAAATTCAGCCCGTGGTTACAATCGGCCCATTTGTTGCCCATTAATACGTTGGCCGTTTTCATAGCATCATCAAATACGACCGATTAACGATGGCCCGTTATGGTCGGCCCATGAACGGATGATTTCAACTCTAGCCCATTTACGGCCATAATGTGGTCATTTATTTGCCCATATTTCGCCAACCGATCATACGGCCCGTAGAAGGCCCATTGTGTCTACGGCCCGTATAAGGCCCATTGATTCTATGCCCCGTAGAAGGACCATTGTTTCTACGGCCCTTAGAAGGCCCATTGTTTCTACGGCCCGTAAGAGGCCCATGTTAACTACAGAAATATGTAGCCCATGGTTAATGTGGCCTAGCTTTAAAAAATAGGCTATTGCGGCCACTAGCAAACTATGGAAAGAGAACTGCATTGACTACAAGAAAACAAATAAACAAGACAATAAGGAAATAAATAGGCAAGCTTCTTATGCTAGGCTATCATGGCTATTACACATATTACATCTACTGGGCATCAAAGTTCGCCACCAGTGCAAATATAGGGAACAAAGCAGCATATAAACGCCGTAGCAAAACAACTCCAGAAACCACTTCAGAAGAGCTCAAGAAACAATATCGTGGGTACCCATAATGCTGTCAAGATGCTTAGCAAGCTTATTAACTTTCTCTTGTTTGGCGCTTAAATCCTCCAGCACTTGCTGTTGCACCAGAAAGTATGCATCTGAATTCTGCAGGGACTTCCTCAGTCCTTCGGCTTCCTGTCACACAACATCCGATCGATGTCTTTCAACTTGAAGTTGAGACTCAAGAAGTTGAACTGATTCAGGCAGCGAGTTCAAAGAGCTGGTGCCAGCAGTAGTAGCTAGTAACTCGAACACTACATCAAGACAGGACTTTGGGGTTGCCTAAGTGTCTTTAATATAGTTTTTATCAGCTTTCTTGGAGAAGAATAGGGATGTCTCACTATCTTGAACCTGATCTGCATTACTTCCTTTACCATTGCATAATGGGGTACTCTTATCCAATATTTTATCCGCGTTATAAAGGAGAAACAAACAAACACATCACAAATTTACAATGTAGTATATGAAAACCATTTTGGTAAACCAGTTCAGTAGTAAGGTGGACAGGATAACAACATGAAACAAACATATATCTATGTAGTATGGTCACTGTATGGTCTATATCATTCTAGTTTATGTTGCCAAATCAAGATAGATACAGTTCGAATCATATCTATTTAAGACAAAGCAGCATAGACAGAATATAAGTGTGGGAAACTACATAGCTATAACAACACTTGTAATGTGCATGGCATGAGAACATAACTGTTTATTCAATTGAAACTAAAATCAACATAGAGCAAGTTACAATAGCAAATACGTTAAAGAAACAGGTTTAAAACATACCTGTTGCGCCATTGGAGTTTCAATTGCATCCTTCAAATTTGAAATTAGTTGGTATGAGTAAATACTGTTATGCAAGAGAAAAGTAGTCTGAACCATAGCTACGGAACCTGACCTAAGAACAATTCATCTTCTGCTTTAATCGTTGACTTGGGGTTCAGAGTGGTGGTCCTCGTGCTTTGGGCACTGCAGTTGCCTTACAAACTGCTCGTGTTTGGGTGCTCTGTGGTGGAGATGGTGCTGTGTCAACAGGAACTGGGTTACTATCTGCTGGGGTTGGGGTTAGAAGGGGTGTAGCTGGTTCTCTGTCCAACTGGGTAGGGGTACAATCTGCGTGAGTCTGGGTTATGCGTGGTGGGGCTGGTTCTTGGGCAAGTACAACCGTGGTTTTATCTCCATCGACAGGTAGCACGATCTTTTCTGAAGACCATGTTTTTACTTCCACAGATACTGCCATCACCACTGGCAATTGAAATGGCTGATAAACAAGAAAAGTAATTGAATGTACAGACATTGTAAGATAGACAATTGCAATGGATAGCAGGGAAGAAAATAGGGCATGAAATAATTCACATTTATGTTGTCTAACCAAACAGAATAGCAGGACATAATTTCAAATATATGATGGCTAATTAAACATGATAGCATGACACAATTTCACATGTATGATGGCTAACTAAACAGGATAGAATGACATACTTCAAAATATGATGACTATGTAAACAGGATGACATGATATAACTATACGATGTGTCTATTAAAGTGGTTGGCATGCCATAAATCACAAACATGCCGTCGATGGAAACATGATGCCATGATAATTCATGGATAGAATGACATAATTCAAAATATGACGACTATCTGAAAAGGATGAGATGATATAACTATATTATGTCTTTAGAAAATGGGTTGGCAGGCCATAATTCAGATACATGCTGTGTACGTAAACATCATGGCATGATATAATTCAAATATATGATTTATATACTAAGGAAGTGAGCATAGGGCAATCGCATATATGATGTGTCAACTAAGGAGATGGCATTCAATATCGTGTATATGATGTAAAAACTAAGCATTGCAATACAACATATGCATGATATAAGTAATATAACCCTGCCAAGTTTGAGCATACACCTCAGGGGGATAATAGGACTGGTCATCTGCCTCTGAATCCTCCTCTGAAGAGCTATCTGTAACCAGCAACATATCTGCTTCACCAGGTAGCATTGTCTGCTCTGAAGACCTTGTTTTCACTCCAGATTTCTCCATCACCAATTCAAATGGCTGATGCACAGGAAGAGAAGTTGAATATACAAACATTGTCGACAAAAGCAATGAGAAATACAAAAAAAGGACGACATGATATAATTTACATATATGACGCTTGGCTAAACAACATGGCATTGCATAATTCAAATATATAATGCCTTGCAACAAGATAGCATTGCATAATTCACATATATAATGTCTTGCAAAAAGATGGCATTGCACAATTCACATATATGCTAATTAGACACTAAACATGTGGCATTCACACAAATCATGTCTAAACTAAGCAAATGCCATAACAATGCAAGATACCATATGCACGATATGAGCAACATAACCTTGCCAAGTTAGAGCATGCACCTCGGGGGGGGGGGATAGGACTGGTCATCTGTCTCTGAATCCTCCTCTGAGGAGTTATCTTCCTCTTGATTACGATTCGAAATAGGTGGACAGGGGGACTGCCTTTGCGCCCACCATGGAGCGACGTCTGCATGAAATTTTATTGCCACGCAAGGCTCGTCTCTTTTGCTCTACATGTTCAATTCCATTGTGTACAATAACTGACATGCATAGGAATAAAACATAGTGATATTATGTAAGGAGTGCATGCACAAATCCAGAGTGAAGGTAGCAAACTGTGGATATACCCAAAACCAATGATAGCAGGAAGATAATAGCTTTAGTTAAAAAATACAGATAATGGCTCCTTTAATGTTTGTTTGCACCCAACATGAAACTCATAGTAGACACCCGAGATTAACCAGATAGTAGACAGATAGTACTGATTGCTGCCCCAATATGTACCCCACAACCATTTAAAAACTCAAGTTTCAGCATAAGTTTGTACCTGGGTCGGAGTCTAATAGGTGAACACGACGATAAAGTAGCATGTCATCATATTAAGCGATGCATAACGTAAGCAGACACAGAAGAGTGCGACCTGTCTTGCGGACACGTGCAGTCCTCAAGGTCATATGCTCAGTTGATGATGGTAATGCAGTTGTCATGGCTGCCGGCGGCGGGAAGAAGATCTGAAGCGGCGCAAGACAGTCTGGAGAGCGGATCCCTGCTGTGGTGAATCCTTTCGTCATTGGAGCAGCTGAGCTTGGGTGGAACACAGCACCGCAGGAGCAGGACAAACCAAACAAGGTTTTCTTTGACACATATCTGTAACGGAAGTAATTGTGTAAGGGCTTGTTTGAATTTGAGGATTCTAACAATGCAGGGATAGGAAATAGACAGGAATATGATAGGAATGCACGTGCAAAACAGAGAATTTAAAAACACAGGATTTCTGCCAATCTGGGTGTTTGATTCACTAGAATTGAAAGATCACAGGATGCAAAGAAGCATTGTGAGATTAAGTCAAACCACAAGAACTGTACAACCTCTTTGGTGAAGCCATGTCGATCTCAGCGAGATTGGGTTGGCCTGTGAGGATGCTCCGGCTGACTTGGCTGTCGGAGGAGGGGAAGAAGATCTTAGGCGTCTGGAGATGGAGCCCGAGGTACTGCTCCGCTGTGATGGAGGGTTTCGTCCTTGGAGTAGCTCCGGTGAGTTGTACGACGCCGAGGCTGAAGCAGGACAAGAGAGACAACGTTAACCTGAGTGGAATTCTAATAGCATCTCCAATAGATGACGTAAAATACATAACCACAAAGTCCTAGATGTATACATCAGCCGCTCATCTCTAAACTTAACTGGCGAAACTGAATTTAACTGTCGAAACTGAACTTAACTGTCGAAACTAAAATTTTCTGTCGAAACTAAATTTAATTGTCGAAACTGATCTTAACTGTCAAAACTGAATTTTGCTGTCGAAACTGAATTTTACTGTCGAAACTGAACTTAACTATCGAAACTGAATTTTGCTGTCGAAACTGAATTTTACTGTCGAAACTGAACACACTATAGGTGAGCCTACACGTCAGTCGACTGACTTTTTCATCTCTGGTCAGTCGATTTTGCAGCCGTTGGATACGAAATCAAGGGCCTGTAGTTCATCTTCAACCTCCACCCCCCTGAGCCGCCAGCCACCACCGGCCAAACAGCTGCCCCCCGCCTCCCGCGGCCGGTGGTGCACCGCCCCGCCCGCCCGGAAAACACTCCCCACCGTCG
>LR738713.1:321724608-321818711 GCA_902687465.1 Secale cereale
CACACACACACACACACACACACACACACACACACACACACACACAATTTTGATGGCTCTCTTCATCGATCTCGCACCCACCCACTTGATCCTCTCTTCGACTCTATCGATATCTATGACCCCTCCCTTCCTTCTCGTGGATTGCCCGACCCTCTATATATGATATGGATAGGCCTCCATTTCACACACATTGCATGCAAAATTTTCTTTGAGATGTCATCGACACATATTCCCACAAATATATTCACAAAATCAACCTCCCCTCCAAACAAAAAACACTCACGAACGCACACAAGCCATTTGTCTAGGTTTGTATCTCTCACACACACCCACGTAGGTGGGGGACGTTGATACGTCCCAAACGTATCTATAATTTCTGCTTGCTCCATGCATGTTTTGGGTGATATTGCTATGCTTTTGATACACTTTCGTACACTTTTGATCATATTTGGACTAACCTATTAACTCAGTGCACCCCAGTGCCAGTTTCTGTTTTCTGCCGTTTTTGTATTTCAGGTTTTCCCATTACTTAAATTGCCAGAAAAATTCCGGGTAAAATATATAAAAAATCAGCGCTCCAGAAGCTTCCATGTGCCAGAAGTGGGGCCAGAGGGGGGCTAGAGGGGCCCCAGGCGCCCTGATGGCGCGGCCCCACCCCTGGCCGCGCCGGGGGGCCGCCTGGGGGGCTCCCACCTCCTCTGGTGCCCTACTTGGCCTCCTATTTATTCTCCCGTCGCGGAAACCCTGATTCCAGAACCCTTTTCTCCAGAAGCAATTCCGATCTCCGCCGCCATCGCCACCAAGTTTCGGGGGACCAGAACTCCTGTGCCGGCATCCTGCCGGGACGGGGAAGTGCCCCCGGATTCATCTCCATAAACGTTGCTTCCTCCCTCCATGATGCGGGAGTAGTTCCTCCTCGGGGCTGAGGTTTCTACCAGTAGCTATGTGGTCAATTCTCTCTCCCATGATGTGATCTTCGTTGTGATCATAGGCTATGTTAATCTAGGGTGATCCCATGATATTTCCCCTTCCTCTATGTATTGAATTGATGTACTCACTTGTCTTTATCTAGTATAATCCCCGAGACCAAGGTGATAGTGGTCTATTGGACATGGATTAGAAGAATATTTTCATGAGCGATTTCCTCTTTTGTGTGTTGATTGAAGATTGAGAGTCTCTTGGTGCTTGTCTTTGACTATCCTGGAGATATGTTTTGGTGATTGTGGTACTCTCTTTGGATGGCCGCGGTGACATTGGGAAATCCATAGATTGAGAACTATGAACTTTGAGGTGTGCTTTTGTAGCCCTACAAAATTCTCGTCCTCTCTTGACCACAAAGGAATGACCTCCGAGTGCATCTCCATTGAATGTTTTTTGGGAAATATCATGTGATTAGACTATGTTAATGTTGTTGGGAGTTGCCACTAGTGAAAGTATGAAGCCTAGGCCTTGTTTCCACCATTGCAATACCATTTGTGCTCACGTTTACCACTTGTTTGCTTGCTGCACTTTTTATTACAGATTTATATTACTTTGCTTTGCCACTCCTATCATCCATATTTTACCATCTCTTCGCCGAACTAGAGCACCTATACAACTCCTAGTTGTATTAGTTGTGTTGGGGACATAAGAGACTTCTTGTATCTTAGTTGCCGGGTTGCTTGAGAGAGACCATCTTCAAGCTCTACTTCCCTGAGTTCGATAAACCTTAGGTCATCCACTTGAGGGAAATTGCTGTTGTCCTACAAACCTCTGCGCTTGGAGGCCCAACATAGTCTACAAGAATAGAAGCGTGTTTAGACATCAAGCTATTTCTGGCGCCGTTGCCGGGGAAGTAAGTGTTTGAAGGTATATCTTTAGATCTTGCAATTAAATCTTTTCGTTTCTTGTTTTTAGTTTCACCAGTTATGTTTATGGAAAACCGCACTTTTAGTTCGCTACTTGGGGAAGGCCGCTTTACCACACCTGTGGTAGAGAAGTTTCCTCCACCTACTGAATGTATCCCGTTCCAAATACCACTTGGGATAATTGAAATAATTAGGAATGATTGTTATGATGGGACAGTCAATCCTAGTATTCATTTGTTGAAACTTACAGAACTTTGTGAGTTGTTTGAGATTTCGGGTTTGACAAGAGATGGAGTCATGAGGAAATTATTTGCCTTGTCACTGAAAGGAAAAGCATTGGAATGGTATAGGCTACTAGATGACTCTCACCTGCTGGATTGGGAAGAGATCCAGTCTCTCTTTTACTCCAAGTTTTATCCTCTTCATGAAGTCCATGAGAATAGGAATTATGTTTATAATTTCTATCCTCATGACGGAGAGAGCATAGCTCAAGCTTGGGGGAGACTGAAAACGTTAATGCTAAAATGTCCTAACCATGGGCTCCCCAAAGATATGATTATTACTAATTTCTATGCGAGGCTCTCTCAACAGGATAAAGATTTGCTCGATGCTTCCTCTATGGGTTCTTTCACAAACGAAAAGATTGATGCTAAATGGGAACTCCTTGAAAGAACTCAACGCAACACTGAAGATTGGGAGATCGACAAAGGTAAAGAGTCAAGTATAATTTATGAGTATGATTGCATTAAGTCCTTTGTTGAAACTACAAGTTTTAATAAGTTTAGTGCTAAGTTTGAGCTTGATTCTCAACTCCTTGTTGATTTCCTCAAATCTTTTGCTTCACATCTTAATATGCCTAAGGAGGATTGGATCAAGCATCATGAACCTTTTTAAGAGATTTGCAAAGAAAATGAAATTGTTCATGATGATTGCAACATGCATGATCCAATTCCTAAAAATGAAGTTTTATATAAGCATGTTAATTTTTGTGGAGTGGATAGACCTTGTGAAAGGCATATGATTGAAGAAGAGAAGTATTGTAAGCAACATAAGCATGAAAGAACAATCACTTGGGTCAAATATTTAAATGAAATTGCTAGAGAATTGTGTGACCTTTATCCTTTTACTTGTGAACTTTGCTGTATAGAGGGTCACTTTAATTTTCAATGCATGCACTTTCAAAACATAACTGTTAACCAGTTGTGTGATAACATGATCACCCCTGATCTTTATGATGAGCTTATGTTATTTTTGATGTGTGAAGAGTTATCAGAAAAGACTTCTTGGCTAGATGTTAATGCCATAGGAATAAAAAACACTTTGCAAAATTGCCATCTATATTGTGTTGTTAATTGCCATAAAAATGATTACATAAGTAAGATTAGAAACGAGGGAACTTTACTAAAGTATAAAAATGTCTCTTATATTTCTGCTAATAAAAAGGAGATTTTCTCCCAAGTTTCCCCTATTGTTTCTAATGATAAACCAGGATATGTGGAGAAGCTTCATCTCCAACCACTCCCTCCTAAGGTGAAGAAGAAGAAAAAGAAGAGGAGGAGGAAGAGGAGCAAGAAGGAAGAAGAATGGGTATCAACCTAGCCTGAGCATATTCCTCCCATCAACTTTTATCCTAACGGTTGTAAGTTTAAAGAAGAAGGTGAAGTTTATTGCCTTAATTATCATCTTGATGATACGTCCGTAAGTACTATTGAAGATGATTTTGATTATGATATATATGTTACTTATTGTGATTGGGAAAATGATGATAATGCTACTTATGATCTTGAAAAAATCTTTTTGGTACCAACTCTGAAAGTGATGATATGGAAAGCTCTAAGCTTGGGGATGATAGGATTGCAAATCCTTTACCCACTAGTGATGTGATAATTGATAATTCTTTTGCTAGTAAGAATAAAGACAACATGTTTACAAATATAGTTGCTAGCAATGATAATGCTCTTCTCTACTATGATGATGTTATAACTCCAATCTATAGTGATTATAAAGGTACCTATGACATAAGGAGAAATTATCCTTATGAAACTTGTCATAATCATGGAGGGAATTACTCCCTTGTTGAACACCATCTTCCTAATACACAATTAATCTATAGTGTTCAAGTTGTTTATGATAGTCCTACTCCCACTATTACCAATGAGAAAGATTATGCTTATGTGGAGAGTAAGAGTATCTTTTTGCATGTGGATCATGGTAACAATGCTTTATGTGATACTTATATTGTTGAGTTTATTCATGATCCCACTGAAAATTATTATGAGAAGGTAACATATGCTTATAGATATTTCAATAATATCAAGTTCCCTCTCTTTATGTTGAAGGTTTTGAAGCTGCACTTGTTTTGTCTTCCTATGCTTATTGCTTTGTGCTTCAATGAATTATTCTATTGCAATATTCCTATGCATAGGAAGCATGCTAGGCTTAAATGTGTTTGGTATTTGCTTCTGGATGCTCTATTTTGTTCTTCAACTCTTATTCCTACGAGAGCATCGTTAAAGTCTTAAGCCTATCTTTATGGCTATAAAGAAAGAGCTCTAGGGAGACAACCCTTGTTATCTTTGCTTTCAGTTTGTTCTTTCAGTTTTTAGTGGTCTTGATGTTTGTTACTACTGTAGCAACATCATTGTATCTTTATTTTTCAGCTTTGTGCCAATTTTAGCCTCTGATTGCAAGAAAGTTCAAAAGTTATGACATGCTGTCCAGAAAACAGATTCTGTCCTTGGAAAGAAAAATTCGAATAAAATCACTAGATCATCTTTTTTGATCTGAATTTTTTTGACAGCATGCTCTATACAATTGGCTTTCGAGTGTCCGTTCTGAGTTTTTTGATTTGAGTTGCAGAAGTACCCCAAAAAAATTATTTACTACCTGCTGGTCTGTTTTTCACAGATTCTGCCCTGTTTTGCCTTTTCTTTGTTTTGCAGACCTTAAGCTTGCTTTTTCTTTGCAAAAACTTTTTGGCGATCTTGAGAAACAGTAGACCTTCAAGAATATCTTTGTTTCCAGTAGAGAAAAAATATTTTATTGTGGGTACTAACCTCTCTAATCAGATTATGATGAGTTATGTATGAAAGGAGTTTTCAAGTGTGCGAGGGAAGATGATAAAAGAAGATTCAGGAGTGTCAAACGCTCAAGCTTGGGGATGCCCCCATGCACCCCCAAGAAATATCCAACTAGACTCAAGCATCTAAGCTTGGGGATGCCCCCGTGCATCCCCTTCTCCATCAACAATTATCAGTTCGTCCTTCGTTCCACTATATTTTTATCACTTCATGCGTTATATGCTATGCTTGGAGCGTCTTGCTCTTTTCTTTTTAGTTTATTTAGTTTTACTTGCTGTTCTTAACAAGTTGGATCCTAGCCTTCATTGTTTGGGAGAGAAACACGCTCCACTCCACTATAGAACACAACATAGGCTTGCATGCGTATCTTCTTGTGTGTGTTCTTTATCTTTTCATAGCTGCTGTCATGCTTAGCTCTTAGTTTTCATGCTTATCTTTTTAAGAGCTTTTGTTTAGGTTGTTGCTTCTGGAACTCTCTTGAGTTATCATGCTTATCTTGTTAAGAGAGTTGGCTTCTGTGGCACTGGTTGATATGTCTATGATAAAAATGCTATGTGCATAATGGTGCTTAGTAGTTCATGTTTTCTTATGGTTAGTCTCAAATAGCTGGGAGTTCTTAATGTGTTATTGAAGTACCAGCATGATTTGTTTGCCTATGATGTGGTATGGTTTAGTGATATCTTCCTCCAAGAATTTATTTTGATTGACTTGGCATATGCACACGCATATTTAAGACTGTAAAGAAAGTCTATCAAGCCTTGATGATCTTTAATTTCTGAGTAGTGATATAACTTCCATGCCTGATTGAATGTTGCTTTGTCGCTCTGCATGATTATGGCCGTCATTGCTCTCTTAGTTGGTCGCTTCCAGTCTTTTGCTAGCCTTCACATGTACTAAGCGGTCTGACTGCTTGTGCATCCAAAATCCTTGAAACCAGTTATGCCATATGAGTCCACCATACCTTCCTATATATGGTATTTACTTGCCATTCCTAACGAAGACTTTCTTGTACCATCTCAAAATTATTCAAAAGCATTTCTCTTTTGTGCCTCTGTTTTAGCTCATGAGGAAGTAGTAGGTAATTCATGATCTTCTTATGTTGGACAAATTTTACCCCGGGATTGCATGTCTAATCTGCAAACCCCTAATACGAGGAGGGACTGGCATGAGTGCGCCCGTCTCACAAAAGATAATAGCAACAAACAAACCCTCCTTCACGCTTTGTTCATGAGAAATCAGGAAACTCTGGCAGTGATAAACAAAGGAGATTAAGGGGATGTGGTCGTCCCCGCGTGGGAGCCGTTCCTCGAAACTTGTCCAGCATAAGAAGTAATTGGGTTATCTACTAGCATTCGTTGACGAATTATGCACCTCCCAAAAGCTTTTTATCTCTGTTTTTAAAACCACGAGCTCTGGTACTTGTTTAGTCTTTGCTTCCAGCCACGGGTTTTCAAACTTGCCATCAAAATCCACGGTTCGAGAGTCTCCACCTTCTTTCTTCAAAGCACCAACTATTGAGAGCATGATTGTCATTCTGAGTGTAATGTGCATTGTCCCAAAGTACCATTGTCTTCTGCATGATTGTGATATCGCTTATTCTGAAATCATTGTATCTAGTCGTCACTTAAACTTCGGAGGTGCTCCTGCATTTATGTTTTGCTTCACTAAAGGGGGCAAGCGAGGTATCACTTTGTCATGTTTGCACACCATGCTCACTACAAATCTATTGGGTGTTTCAGTATCATATTGTAAACTTTCAGTTCTTTGTGATATTCTCATGAGGTAACTTAATTACTAAAAATTCATTATCTCAATAAGCATTTGTCATGTGATTGTGAAAGATCTTTGGTAGCACGTCACCACAGAAATTGTGCTTGTTATCATTGACCTACTCAAGGACGAGCAGGAATTAAGCTTGGGGATGTTGATACGTCCCAAACGTATCTATAATTTCTGCTTGCTCCATGCATGTTTTGGGTGATATTGCTATGCTTTTGATACATTTTCGTACACTTTTGATCATATTTGGACTAACCTATTAACTCAGTGCACCCCAGTGCCAGTTTCTATTTTCTGCTGTTTTTGTATTTCAGGTTTTCCCATTACTTTAATTGCCAGAAAAATTCCAGGAAAAATATATAAAAAATCAGCGCTCCAGAAGCTTCCATGTGCCAGAAGTGGGGCCAGAGGGGGGCCAGAGGGGCCCCAGGCGCCCTGATGGCGCGGCCCCACCCCTGGCCGCGCCGGGGGGCCGCCTGGGGGGCTCCCACCTCCTCTGGTGCCCTACTAGGCCTCCTATTTATTCTCCCGTCGCGGAAACCCTGATTCCAGAACCCTTTTCTCCAGAAGCAATTCCGATCTCCGCCGCCATCGCCACCAAGTTTCGGGGGACCAGAATTCCTGTGCCGGCATCCTGCCGGGACAGGGAAGTGCCCCCGGATTCATATCCATCGACGTTGCTTCCTCCCTCCATGATGCGGGAGTAGTTCCTCCTCGGGGCTGAGGTTTCTACCAGTAGCTATGTGGTCAATTCTCTCTCCCATGATGTGATCTTCGATGTGATCATAGGCTATGTTAATCTAGGGTGATCCCATGATATTTCCCCTTCCTCTGTGTATTGAATTGATGCACTCACTTGTCTTTATCTAGTATAATCCCCGAGACCAAGGTGACAGCGGTCTATTGGACATGGATTAGAAGAATATTTTCATGAGCGATTTCCTCTTTTGTGTGTTGATTGAAGATTGAGAGTCTCTTGGTGCTTGTCTTTGACTATCCTGGAGATATGTTTTGGTGATTGTGGTACTCTCTTTGGATGGCCACGGTGACATTGGGAAATCCATAGATTGAGAACTACGAACTTTGAGGTGTGCTTTTGTAGCCCTACATAATTCTCGTCCTTTCTTGACCACAAAGGAATGACCTCCGAGTGCGTCTCCATTGCATGTTTTATGAGAAATATCATGTGATTAGACTATGTTAATGTTGTTGGGAGTTGCCACTAGTGAAAGTATGAAGCCTAGGCCTTGTTTCCACCATTGCAATACCATTTGTGCTCACGTTTACCACTTGTTTGCTTGCTGCACTTTTTATTACAGATTTATATTACTTTGCTTTGCCACTCCTATCATCCATATTTTACCATCTCTTCGCCGAACTAGTGCACCTATACAACTCCTAGTTGTATTAGGTGTGTTGGGGACACAAGAGACTTCTTGTATCTTAGTTGCAGGGTTGCTTGAGAGAGACCATCTTCAACCTCTACTTCCCTGAGTTCGATAAACCTTAGGTCATCCACTTGAGGGAAATTGCTGCTGTCCTACAAACCTCTGCGCTTGGAGGCCCAACATAGTCTACAAGAATAGAAGCGTGTGTAGACATCAGACGTGCACGAAGAGAAGAGGTGCATGCACGGCGTACGTACTCCCGTCTCTTTCCGAACCACACCCGCGCGGGTACACGGTGGAGCTCATTTCAATACGAAAAGGCAGCCCACGTGGTAACTTGACACGTGTACTGGTTGTCCACTAGATGGAGGGAGGATCGTCTACCACGGGTGAACAAACAAATTGTGACTTGACGCGTTATGTTAAAAAAGAGGCAAACCATGTGGGGCCTACCTTAGAGGCAAGACTCTATACACCGGAGTACTTTTGATGTGTCCCATCAACTCGTAGAACGAGGAGAAGCTTGCTTAGTACGCCGTCTCCCCCGCACACGAGCGCGGTGGCTCGCAGGATGAGTTGAAGCTTGCTTACTACGCCTTACGCCCGCTCCCTTGCCCACGCGCGCGGTGGCTCACAGGACAAGGAGAAAATTTTACTACTCCCTCCGTTTACTCCTCGTCCCTACTACCTTGGTTAGAGAGATTATCATATTGTTTTGGAATATATATGTCCTTTAGTAGATTTCAATATGAACTACTAGTACATACTCCAAACACTGATGTATATAGACATATTTTAGAGTGTAGATTCACTCATTTTGCTCCGTATGTAGCATAAAGTTGAGACACTTATTTTGGAACGGAGGGAGTACATATTTGCTATGATCTGTCAATCATTGAGATGCAATAGCATGCATGTCATTCTCCTTTGCATTTGATGAAATGTTGCAACGGGTAACCTTGGACGCAAGATACATGTAACAGAAGCTGGAAGCTTCATAGTATTGTACTATCTCGCTGATAAATTAAAGTACGTACTATACAAGCACTTCCTCCGTTCCTAAATATAAGTCTTTGTAGAGATTTAACCATGAACCACATACGGATGTATATAGATGCATTTTAAGTGTAGATTCATTCATTTTGTTCCGAATGTAGTCCACCTAGTGGAATCTCTACAAAGACTTATATTTAGGAACAGAGGGAGTACTATGTAAAGAGTAAGGTGTCGCACGGTGTCCAGAAAATATGGTGATAGTGTGAGGTGGGCCATGTAATCACTGAGCCTGCGTGTTTTCACTGCTCTTGCACTCCACCGCCGTAAGAATGGAGAAAATTGTAATCTAGTAGTGCCTCCTTTCGCCGAAAGCGTGGGACATCCAGCAGTCCTACCACCTGAGTAATCATGACCAATGAGCCGTCAAATCACATAGACCCAGCAGTAAGTTGGATGGACGAAACAACCATTACTCTTGAATCTGCTTCTCCCTTCAACGCAGGCGCTAGTGAGAGGTCGCGTCCTCTCTGCTCGGGCATGAATGCGACACCGATTCTTTGGAGCGGCGTTGACCGTTTCGGGCGGGAAGCGCGCGCGGGCAATGGAGGGGCTTTGGGTGGGCCAGCCTGGTCAGGAACGAGCATGGCAGCTGTTCGCCTGTCCCTACCGGACGCCCGGAAACGAGAGGATGCACCGACTCTCGCGGCTAAAATCGTACACTACACACCATCTCTCTGTAGGAGTAGGTCGATCTGTCGCTCTCTCTAACACACACATGCACACGCACACGCACACACAGGTTCATAGAATAGGAAAATCATGCGAGTGCGAAGCCACAAGAAGTGAGATACAAATGGAGTACGTACAAACTATGACCAGCCTAAGCAATGTAACCAAACACTCCTTACTCTGCCTTGTTATCTCCCCCGGAAACCCAATGCATGGAGCGCAACAACGTGTTGATCAGTCAAGAAATCAAAGTCGGCTTGCATGCGAGGTAATACATGGCCGTGCATGGTAGCTAAAACGGCATCTCTTAAGTTGTTTGGACCAATTGTTGCGCTTAGAGACGGAAATCAGGGCTTTGATTGGAGGAATGACTTGTCAAGTTTCACCTTCTCCTCCAATCTACTAGCACCTTGGTCCCGCTGCACCTTCTAACGTGACTTATTACACCTAGACGGAGGGAGTCGTACGAGATACAGTGGTACACTAACTTAGGTCGAATAGAAGTGCCCAAAATCGTGTGCATGTTATAATAAGCATTCACTTAAAATAGTACGTGAGCGAACAGAGGGATCAATTGGACAGTGTTCTCGAGCAGTAGCGAGATGTGTGAGGTAAGATATACCGCTGGCGCTTTTAATTTTTCTCATTAATTTGTTTGTTTCACCCTCTGACCGGTGGGACCCAACGTACTACGTGGAGAGAGGTAATGTGACTAAGGCTGCATTATCTTTGCACCACTATGGATAGTCTTACCACCAAAGCCACATGACACGATTATGATTTAAATCCCAATGACTCCCACACACACACACACAAAATACGGCATGCTTGTCACACGAATGCAGGAATGTATAAAAGGTCATTTTCCTCTCGTTGAACATAACGGGAGGGTTGTGTAGCTGGTTAGTCTATTCGCTCATCAAACTTGAGGTCTCGGGTTCGATAACTACACTTGAAGATAGTTCGTGCCAGGAGGATTCTTAGACTGGTCAAAATGTATGGATACAGAGCTATACGATCTCGTAGTGACCGTATAATCACCTCATCACGTATGAGCTACAGCCTCGGCGCTTGTTTTCTAGTGTTTGCACTCTTCACACTCTCTCTAGTATATATATATACACGCCGGAGCCTCAGCGCTTGTAGTTGTTCTCTTCACACTCTCTCACCCTCTCCAGATCTAAACAATACTTCGTTGCCCTCTCTCTCTCCCCTCACTGCTGGTCTGCTTGTAGTTGCTCTCTTCACACTCTCTCACCCTCTCCAGATCTAAACAAGACTTCGTTAGCCTCTCTCTCTCCCCTCATTGCTGGTCAAAGAGCCAGCAGGATCCGTCCGCCGGGAAGGGAAGGAGGCTTAACGCTGTCGCCGTCCGTAAGGAAGGGAATCGACTACCGGCACAGCTGTTCACTTTCACCCAGCGGCGGCGCGGGTGGGCCTCCGACCCCTTCTTCTTCGCCGCCGTACATAGTGTGGGTCGAACGGCCTCCGGTCGCCCACCAAACCACACCCCTAAGAACCTTAAGGTATAATTTACTTATTCCACATGCATTGCTCTCTAGCTGCATGTGGGCTTTTTCCGCTTCTGCACTCGAATCTAGGTGTTGGATCAAACAGGAAAGTTTTATACCATGAATCTAGGACGTGGTTCAAAGAGGAAAGGAATGGGGTAAAGTAGTGGTAAAAGTTGTATAGCATGAATCTAGGATGTGGTTCAAAAAGGAAAGGAAGGGGGAAAGTAGTGGGGAAAGTTGCATCGCATGAATCTAAGACGTGGTTCAAAGAGGACAGGAATGGGGGAAAGTAGTGGGGAAAGTTGTATAGCATAAATCTAGGACGTGGTTCACAGAGGAAAGGAAGTGGGGAAAGTACTAGTACAGACTAGCTATCCAACACCTACGTTGGTCGAAAAGGGAAAACAATGACAAATGCAGTACACACATCTGTAACGAACTGATCTTTTGTTTTGGGGGACAATGCTGTATAGTTTGAGCGGGACTAGATTTGCTGCGCTCACATAGGGAAAGGTATCTAAACATAACAAAACTGCGACCAACACAAATATGCTCCTTGGTTGTTTGTTCTTTGTTGCAAACAGACTGTGCATCACCCCAGTACATCGGTAGATGCACATGGTGTTGGTTCGACCACTGCCCCGTGCAACTCTTTAGCTATTGTTAATCTAAGGCCCTGTTTGGTTAAAAACTCCCTAGTCCCTACTTGCTTGGTTCTAGGGACTAAACATGGACTAGAGGTTATTAAATGACATGCTAAAAGACCATCTTACCCCTATTAATGAACTAATAGAGACAAGGTGTCATGCGTGGCAGGGGCAGCTATTGGAAAAAGTCCCAAGAAGACTCTCCCTTGGGGTCTTCTTTCTTTAGTCTCAAATGCCCACTTTTAGTCCCTAAAAGTCCCTCCTGTTTGGTTTAGATGGGACTGACACAGAGTTTTTTTAGTCCCTCCACCAAAATGTGCATGTAAACAAGCACCCTCTAATAATGCCGCTGGAAAATTGATGCAATGCCACAGTTAGAAGCAAATTACATGTTTAACGAATTTTATTGTTAATATAATCTCTCTGTTAATATTAATCAATGCCACCGATTGAGAAATGCTACTGTCTTGCTTTCTTTCCCATCTGGATAAGATAGATGCTTCTTTTTGCTGGCTTCTGTGTCATCCACCGTTATTGACCACTAGGTGTTTCCTTTGCACCTCTGTGTAAACAGGGTTATCTACTTCACCTCGTTGCCATTGTGACCTTTTGTTGCACTGCACAAGACAAATCTGTTTTAAAGAGTGTTTTGTGCAGTTCAACCAAAATGTCACACCGACAACGTTGCTTGATTGCTTGATCTTAGTGGAACTGCACAAGAGGAGATCTTACTTCCGATCTGTGTTGGCAAATTTGGTTCAGATCTTCTTCTAGTGAGTTGTTTGAATTCCGCGTCATGAGAGGTCAGTACTAGCCTTCTTTCACATTGAAGGCGAAGCTTGTCTGTTATTGAACCAAGTGATGAAGGGGAAGAACAAGCGGAAGAAAAACAAAAATCAACTCTTGGTGCTGTAAAGAAGCACTGGAACTGTGATGACACAAGTAATGATATAGTATTGCATCTTAATTTATTGCTATGGCTGGAACGAGCAATTTTTTTACCACTGATTTGATGCCACTCTTAATGTAATACGTAATTATCTCTACTTGTGCAAAAAGGGATCTTCTTTGAAGATACCTGGTGTTGTGCTACTGTTTAGATACTGTCATCAAAAAGTGGTATTGTCCTTGAGAAGTGCTTCATCTGTGTTGTTTTAAATATTTCCTTTCCTTTTTTTCGAGCAAACAGGGATGCTAGCATTTAATTATCCTCTTGTCTTTGCACAACAGGATCCTTCTCCTTTGAAGAACAATATGGAGTACGTGAAGTGAGTAGTTCCGATTATGCCAGGATGAAGAAGCCATGTCTATGTTCTCATCAGAAGGAGCAGTTGAAGGATGGTTATATTACCACCCACACAACCAAACTAACTTCAGCTCAGAAGGACTAACAAATCTCCATTTTCTTGCTGTGATGTGCGAGTACAATGTTGTTCTAGGATTCTTTCTAGTGAGTTCCATTTTAATAAAAGTGTGCTCTGCATGGACCATGTCGGTGCCTGTTTAAACTGTCAATTCATAGTACAGTTTGCTTTATACTAATCACTTTTTTTTGTGTTTGTGCAACCAGGGGTGCTCAGCTTGATTTCAATGGGAACTACACAAAATATGAATACATCGAATCATTCATTTCCACCACAAGAAAGGAGGTGCCGATAAGTTCAAGGCATTGCAACATATAAGGGCGAAATCATCCAAGCTACGCGCAAATTTGGTTGATTTTGGTGGAACTACACAAAAAGAACAGCTGGTTTATTTAGCACGAGGTGCCATGTCAATGTCCAAACTGATGGCAAACCCTGCCCATTCCACAATCGTAGGCATTTGATATTTTGGTACGGGAAAACCTTGTCAAATTTTGCTCATTGATTTTAGCAAGAAGACAAGCGTTTGATATTTTTGAATAAGATGCCCTTTGCTATCAGTAGCGTCGATCCATTTTTTCTTTATTCTTTAGTTGTGAAGCAAATATTGGCTCTAACATGTGAATCGCTGAGATGCATAACCATCGATTGTTTTGAATGTTCTCTTTGAATTGCCAGGCCTGTGTGTTTGATTGCAATGTATAGGAACGCTAAAAAGCTGCTCAAACTCTTTGTACTCCTTCTGTTCCTTTTTACTTCGCACATTGTGAAAGTGCATACTTTTTTATATAAGATTGGTCAAAGTAGAGATACTTTGACTGCAGACATAACTTGTATGCAGACTAGAAAGGACCGGAGGGAGTACATGTGAAACTGCTGCAAACGAGGTGATCACCCTGGGAATAATGCTAGTACGTATTGTTTTGCATGTTCATCCAATGCTAGTGATACAAGAATTCGAACTAATCGAAATAAATTCATTCATACACGATTAGATTTCATATAAACATGCCAGATTTCATTACATTTCATACATTCTTCAACTAAAAAGGGGTGCGCTGGAGGTATAATTAATTAACCGAAGCTACCCACCTGTGTCCGGCTGAGCCGAATAGAAGCTTCAGTGACTTAACTGCAGGTGTAGTTGCATAACTGACATGTGGCCCAGATGCCTGTTGGGCCCACGTGTCAGTCAGCCAACTGCACCAGCAGTTAAGTAGAAGCAGCGTCCTTCTCCAACATAGCTCTCCGAATCCACGTCGCTGCCAAGAAGCTAACCGACCGGAGGGTAGCAGCGGTGGCCTTACTTGGACCCGAGCCGCGGTGACCTACCGTGTTTTACTCTTCCTTGTTTTCTGTGTGGCGCGGCCTCGTTGGCAGCGGGGCGGGGCCTCGGCGCAGCCGGCGATGTCCTCTGTCTCGTTGCCGATGGAGCGGGGGAAATCCTCCCCCTCGTTGCTGGTAGGTTGGGGCCTCGGCGGAGCCGGTGGTGTCCTCAGCCTCGTTGTTGGCGCCGCGGGGCCTCGGCGGAGCCGGCGGTGTTTGCTGGCACCATGGGGCCTCGGCGGAGCAGGGCCTCGTCGACGCCAGCGGAGCGGGGACTCGTCGGAGGTGGCATTGTCCTCTGCCTCGTCCTCGGTCTCTCCAAACAGCGCCTCGCCCGCTTCACCGCCCTCTTTGTAGGCGGTCGCAGCCTCCGCCACCCGCATGCGGTACCGCCAGCGCTCGAGGCAGCCCTCGCGGGCGGAGCGATACGAGTCGAGCAGCGCCTCCTGCTCTGCCCGCTCCACGGCGATCTGCTCCTCCGCCTGCAGGTGCTCCTAGAGGAGATGGTGGTTGTAGGCAGCGTCGGCATGCGCCTCCCGGAAATGCTCCTTACGCTTCTGCCTCACCGTGTCCATATATTGGGCACGGGCCTCGCTGATGGTCATGGTGCAATGCACCAATGAGGATGGCGCGGAGGAGGGGGTTGACGCCGGATCGTCGACTACCATGTTCTCCATTGGGATGTCGTCGTCCTCCGGCTGCCTGCCGCCCAGACAGTCGGCAGCAATGGCTGCCATCTCCTTGTGGTCCGTCCTCTGCCCGTCCCGAAGAGCGCTGGAGCGTGAGGTACCCATGGTGGGCCGTAGTGGTGTGGACAGGAGAATAGGAACGGATGCGGATGACTGCGGCTATGGCCGGCGCAGCAGTTTATGTAGCAATGGTGGGGGCGGAGGGCCGGACGTGTGGCGCCGGAGTATCTGCCTTGGCAACCGCGTATCATTAATGTGGGCGGTAGAACGACGGACGGACGACATTTGTGTCATTTGAAGGCAGAGCAATCGCATGCACCGGGAAGCGGGGCGGGCAGCGCTGACAGTTTTGGGCGGAAAGCGCGCGCGGGCGAGGGAGGCGGTCTGGGTGGGCCAGGGCAGTCAGACTCATGCTTGGCAGCGGGTCAGTCCAGCAGCCGGACATGCTGGCTCGCCAGCTACCTCGCCGAGCTGAGCGACGACAATCAGACGATGGACGTAGCTTTAGACCAGGAGCCGACGCCACTGTCCTAGCCGGTTCATGCCGTGTTCACCATAGAGCAGGTGCGGCCGCACTTTGACGCCCTAATGGCGAAAGAGCTACCAACGCAGGAGGACCTGTGCTGCAACCTCCGTCTCCTCAATGGGCACCGGTGAACAAGCGAATGACAATGCCGTCGCGGACATGTGTCCCTATGATCCTGGCTTCCCAAATGAGCAGCGGGCGCTGTATCAGACCATCCGTAGGGCCCGCGAGGCCCTCTCCGTTGTCCTTCGAGTTGTTGCGCCTGCCGTGGCGCCGCCGTCTCGCATTGTCAACATGGTCAACGGATATGAGGATGAGGAGATGACTTTACTTGGAGAGGATGACAGTGGGGACCCACTAGGGCCATAGCCGCATGTACACAAGTGCCTCCTTATTAGTATATAAAACTATAATTTTTTTTGCTTCCTCCTGGTTTCCTGACATCACGGTCCCACACCATTGTCAACCTATGTAGTCAATAAATGAGAGAATTGCAAAAGAAGCGGCCGACAGCTGGGACCAAGCTGCTCGAGCAGTATTTGTGTTTTTGAGGTGTGAGCACTGCAGAGTTTTTCTTGAGCGATGTTTAGCCAAAATATTAAATTTTCTCCTCTGAACAACAACAAAAACATCGCTGCAGCTATTAACTAGGCGGGCTATGGCCCGTCTAGCCCAGGCCAGATATCTTGCCCATATATTATTATTTTTCAAGCTGAAAATGGCTAGCCCAGCTATAATTTTTTTAGGAATACCTAGACAATGTCAAGTTGTTCTTATCAGCCCCGCTGGGCTGCAAATCTTTCCTACGAGGGATGCATTAGGCTTAAGAAGAAAATGTGCTTTAAGAACTAATAAATGGGATGTAATTATAAAAACTGGGCAGTATAACTATAAAAAAATGCACCAAACACATAATTACTTTATAAAATATTATTTTTGGATATTGAAAATTTTAATCTCATTAATTGTTGCGAGCGCAATGTTTCGTTGGATTTTTACGTAATAAAAATTTATATTGAAAATGTATTTAATCTCACTAGAAATTTCAGGATAAAAATATTTCGGATCCCATCAAAATGTGGGAAATTTTATTGAATTCTGTTTTGAACGGTTGGTTGAAATGGGCTTTACTTTTAACAAACTCTAAATGGGTTGTAGTAAATTCCATTAGAATTCAAAAATTGGCGGCACATTCTTACAAATCTCAAATGGGCTATAAGTTCTCTCGCACACACTTGTGGCCTTACTAAGTTGACGCGTCCCCTCCCAAAAAAAAGAGTTGACGCGTATGCAAGGCTTTGTCAACTTATAGTCAACACACGGTTCTAGCAGCAGTGGCATTGGATTTCCATCCAACGGATGCCGTGCTTCTTCTTCAATCTCAGATATTCTAGCTTCACCTGCCAAAAAAAATGATTCCTCCCACTGACATTTGGGGCGCACCGTTTCAGAAACTGACCTGTGGGCCTACTAAGTTGACGTGTACCAAGGTCTTTGTCAACTTAGTCAATATAAATGACTCTAGTTGCAGTGACCGTACGATGTCCATCCAACGGCCGTCGTGCTTCTTCAACCTTTGGTCTTCTTTCTCCAGCCGCCCAAAGCAGCGCCGATCGTGCCGCCTGCTCCTGCCTCCCATGGCCGGCTGTGCTGCCGCGTAGGCCTCACCGCCCCCTACTATTCCCACCGCTGGCCAGGCCATCCCTCTACTCACCCACACCCCCTGTTATTCCGCGGCGATGGCGGCCTCACACCGCAGCCGAACCGGTGAACTCTCGTACTCCTCTCCACACAGGCTTCCACTGCCGCGTCTTCCCCGGCTCCACGTCGTCACCTTCCTAGGCCTCGCCGTCGTCCACCGCCCTGGTGCTCTCGGCGCGGCGTGGTCAACATGGTCAAGGAACGGCTTCCATCGGATGTGGACTGTCAGTTGAGAGGCTGACAGCTGGGTCCACGACGGCAGCAAGGAAGTGCCTCCTTATTACGCGGAAAATAATGAACCCTCCACCTGATAGCAGGGACCCACTGGACGGGCCACCGTATTTCGCGAAAAAATGTTTCCCCCCGACTGCTGGGACCCACCGGACGGGCCACCGTATTCCGCGAAAAAACGTTTCCCCCGCTGTCAGCTCGGACCCACCGGAAGTGCCTCCTTATTATGCAAAAAATATGAATACTCCCCCTGCTGGTTGGGACGCACCTTGGTGGGAGGCTGACTTGTGGGCCTACTAAGTTGATGGGGACGGTGTGCTTTGTCAACTTAGTCAATATTAACGACTCTAGCTCCAGTGACCGGACGATGTCCATCCAACGGCCGTAGTGCTTCTTCAACCTTTGGTCTTGTTGCTCCAGCTGCCCAAAGCGGCACCGGTCGTGTCGCCTGCTCCTGCCTCCCATGGCCGGCTGTGCTGCCGTGGAGGCCTCACCGCCCCCTACTATTCCCAACGCTGGCCAGGCCATCCCTCTACTCACCCACACCCCTTGTTATTCTGCGGTGACGGTAGCCTCACACCGCAGCGAACCAGTGAACCATCATACTCCTCTACGCGTGGGGATCCACTGCCGCATCTTCCCCGGCTACGCGTCGTCCCCTTCCTAGGCCTCGCCGTTGTCCACCGCCCTGGTGCTCTCGGTGCGGCGTGGTCAATGTGGTCAAGGAATGGCTTCCATGACGTGGGCTGTACGTGGAGAGGCTGACAGATGGGTCCACGGCCGCAACAAGGAAGTGCCTCCTTATTACGCGCAAAATAATTATTCCTCCACCTGACAGCGGGGACCCACCGGACGGGCCACCGTATTTCGCGAAAAAAGGTTTCCCCCTGACTGCTGGGACCCACCAGCTACATCTTCGCAGGCAACGAAGTGCCTGATAGTCGGGACCCACCTAGTGAAGCGTACATAGCATTGCATTCTGGTCGCGAACGTGTACATACATACTGGTCGATGTAGAGACGCGCACATAGCATGTACACGTATGTACAGCGGCCAGTGTGCAAGAAAGAAAATATGGCCACGTACGTACATACGAGCAGGGTCTCAAACGCCTACGCGGGCATACGTACGGCCAGGGCTCGTGTACATGGTTGGGTCGGAACGGAGAAACAACGTCATCATCGTGTTCATGGGGAGCCAATCGGCTGGGTCAGAACGAAATGCATCGTCGTGTTCATCGGGAGGGCTTGGACGAAACAGCCAATGGAAACGAGGCCTGGCATACCGCAGAACGGAGGAAACGGCCTTGTGTTTGATTGGCTACATTCGAAACGGGATCATGTTCATCGGGAGGGGTCTGGCGTACCGCAAAACGGAGGAAACAGACCTCCTACGGTCGAAACTGGGGTCCTGTTGATCGGGAAGGGTGTGGCGTACCGCAAAACGTAGGAAGCAGACTTGTGTTGGAGCGCTACAGTCAAAACGGGGGTCCTGTTCATCGGGAGGGGTGTGGCGTACCGCAAAACGGAGGAAACAGACTTGTGTTGGAGCGCTACGGTCGAAATGGGGGTCCTTTTCACCGGGAGGGGTGTGGCGTACCGCAAAACGGGACTCCACCGGATACTGTTCATCACCAGCGTTGACCCCCTCCAGCCTCCACGGGCTACTGTTCATCCACCGCCGACCTCCTCCAGCCTCCACCCGCGACTGTTCAGCCTCCATCGAGCTCTACTCCACCGGCTACTATTCAACCACCCCTCTCCACGGGCTTTTGTTCAACCACCCCTCCACGGGCTACTGTTCATCCGGCCCTCTACCGTCTATTGTTCTTGCAGCCCTCCACGGGGTGGTCCTGTTCATGTAGCCCTTCACGGGGTCCTGTTCATGCAGCCCCAACCGGCTCGATCGAACGGGGTCCTGTTCATGCAGAGGCAACACCACGGGGTCTTGTTTAGCCACCCCCACCAGGAACTGTTCAACCAAACCCCCCAGCAACGCTCACTTTTCATGCAGAGGCAGCATCGATCGGCTTCAGTTAGCAGGAGTAGCGAAGGAATCTCTCGATCGGGTTCAGTTAACAGCCATCGATCAATCGCTCAGGTTCAGTAACGCGCAGCCTGCAATGCAATCGCTCGGGTTCAGTTAGAGCCCAATGCCTCGCTCGGGTTCAGTTAGAGCCCAATGCCTCGCACCCACGCGCGTGCGTGTACGAGAGAAACGTGCATCGCTCGGCCCCAACCACCCACCGTGAACCGGAACACCCCGATATTTTCCTCGCCCTCACTTCTACCATGGTTTTTTCCGTCATGGACGGCCCAAAGAATGGCATGCATCTGCGTCTCCGGCCCGCCTAGGACGAAAAGCCCATTTTATGTCATGATTTTTTTCATAGAAGTAGGACCCCACCACATCTATGATGATACCGTGTTTTGTCACAATGATTGTCATAGAAGTGTCATAAGTATGACAGAAAAAAGTTTCGTTCGGCCCAAAATGTCACATATGTGTCATTTTTTTGTAGTGCTCTTTCATCCATGCGGACACTAATGCGGGATGCTACTAATGCGAGACTACAATCAGAGACTATTCAACGAAACTATGTGCAATGCATTAATTGCAAATGGTGCTGTAAGAAAATCGTAAAAATTATATGAACCGTTTGTGACGTCAGATACATCAAACATGATTAAGATTAGAGCTGCATGTGCGCTATGTGGCATACACTTTATCCATCCGAACTATTTGTGATGAGCCAAAAAACAGAAATGGTCTGTCATATGAAGGTGTGTGCGATAGACAACATACAGTTTAATCAAATGAACTGTTTTCGATTACGCATCATGACATAAATAGTTGGCAAAATCAATGTGTGTGCGATAGACGACATACAATTCTCTCAAATGAAATGTTTGCGATGAGCGAAAACAATAAAACAGTCAACCAGATCAAGGTGTGTGCGATAGACGGCATAGACTTCACACAGATGAATTGTTTGCGATTAGCCGCAACAACCCGAAACGGTCATCCAGATCAAGGTGCGTACGCTAGACGGGCTGTAGGATCTAAAGTATGTCTAGAGGGGGGTGATTAGACTACTTGACCAAATAAAAAATTAGCCTTTTACCAATTTTAAGTTTTGGCAGATTTTAGCAACTTAGCACTAGTCAAGCAATCTTCCAACACATGTAATTCTAGAGTTGTGGCTGCGTAAAGTAAAGCATTGCATATGAAGGTAAAGGGAGGGGTTGGAGAGTGCAAACGCAATGGACACACGAATGTTTTTGGTGTGGTTCTGATAGGTGGTGGTATCGTACATCCACGTTGATGGAAACTTCAACCCACGAAGGGTAACGGCTGCGCGAGTCCATGGAGAGCTCCACCCACGAAGGGTCCACGAAGAAGCAACCTTGTCTATCCCACCATGGTCGTCGCCCACGAAGGACTTGCGTCACTAGGGTAGATCTTCACGAAGTAGGCGATCTCCTTGCCCTTATCAACTCCTTGGTTCAACTCCACAATCTTTTCAGAGGCTCCCAAGTGACACCTAACCAATCTAGGAGACACAAATCTTCAAAAGGTTATAAATGGTGTGTCGATGATGAACTCCTTGCTCTTGTGATTCAAATGGTAGTATCCCCAACACTCAACTCTCTCTCACTGATTTGGATATGGTGGAAAGATGATTTGAGTGGAAAGCAACTTGGGGAAGGCTAGAGATCAAGATTCTTGTGGTAGGATTGGAATATCTTGGTCTCAACCCATAAGTAGGTAGTTCTCTCTCAGAAAATGAGTGGTGGAAGTGGGCATGTTCTGATGGCTCTCTCTCTGATGGAGAAGGGGTGGAGGGGTATTTATAGCCTCCACACAAAATCTAACCGTTACACACATTGGACCCAACTCGGTCAGCCCGAAGCAGTTCAAAATATGAACGTTAGGCTTTTCGATGGGACCGACAACATCAACTCGGCGAGACCGATGTGTTAGGGTTAGGGCTAAACACCATCACGGTGAGACCGATCACATGAACTCGGTGAGACCGATTTCAGTAATAAGCTAACAAAGACTAGGCCAGCCATACTCGGTGGGACCGATCGCGCATTTCAGTGTGGCCGAAATGTTACAAAAAGGAATCAAAGAGTTTGCATTGCCCACTCGGTGGGACCGATTCTCTCATCTCGGTTAGACCGAAATGTTACGAAGGGAAACAGAGAGTTTGCAATCCCATCTCGGTGAGACCAAGATCCCTATCAGTGAGACCGAACTGATTAGGGTTTGTGGCAGTGGCTATGTCAAGTGAAATCGGTGGCGCCGGATGGATCAAATCGGTGGAGCCGAGTTTGACTTTTAGGTTTAGGACATATGTGGAAATGAAAACTGGTTGAGGGATTTTGGATTATATCACTAAGCATTTTGAGCAAGTAAGCCATTAAGTAACACCTCATCCCCTTTTAGTAGTATTCGCTTTTTCTATGGACTCAATGTGATCTTGGATCACTAAAATGAAAATGTAGAGTCTTGAACTTTTGCCAATCTTTGTACTTAGCATTTTGAGGGGTCGACATATCTAGTCCAGCCATGCCAATCATTGAACTTCCTAAAATATTTATCTTGAAAGGATATTAGTTCAATGAGCTATATGTTGTTTTTAATTACCAAAAACACCTGCGGATTAGTTGCACTTTCACGGGCACACATTCTAATTAAAAGAATAGTGCATGATGGTAATAACGAGCACACACAGTTGATGGAACAAGTCATGTGTTGACATTATCCTATGGTGCAAATGGCACGTACGCATCTGAGAAGGCGTGCCCATGTTCGGCCATCCAGGAATTGTGCCGCACTTCGAAACTAGAACGATTAATAAATTTTGCGCTTGCTTCACATCACATTCCAAATTAACATGCTATATTTAGTTGCAAACCTATTCACATTGATCAAAACCTAAACGGTTTCCCACTTAGCGGTGTATTACTAGGTTATAAATAGTACCTACTCCAAGATGACCGCACATTCCTCCCCAATTCCTCATCAACAAACAAAGAAGTCCTTATTCATTGTTCCTTGTGTCTTCATTGACCATAGGAAGCATGAGAGCTTCCCTACCTTACCGCGAAAGCAGCCGAGATGTCCCGTCGCGCCACCGAAGTAGCACAGAGGTCCCGTCGTGCCGCCGAATCCGTAGAAAGATCTGGCCAGGCCACGGGGAGCACAAATCTCCCACTGTGCCGCAGATGCAACAAAGAGGTCCTCTCGTGTTGTGGCAGCCTGAAAAGATTCCTCGAGGGTAGGTGAGGACTCTCACAGGCGCATGCGTGCTATGCTCAGTATCCTGATGGATCTGATCTCTAGCTGGGCGAAGTTGCTGGAAGAGATCAATGCCTCATTTCATAATGCTACCGACATCATCCGGGGACTAAGGGATGAAAATGTGAAGCTCCACACCGATCGCAACCTACTAAGGGCTAAGATCGCCGGAAGGGCGAAGCAGAACGAGGAGACCACTACCTTGTTGAAGAAGACGAGCGTCTTCATCAAGAAACTTCTGGGTGAGAATGCCAGGCTCTGCATCAAGCGCGAAAGGCCGATGGAGGAATCTGTTTCTACTGCCAAGCAACGTATTCAAGACGTGAAAGATATCATCGCCGCTCACCACGAGAACTAGTCGTGGATGCGATGAAGAAGGTGTTGAAGGAACTGCACGCCCTGCAACAACACATCAAGAAAGTAGAGTGCAGCGACCCAGATTGTTGTCTGCGTCTTCCTTCTTCTTTCGCCCATGTGTCTTTCGGGTGTTCCCGCATGTGGCATTTTTTATTATCTTACTAAATATGTAAGACAATCATTATCCATTGCCATCGTCATAACTTATATCAATCTTGCTATGTCTCAATCGATGCTATGTTCGTCAGATCTTACATCAAGATCCATGCAAAATTCTCTTTCCAGATTTTTTTTCGTTCTCTTAAATTTTAGTCCGGTGAGACATTGCCACACTGTTAAGCGCCTATAAAACTGGGGTTCTGGCACCATTAATGGAGAAGTTGGGAGCGAGGTGGGCGGTGGCTGGAGGGGTCAAAGGGCTCACATCCCGGTGAGCCTGCGCAGCGGTGTGCTCACATGACTCCACTCTACTCAAACAGCAACCCCACATGGTGCCTCCTAGCTAATAAAAAAAGGGACACATGGCGGCACGTAAATGGTAAGTAGAATGTCCATAGTTTCAATAATACTTGTGTTTCCCATTATAACGTGACAACTCTTGTTCCAAAATGACCTTATTGGTGTTAATGTGTGTGCCTTCGGAAATCAGACAACATGTTGGTGCAATGTGAAGGCAACATGCAAAGTTTCATGATTTTCACGCGAGCTTTGGATTTATAGGAATTTAAAAACCAAGTTTCTCAATGTTTCTGGCTGAGCCACAATGCCCAAATATTTTAAATTCATCTCCATTTCTTAGATGGGACCTAACCATTCACCCAAGGAAACATATATGATTTTTTCAACCCATTTTGGCGCACTGGAGCATGTGCATGTAGTTCAAATTTTAATTATACTCAATAAATGCCTAGAAAACTCAAATAATGTATAAAAAGGCCAATGAACCCTGAATGCTTCCAAAATTTAGCACGAAACTCCTATTGGTCTATGTTGCCTCTATAAAAAAATCAAGGCAGGAAGAGGCAGCGTATGTCGTTTCGCACACAAAGTTGACATGTTCCCTCTTGGAACCACGAGCCTTCAGGAGAGAAGCTCCGGTTTGCAAAAATCTTATACCAAAACTTGTCCCAAATCAGATTTTTTTTACCACAACAGGTTGATTCCATGTCATGACACCATGCCAAGTTTCATGATTTCAGGCGAGTTTTGGATTTAAAGGAATTTAAAAGCCAAGTTTCTGAATGTTTCCGGCCGAAGACGACGCCCAGATGTTTTAAATTCATTCCCATTTTTTGCATGGGATCTAAACATTCACTCAAGGACCCACATATGGTTTTTCAATTAACTTTGGTGCAGTGGAGCGTGTGCATGTATATCAAATTTGAATTAGGCACATTAAATGCCTAGAAAATTCAATTAATGTATAAAAAAGGCCAAACAAATCCGGATTAATCCCAACATTTAGCATGATACTGCCATTGGTCTATGTTGCCTCTGTAAAAAATCAAGGCGGGAAGAGGCAATGTATGACGTTTTACACACAGAGGTGACACCTCCCCTCTCGGAACCATGAGGCTTCTTGAGAGAAGCACTGGTTTGTAAGAAGCTTATACAAAAACTTGTCCGAAATCGTACATTTTTTTAACACAGGATGTTGGTGCCATGTCATGATAGCATGACAGTTTTCATGATTTTCAGGGGAGTTATGGATTTACAGGAATTTTAAAACCAAGTTTCTGAATGTTTTAGGCCGAGCCACTACGCCAAGATGTTTGAAATTCATTCACATTTCTTGCATGGGACATAAACATTCACCAAGGACACATATATGATTGTTGAACTGATTTCGGTGCACTAGAGCATGTGCTTGTAGTTCAAATTTGAATTATGCACATTAATGCCTAGAAACTCAATTAATGTATAAAAGAGGCCAAACGAACCCTGAATAATTCGAAATTTTAACATGACACTCCTATAGTTGCATGTTCACACCGTCCTTTCCCTTCGTAACACCATTTTGTCTTTCAAAACATCATGAAAAAAATTAGGTACATCACAAACAGTTTATTAGCAAGAATCATGTGCGATGTGATATAAAATATCATGGGACACCCTCATGTATGGCCTACACCGGAAGCTTCGTCATCTATAGTCCATCGCCCACACTTCAACCACACTTGTGCACCAATTTCACACAGCACCAAGCGAATTGTTTTGGCAACCGCGGAGTTATCTAACTCCTCGCCCCCCGACCAAAAGCCACATTTCAACTATTCCTAATTCCTTTCCAATTTTCAAACCTTCACTGCTTACTTGCAGCCCCGCCCCCTCAACGGCGACCCTTCTTCTTGCTGTGCAGACTCGTTGATATAGTCAAGTAATCCACACCCACCCCCATCCTCCTCCTCCTTCTCCATACCACATGCCCCGACCGCCAGCTCGACACCTTCCGTCCAAATCACCACCCCATCCTCCAAATAAGGCTGCTACTTGTGAGCTGCGTTGGGATTTCCCCAAAGAGGAGATGATGATGCCGTATAGTAGATATAAGTATTTACCTCAGTTAAGAACCAATGTTATCAATCCAGTAGGAGAACCACATGACACCTCATGAACAACACCTACACATAAAATAACAAATACTTGCACCGAACGTAAACACGAGAAGTTAATCCCTTGGTGGTTAATTGCAAGAATCAAATCTCATAGTGATAGATAGATAAACAAAACACAGAAGAAAATAAAAGTAAATAAATTGCAGCAAGGTATTTTTGGATTTTAATATATGATAAAGTTGACCCCGGGCCCATAGTTTCAATAGAGTCCTCTCTCTCTCAAACAAAAAGCATACGGTGGCTAAACAAATTACTGTTGGATAATTGATAGAAAAGCGAATAATTATCATGATATACAAGGCAGTGATCATGTATATAGGCATCATGTCTAAGACAAGTAGACCGACTCCTGCCTGCATCTAGTATTATTACTCCACACATTGACCACCATCCAACATGCATTTAGAGTATTAAGTTCATAAAGAACGGAGTAATGCCTTAAGCAAGATGACATGATGTAGAGAAAGTAAATCCAATCAATATGAATGAACCCCTTCATTTTATTCTTAATAGCAATAATACAAATACATGTCTTGTCCCTTTCTATCGCTAGGATATAGAGTACCGCACGATTGAACCCATCACAAAGCACCTCTCCCATTGCAAGATAAATCAATCTAGCTGGCCAAATCAAACAGATAGATCGGTGAGAAATACAAAGCTATAACAATCATGCATAAAAGAGTTCAGAGAGGACTCACATGATATTCAGAGATAATCTGATCATAAACACCCAATTCATGGAATCCCAACATACACACCGCAAAAATGATTACATCGAATAGATCTCCAAGAACATCGAGGAGAACATTGTATTGAACATCAAAGATAGAGAACAAGCCATGGAGCTACTAGCTATGGACCCATAGGACTGTTGTAAACTATTCACACATCATCGAAGGGGTGGCAAGATTGATGTAGAAGCCCTCCATGCTCGATTCCCCCTCCGGCAGAATACCGGGAAAGGCCTCTAGATGGCATCCCGCGAGAACAGAGACTTGCAGTGACAGGAAAAGTATTTTGGGTGGCTCTCTGTTGGTTTCTCGGTTTTAGAGAATTTATAGAGTTTTAATTAGGTCAAACGGAGGAACGAGGGGCCCACGAGGCACATGGGCACACGTACCCCCTGGGCGTGCCCATGTGTCTCGTGGACACCTCCTTTGCCTTCAGGCCTCCTCCCAAAGCTTCTAGTGTCTTTTTTCTCCAGAAAAAATCATCAAAAAATTTAGTGGCATTTGGATGTCGGTTTGTACAGAATTCCTGGTAAACCAAAAACAGGTAAAAAAACAGCAACTGGCACTCGGCACTAAGTTAATTGGTTAGTCCCCAGAAATGATATATAATTGCATATAAAACATCCAAGATTGATACTATAATATCATGGATCAATGAAAAATTATAGATACATTGGAGACGTGTCAAGAGTCGGCCACGCCATTTTGCATGTAGTATAGCGAGGAGCTCAGGAGCATGTGTCTGCGGAGAGGCAAATCACGTCCGCACGCGTGGATGAGGCCGCGATGATTTCATGCATGCCGATCGCCAGATCTTGGAGGAGTAACTTGCCGTCGAGTCCACCATCGACGCCGCCATGCGATTGGCTACTTTAATATACAATTCGTGGCGTTTTCTTCAAGCCACCGCCACTTCCTTATAGCGAATTGTCCTTTGTAATGTTAATATGCAATCTAATTTTCTGAAATGTGATGTTTAGTTCGCAGTTATGTCCCACAATTGCTACATTTCCTAGTAGTTCTCAAGCATTACTGGTTTGGTTAACTATCTTACCTTCTAGTATATGTTCTATTCTGCAATGTGGTGCTCAGTTAACTGTTTGGTTAATTTCTTCTGCTGTCTAGTGAACTGTTTGATTCAATTCTGCAATCTGATGTTCATTTGTTGTGGGTACAATTTTGCATTGTTATGCATGTGAGAAATAAATTGAATTTTGTTGTACAAAATACTCGAGAAACATATGCAATTTCTCTATGTCCAAGTTGTTTAGCATGATTGGTTTGGTTAACTGGCTTTTCCATGCGTCTTGATTTAATCTATTGGATCTGTAGTTTGTTTATTTTTCGTTAACATATTCTACCGATAGTATGCCAACTCTCACTTAACCTGATCAAGATCTGCCTTATATGTGTTGCAGGGAAACAATGGGAGGCACTTAGGGTTAGGATCGAGATTTGCACATGCATGGTCCTTTGGCTCATAGCACATTATTGTGCAAGTGCAGGAATCATTCTAACTTGTACGTTTATAACAATTTAGTGTTGCACATGTAGGTCCTGATCTCAGAGCTTTAGACCCACTGTTCAACCCATTTTGCATATGGGGAAATGAGATGTCCATGAATATCAATCAAGTCAAGAAACTCAGAAAGATTGTGAGGATAAAGAAACTTGCGACAAATAACAGCAAGATCTTTGTTTGCACAATGCAGAAGACATCAATCAACTATAGGATGGCACTAACTCTTTTACCTTGTTTTTTCCCTTGTCCCATTTCAAAATGTCACATCCCTAGTCAATGCTTGCATTAGGACTAGTTAGAGTGTGCATCATGTTTACTTCTCAAAGAAACTTGAAATGGGAATGACAGAAACCCCAGCACCCCTCTTCTAACAACTAGGGTTTAATAAAATATTTTCCAATGTACCCAAAATGCCCTTAAAAAATGTTCATCATTTCTGCCTTGGTCTTAAACCTCTGCCAAAAATGGTGCACAATTTTCTAGGACATCCAAGGTCTCTGGATTAAATCATATGGTATTTGCATTTGGGCATTTAAATGCTATAAAATATTTTATGTGCCCAAATAATCATAAACTAAAATGTTCCATGCTGTTCATATTATATACAGTGGGCATGACTAGTTTTATGAGCTATAAAAATGTTCTGGCATTTTTATTAATTCCACAAAGTTGCAAAAGAAATGAAACAGAAAGTAAATAGGAAAAAAAAGGAGGGAAGAAGCAGTTTACCTGAGCCCACTTACCTGTCTGGCCCAGCCGGCCCAGCCCACCAGGGGCATCTCCGTCTTCTTCGCCGCGCCAGCGCAAGAAGCTGCTCGGTGGCGAGCGCCGCCGACGCGCCGGCCACCTCCTGCCTGCCTGGCTGGCCTCCTCGACCCGCTGGATGAATCAGAACGACGCCACGCAGACCCCTCGACCCCCTCGACCGCTCCCCTCTCTCTCCCCTCTCCTGGTTCTCTCCCTCGCACCGCCCGAGCGGAGCTCGTCGCTGCCGCCGCGCCCACCGAGTCCCCCTCGCCTCTCCGACGAGCCCCCGAGCTCCGCCTCGCTGTCGTGCTTCTCTACGCCGAACCACAGCACCCCGGGCGCCTTGAGGCTTCGTCTTCGAGCTTGTCTTCTCCGCACGGCCGCCGGACGCCATCGACAAATTCGCCGGACCCCGTGCCTCCCCTGCCTCGCCAGCAGTACCAGAAGAACCGCGGTGAGCCCCGGTTTCGTTTCCCCCATGCCCCGTCGCCTAATTTGCTCCCTAGCAGCACCAGCCTCCAGAGCCGAGCGCTCCTCGCCGCCGGCCATGGCGCCGCCGCGGCCACAGCAGCTGCCACTCGCGTCCGAGTGCATCACCCCACTCAGCAAATCACCACGGACCCGTAGCAACCAACTGCTGCTCCTGCCGTGCGCTGTAGCGTCGTTTTCGCCGACGCCCGAATTCCGGCCGCCGCCTTCGAGCTCGCCGCCGATGATTCCGGCCACCCCAGCACCTACTGTTGCCTCCACTAGATGCGCACGAGCCCCAGCTTGCCGTAGAGCCCAACCGCGTCTCAAACGACGGCCTGTAGGCAAAACCCGAGCACCGCCGTCGCGTTTGGCCTCGCCGGCGTCGAGCCGCCGGTAAGTTTGACCACGCCTGGACTCCCCCCTGTGTCGCTGACATGTGGGGCCGACGTTGACTAACTTCAGTTTAGGTTTTAATTTAAACACTAATTGCTGTCATTACTGTAGTGAGCCACTCACATGTGGGCCCAGCCCTTGTTAACTTTTAGATTAGTGTTAAGCTCTTTTAGTTAGTACTGAGAGACACTGACATGAGGGACCCACTGGTCAGGTTTGACCTGGGCGCCCTGTTGACTTGCTGACGTCAGCATGATGTCATGCTGAAGCAGTAAAGGATTTTCTGGGATTATTAGATTTAAAAACAATTCAGGAAATTCCAGAAAATGCTTTAAACTTCAAAAAATCATATAAATTCAACAGTAGCTCAGATGGAAAAGATTTATATATGAAAATGGATAAAAAAAATCCAATCTTTCCAATGGCACTGGTTTCATGCATGTTTGAGCAAGTTAACCTTGTTGTATACATTAAAACATGTTAATGCACTTAAATAAATAATAGTTTGAGTTTCAATTTGAATCTTGATTCAAATGGGCTCAAACCCTTCTGGTTATAGTTGCATTAGCCCAAAACACATGCATCTTGCCATATCATGAGCATGCATCATATTGTTGTATTTGTTTGTTTATTGATTGTATCGCCGATATTCTCCGTGTTAGGTCTTGCTCCCGAGGATACTTCTGCGTATCCAGCTGAAGAGCAGTATCCGACAACCACTCTGTCAGGCAAGCAATCATTGATCATTCCGATACAAACCCATCTTCTCGCTCCTGCTCTCTTTTACTGCATTAAGGCAACAGCGTGTGAACTGCTACTTGCTGCGGTAGTTGAACCCTATTCCCTTGCATGACCTGTCATTGCCACAGTAAATAGTTGAAACCCACTAGCATGACTAGGAGTTGATTGAGCCATGTGATGTGTGATCCACCATGCTATTTGTTTATGTTGCCTGCTATGCTTAGAGTTGTGTCACGTCAGGTTCATCTGGGTGATGGATCAGAGTGAAATGATCATATCGGTAAAGAGAGGGAAGTGTGGGATATGCTTGGTAAAGGTATCGATGGAAGGCCATGTAGGAGTACGTGGTGGGTTGTTTCATTGGAATCGTCCATAGGACCTGAGATCTGTATATGTGGTTCAAGTTATAGCTACTACCACACATTGGGCCCTGAAATATGACCCCACTCGACTTATTGACTGCCCATGTTCTCTGTCCAGGAGTTGCAATTAGTTTCTGGTGTTTGTAGTTTACTGGTGGTCGTGCACAGCGCTGACCCTCGGGGTGGGCTGTGATGCGACAGGTATGTGGCACGGTGTACCGAGCACCCGTTTGGTGACTCGGGAACCCTGTACACATCGTTTGGGGCCGTGAGCGACACCCTGGCCGAATCTCCCCACGGATGGAACCCAAATAGGCGATAAACCTGGACGAAAGACTTGAGTGGTTGGTTAGGTCGTGGTCTACACCCACGTCGGCTTTCGCTTGAAGTCTGCCGAGCACATGTCGTGTGCAGACGCTAAGTGGTGAAAACATGTGTGAAGAAGTACACCCCTGCAGGGTTATCAATCTATTCGAATAGCCATTGTTCGCGGTACGGACTACTTGGTTACTCTTACAGTTCATAGACAAGTTGATGGATACTACTAAAAACCTCAAGACAAGTGTGAGTGCCATGGATGGCTCTTCCGTAGGATGACGGAAGAGGATCCTCGGTGGTGTATTGTTGTGGTGAGTAGAGGACTCGTGTACGTAGTAATATCTTGTAATCTGTTGAGAGTTGTAGTATAGGTTAGCCAAGAGTCAAAGCTGGCTTTCTGCTATGAACTCCACTTCTGCAGCTCCACTCAAATTTAAATCTTAAAGGGGAGAAGACTCAAATTGTTTCTCTATAAATGTTCTTGTTTGCCCTGTTGTGATTCTTGAGGATCCCACTTCTTTCCTTTCATCTTTCCTGTCCTACCTAGTTTGCTGTCCTTTTCGGCACTTGATGTCAAAGGGGGAGAAGACTTAGGGGGAGTAGGGAGAGAAGAGAAGACTTAGGGGGAGAAGAAAAGCAATCTTATCTTAAGGGGGGAGAGAATCACATCAAAGCTTTGTCGTGTTTTACATTGGACATTACAATTGGCATCATTCTTTTGATTTTGCTATTTCCATCAAAACCCCTTGTTCTGATATCTTATGGAATCTTTTAGTTTAGGGGGAGAAGACTTAGAGGAATCTTCACAATTGATATCTTATGGAAAGCAAAATCTCTCAGAGTTCATTGAAAATCTTTTAGTTTCGGAGACATGTTTGCTGATTCAAGCTTGTGCTCAATATGAGACACTCTTTGTACATGTTCTCCCTGGCTTGGTACTCTTGATGTTCTTGCAGTTGGTTGAAGGAATACTCTTGTGTTATCTAACCTTGTTTTCCCAAGTTTATTCTTTCAGGTACAATGCCAAGGAACCTCAAGGTAAGTATATGCATCTTGCAGAATGTGCATGATGGTGACTTGCTTGTAAATACTTGTTTGCAAGAAATCACCATGCACATATGCATTATCACTCACTTCTTTTTCTTCTGCTCTGATGCATATAGCCAAGCTGCATGTAGCACATCCTGCTTATCTCTCTTGTGTGCTTGTGGTAGTCCAAAACCATAATTTATGAAAATCTTGCACACTTGTAGGGGGAGCCTGTGTACTACATGCTTGTCAAAGCTTTCATGATAATTCTGTCTTTCTTTCAATAAGCTTTGATGTCTTGTTTAGTGTGATTCTAGTGTGTTGCCATCAATTACCAAAAAGGGGGAGATTCAAAGCACATTTGCTCTCCGGGTGGTTTTGGTAATTAATGACAACATACTTTGTGGTTGGACTAATGCTTTTATCAAGCATGTTTCAGGAAATCCAATCACATTGGCTATGGAAATGACTGAAGAAGTGGACCCCTCAAAATGCTAAGGCAAGCATTGGCAAAAGCTCAAGACTCTATTTTTGGTTTAGTGATCAAAGATCACATTGAGTCCATAGGAAAAGCCAATACTATTAAAAGGGGATGAGGTTGTGTTGATGATCTGGTTGCTCAAGTGCTTGGTGATTTAGCTCCCTCAACTATCAGCACCCTTCACTACTTAACACACTCATAAGAAATCTCGGACAAACCGATTCTTCCAACTCAGTCCCACCGAGATGAACCACTTCAGCCATATTCCAAACCCTAGAAAAATCGGTCATTCCGAGTTTGAGATCGGTCTCACCGAAACTGAACTGCCAACCTTCTGTAACCATTTGACATCATTTCGGAATAACCGAGTTTGTATTATCGGTCTCACCGAAATGGGCAAGCTTCTGTCTTGGCTCAAATCGGTCTCACCGATATTGCATTTTCGGTCTCACCGATTCTGGCATGTTCCTGTCTTTTCTCAAATCGGTCTAACCGAGTTTTCTTTCTCGGTCCCACCGAAAACTCCAACGTTCATATCATTTACACTTTCGGTCTCACCGAGATGGTATTTTCGGTCCCACCGAAAATCCCAACGTTCACTATATTTGAACTTTCGGTCTGACCGAGTTTCCACTTCGGTCTCACCGAGATTGCTCAATTATGTGTGTAACGGTTGGATTTTGTGTGGAGGCTGTATATACCCCTCCACCCCCTCTTCATTCGTGAGGAGAGCCATCAGAAAGTCTACCACTCCTACTATACACTTTCTGAGAAGAGAACCACCTACCCTTGTGTTGAGATCAAGTCATTCCATTCCAACCATATGAAACTTGATTTCTAGCCTTCCCAAGTTGCTTTCCACTCAATCCCTTCTTCCACCACAGCCATATCAGTGAGGAGAGTTGAGTGTTGGGGAGATTATCATTTGAAGCACAAGAGCAAGGAGTTCATCATCATCAACAACATCTATTACCTTTTGGAGGGTGGTGCCTCCTAGATTGGTTAGGTGTCGCTTGGGAGCCTCCGTCTTGAGATGTGGAGTTGAACCAAGAAGTTTGTAAGGGCAAGGAGATCGCCTACTTCGTGAAGATCTACCCCGAGTAAGGCTAGTCCTCCGTGGGCGTAGGCCATGATGGAATAGACAAGGTTGCTTCTTCGTGGACCCTTCGTGGGTGGAGCCCTCCGTGGACTCGCGCAGCCGTTACCCTCCGTGGGTTGAAGTCTCCATCAACGTGGATGTACGATAGCACCACCTATCGGAACCACGACAAAAATCTCCGTGTCTCCAAACTGCGTTTGATCTTCTCCACCTCTCTTTACTATATGTGCAATTTACTTTCCGCTGCCCATACTCTAGAATTGCATGTGTAGTGTGCTACTTGACTTGTGTGCTATGCAAAAACTGTCAAAATCTGTTCTTGATAAAAGACAGAATTTTATCTTGTCGAGTAGTCTAATCACCCCCCTCTAGACACTCTCACCTTCTTCGATCCTACAATTGGTATCAGAGCTTTGGTCTCCATTGCTTTGGTTTACACACCATTGGAGGAAGATGGACGTGTCTACGGATGGGAGTGTTAGCCATAGAGTGCCTGTTCTTAATGGAAGGTTCTATAACTCTTGGAGGTCTGAAATGCTTAGTATCTTTAAGATGTACAACTTGTGCAAATATGTTGAAACCCCTTATGTGCCTCCTTTTGATCCCTTGCACCCTACCATGGATGAAGAGCTTGATTTGCTTCGTAACCTTAGAACTGTAAATCTTATCATTAAAGGGTTACCTGATGACTTGCTTAATCTTGTTACAAACTTTGAGTGTGCCTATGCTATGTGGAAATTCTTGGAAGAACTTTATCCGGACTACTCGTTGAGAAGTCTGGATGAAATTCTACACAAGACTATTGAATTTGATAAGTTGCACCCCAATGATCCCAACTTTGATCAATGCTTTTTTGAGCTTCGTGATCTTATGAAAAAGAAGGGTGATCCCGGTCTTATCAATATTATAATTAGAAATGCTCTTGCATTGCATTCCGAAGATTATTGTTCCATTGACCAAACTAATGCAAGTACTTATCAAATTGACCTAGGTATTAATGATGAACAATCTATGGGTCAATATGATGATGAGCGTGAGCAAGACGATGATTACTCAGATTCGGACACCGAGCTAGACAAGGTCATGAAGAGTCTCAATCTCATGGCAAATATGAGAGACTACATGTCCGGCGGAAAAGAGTGGATTCTTGATAGTGGATGCACCGATCACATGACCGGTGACAAAGACATGTTTCGAGAGCTTGCAAAGAACGATGGCCCACGCAAGTATGTGACTTTTGGAGATAACTCCAAGGGTAAGGTACTTGGCCTTGGTAAGGTGGCCATATCTCATGATAGCTCTATTCAAAATGTCATGCTTGTAGAATCTCTTGGATACAATTTACTTTCCGTGTCTAGATTAGCTGACTTTGGATTCAATGTGCTATTCACCAAAGTAGATTGCCAAGTCTTTCGTCGTGATAATCAAAACATGGCTTTTACTGGTATCCGTAGAGGTGATCTATATATTGTTGATTTCACTAAGAAAGCCCAACCTAGAGCTTGCTTCATTGCTAAATCCTCTAAAGGTTGGTTATGGCATAGAAGGCTAGGACATGTTGGTATGCGTAATCTAGACAAGCTAATCAAAGGTGATCATATTCTTGGTGTTAAAGATGTTCTCTTTGACAAAGATAGACTTTGTAGTGCCTGTCAAGCAGGAAAACAAGTTGGTGGAAGTCATCCCGTGAAAAACATCATGACCACAAGGAGACCGCTTGAGCTTCTTCATATGGATCTCTTCGGTCCCAATGCTTACAAAAGCCTTGGTGGTAACTCCTTTGGTCTAGTTATAGTTGATGATTATTCCAGATTTACGTGGGTATTTTTCCTTGATGATAAATCGCAGGTTCAGAGGATCTTCAAGACCTTTGCCAAAAAGGCCCAAAATCAATTTGAGGTGAAGATCAAGAAAGTTCGGAGTGACAATGGAACGGAGTTCAAGAACGCTAATGTAGACTCTTTTCTCGATGAGGAAGGAATTCTACATGAGTTCTCGGCTACGTACACTCCTCAACAAAATGGAGTTGTTGAGAGGAAGAACCGAACGCTCATAGAGATGGCAAGAACGATGCTTGATGAATACAAGACACCGAAGCATTTTTGGGGAGAAGCGGTCGAGACAGCTTGTCATGCTATCAACAGGCTTTATCTTCACAAGCTCCTCGGCAAGACATCATACGAGCTCCTCACCGGTAACAAACCCCAAGTGGGATACTTTCGTGTCTTTGGTTCAAAATGCTATATCCTTGATAAGCATCGTCGGTCTAAATTTGCTCCTAAATCTCATGAAGGCTTTCTCCTTGGTTATGGATCAAACTCCCACACCTACCGTGTCTACAATAATTTCACCCGAAAGGTTGAAGAGACGGTAGACGTGAAGTTTGACGAATCTAATGGCTCGCAAGTAGAGCAAATGCCTATTGATGTAGGAGACAAGGACCCATCGGAAGCTATCCAAGATTTATCTATTGGAAAGATCCGTCCCATGGAAGTGAAGGAGAGTACCTCATCTACATATGTGGAGCCCCCTACCTCACGGCGAGATGAACCTCAAGGCAACATGGAGGCCTCCACAAGTGGAACTCACCAAGATGAGGAAGTGCAACAAGAAGATCCACCACAACCTCCTTCTCCACCACCTCAAGACAACACCAACAACAATGAAGAAGAAGAAGAAGAGGAAGATGAAGATGATGAGGAAGCTCAGCCACATCATCAACAAAAGCTATCCCGAGTCCGAGCAAGAGTCAAGAAGAATCATCCCGTGGAACAAATGATGAACGACATCAACTCCGGGAGAATTACTCGCTCTAAAACTCGCTTAGCTAACTTTTGTGAGCATTACTCATTTATCTCTAGTATTGAACCTATGAAGGTAGAAGAAGCACTTGAAGACCCGGATTGGGTGAACGCTATGCACGAAGAACTACATAACTTCAAGAGGAACAAAGTATGGACTTTGGTAGAGAAGCCCAACGACGATCAAAACATCATTGGAACCAAATGGGTGTTTCGGAACAAGCAAGATGAAGATGGACAAGTCATTCGCAACAAGGCTCGTCTCGTAGCTCAAGGTTACACACAAGTCGAAGGTATGGACTATGGTGAGACCTATGCCCCCGTTGCTAGACTTGAATCCATTCGCATTCTTCTTGCTTATGCCAATCATCATGATATTACTCTCTATCAAATGGACATCAAAAGTGCTTTCCTAAATGGTGAAATTGAGGAGGAAGTATTTGTAAAACAACCTCCCGGATTTGTGAATCCCAAAAAGCCTAATCATGTTTACAAATTGCACAAAGCTCTTTATGGTCTTAAACAAGCACCTAGAGCTTGGTACAAATGCTTAACTAGCTTTCTTCTTGAAAAAGGGTTTGAGATTGGAAAGATAGACTCAACGCTGTTCACGAAAAGGGTTAATGGTGAACTATTTGTGTGCCAAATATATGTTGATGATATTATCTTTGGTTCAACTAACCCCCATTTTAGCAAGAAGTTTGGACAGCTCATGTCGGAGAAGTATGAAATGTCCATGATGTGTGAACTCAAATTCTTCCTTGGGTTGCAAATCAAGCAATCTAAGGAGGGTACCTTTGTCTCACAAACAAAGTACACCAAGGATCTCTTCAAGAAGTTCAACATGCAAGAAAGCAAAGGTATGAGTACCCCCATGCCTATTAGTGGACATAATGACTTGACAAAAGATGGAGAACCCGTTGATCAAAGGGTTTACCGTTCTATGATTGGTTCTCTACTATATCTTTGTGCTTCTCGCCCTGACATAATGTTGAGTGTATGCATGTGTGCGCGATATCAAGCAGCCCCTAAAGAATGTCATCTTAAAGCTGTTAAAAGGATAGTGAGATACCTGATACACACACCAAACTTTGGCATTTGGTATCCTAAGAGGGCCTCTTTCGATCTTGTTGGCTATTCCGACTCGGACTATGCCGGTGACAAGGTTGATAGAAAGTCAACTTCGGGTACGTGTCAATTCCTTGGTCGATCCCTTGTATCTTGGTCCTCCAAGAAACAAAATTCGGTATCATTATCCACTGCCGAAGCAGAATATATTGCTGCTGGTTCGTGTTGTGCTCAATTACTATGGATGACACAAACGCTTAAGGATTATGGGATACATGTGAGACGTGTTCCCTTGCTTTGTGACAATGAGAGTGCAATTAAAATTGGACACAATCCAGTGCAACACTCTCGAACAAATCATATTGAAGTTCGTCACCATTTTATTCGTGATCATATTGCCAAGGGTGATATTAATCTTAAGCATGTTCGTACTAACAAACAACTTGCTGATATCTTTACAAAACCTCTTGATGAGGAAGTGTTTTGTCGCTTAAGGAGTGAGTTGAACATCATTGATGCTTCAAACTTGGAGTGATAACTCCATTGATGCATGCAAGGCATGAGCTCTCTTGACTAATCCTTGATATTTCTCTTATGATGATGATCATATGTCTTGGACACATTTGCCTCCTTGTATTGCATCTAACTCTTTGCAGGTACTTGGATGATCTACATTCCACAAGATTACCACACACTCAAATCATGAGTAATCTTGTCATTGACCAAGTATCTACCCCTTTGGGATGTTGAGTTCAAGGAACAAAATTCCACATATCCTTTTTGACACCTTATACATCTAGTATTTCACTCTTGTCATCTTGGATATTCTTGAGTATTTCCTTGCTTGCCTAACCCATGTAGGAAGATGAACTACACAAGTAGAAATGGCGCTCCAACTTCACATTCAATGAGCACCTACATCAAGTCTACCTACATGAGTAAAGCAACAACAAGCCCAAGGTATGTTCTTCACATCTTTAAGAAGCTTTGCTCAAAGTCATGAGTACAAGCAGCTTCATAAGATGTGATCACATCAAATGCTTAATCAAAAAATGGCAACCCCATTTTGAGCTTAAATGATGAGTATGACCTATGATCAAATGTCCTCATTTGACTCCTAAGTCAATATACTCAAACATAGGTGACTTTGTCGCCGACCTTTTTCTAGATGAAGTACATATGCCTTTGGAGTTTTTCTATTTTTTCTCTTATGTTCTCTCATTGAGTTTTCTTTAAACAAAAAAAAACTTCATCTAGGAATCTTTTTCATTTCTTTTCTTATGTTTCTTTGTGAATATCATTCTGGCTCTGATGAATTCCCCGAAAATCTTTTACAAATTCATTGCAAATCTTTTGAAACATTCCTCGCAAAGTGAGCTGAACTATTTTTGTACTTCCTTGGAATTAAACTCGGCGTCACCGATTTATTTATTTCGGTCTAACCGAAAAGGGTCTACCCTAACTCAACTCGGTGTCACTGATTTATTTCCTCCAAGACATCAACTTCTGCAGCTCCACTCAAATTTAAATCTTAAAGGGGAGAAGACTCAAATTGTTTCTCTATAAATGTTCTTGTTTGCCCTGTTGTGATTCTCGAGGATCCCACTTCTTTCCTTTCATCTTTCCTGTCCTACCTAGTTTGCTGTCCTTTTCGGCACTTGATGTCAAAGGGGGAGAAGACTTAGGGGGAGTAGGGAGAGAAGAGAAGACTTAGGGGGAGAAGAAAAGCAATCTTATCTTAAGGGGGGAGAGAATCACATCAAAGCTTTGTCGTGTTTTACATTGGACATTACAATTGGCATCATTCTTTTGATTTTGCTATTTCCATCAAAACCCCTTGTTCTGATATCTTATGGAATCTTTTAGTTTAGGGGGAGAAGACTTAGAGGAATCTTCACAATTGATATCTTATGGAAAGCAAAATCTCTCAGAGTTCATTGAAAATCTTTTAGTTTCGGAGACATGTTTGCTGATTCAAGCTTGTGCTCAATATGAGACACTCTTTGTACATGTTCTCCCTGGCTTGGTACTCTTGATGTTCTTGCAGTTGGTTGAAGGAATACTCTTGTGTTATCTAACCTTGTTTTCCCAAGTTTATTCTTTCAGGTACAATGCCAAGGAACCTCAAGGTAAGTATATGCATCTTGCAGAATGTGCATGATGGTGACTTGCTTGTAAATACTTGTTTGCAAGAAATCACCATGCACATATGCATTATCACTCACTTCTTTTTCTTCTGCTCTGATGCATATAGCCAAGCTGCATGTAGCACATCCTGCTTATCTCTCTTGTGTGCTTGTGGTAGTCCAAAACCATAATTTATGAAAATCTTGCACACTTGTAGGGGGAGCCTGTGTACTACATGCTTGTCAAAGCTTTCATGATAATTCTGTCTTTCTTTCAATAAGCTTTGATGTCTTGTTTAGTGTGATTCTAGTGTGTTGCCATCAATTACCAAAAAGGGGGAGATTCAAAGCACATTTGCTCTCCGGGTGGTTTTGGTAATTAATGACAACATACTTTGTGGTTGGACTAATGCTTTTATCAAGCATGTTTCAGGAAATCCAATCACATTGGCTATGGAAATGACTGAAGAAGTGGACCCCTCAAAATGCTAAGGCAAGCATTGGCAAAAGCTCAAGACTCTATTTTTGGTTTAGTGATCAAAGATCACATTGAGTCCATAGGAAAAGCCAATACTATTAAAAGGGGATGAGGTTGTGTTGATGATCTGGTTGCTCAAGTGCTTGGTGATTTAGCTCCCTCAACTATCAGCACCCTTCACTACTTAACACACTCATAAGAAATCTCGGACAAACCGATTCTTCCAACTCAGTCCCACCGAGATGAACCACTTCAGCCATATTCCAAACCCTAGAAAAATCGGTCATTCCGAGTTTGAGATCGGTCTCACCGAAACTGAACTGCCAACCTTCTGTAACCATTTGACATCATTTCGGAATAACCGAGTTTGTATTATCGGTCTCACCGAAATGGGCAAGCTTCTGTCTTGGCTCAAATCGGTCTCACCGATATTGCATTTTCGGTCTCACCGATTCTGGCATGTTCCTGTCTTTTCTCAAATCGGTCTAACCGAGTTTTCTTTCTCGGTCCCACCGAAAACTCCAACGTTCATATCATTTACACTTTCGGTCTCACAGAGATGGTATTTTCGGTCCCACCGAAAATCCCAACGTTCACTATATTTGAACTTTCGGTCTGACCGAGTTTCCACTTCGGTCTCACCGAGATTGCTCAATTATGTGTGTAACGGTTGGATTTTGTGTGGAGGCTATATATACCCCTCCACCCCCTCTTCATTCGTGAGGAGAGCCATCAGAAAGTCTACCACTCCTACTATACACTTTCTGAGAAGAGAACCACCTACCCTTGTGTTGAGATCAAGTCATTCCATTCCAACCATATGAAACTTGATTTCTAGCCTTCCCAAGTTGCTTTCCACTCAATCCCTTCTTCCACCACAGCCATATCAGTGAGGAGAGTTGAGTGTTGGGGAGATTATCATTTGAAGCACAAGAGCAAGGAGTTCATCATCATCAACAACATCTATTACCTTTTGGAGTGTGGTGCCTCCTAGATTGGTTAGGTGTCGCTTGGGAGCCTCCGTCTTGAGATGTGGAGTTGAACCAAGAAATTTGTAAGGGCAAGGAGATCGCCTACTTCGTGAAGATCTACCCCGAGTAAGGCTAGTCCTCCGTGGGCGTAGGCCATGATGGAATAGACAAGGTTGCTTCTTCGTGGACCCTTCGTGGGTGGAGCCCTCCGTGGACTCGCGCAGCCGTTACCCTCCGTGGGTTGAAGTCTCCATCAACGTGGATGTACGATAGCACCACCTATCGGAACCACGACAAAAATCTCCGTGTCTCCAAACTGCGTTTGATCTTCTCCACCTCTCTTTACTATATGTGCAATTTACTTTCCGCTGCCCATACTCTAGAATTGCATGTGTAGTGTGCTACTTGACTTGTGTGCTATGCAAAAACTGTCAAAATCTGTTCTTGATAAAAGACAGAATTTTTATCTTGTCGAGTAGTCTAATCACCCCCCTCTAGACACTCTCACCTTCTTCGATCCTACACTTGGGTTCATATGTTGATGACCGACACGTTCGTTGCTGGGTCATGGATGCCTGTCTCTGTAATTTAGTGCCACTTTTTGTTTATAACTAGCCATGTCGGCCCGGGTTCTCTGTCATATGGATGCTAGCGACACTGTCATATACGTGTGCCAAAATGCGCAAACGGTCCCGGGCCAGGTAAGGTGGCACCCGTGGGGATACCGTGCGTGAGGCCACAAAGTGATATGAAGTGTTACTGCTAGATCGGTGTGACTTAGGATCGGGGTCCCGACAGCGTTGGCATCAGAGCCGGACTGCCTGTAGGTTTCTCAAGCCAAACTGGTCGATGTTGAGTCTAGAAAAAATTCTTAGTTATATGTAGGGGAATTGATTGTGGAACGGAACGTAAGGCTCTTTTTACTCCTTTACCTTATGCCCTTCTGATCTGAGTCAGTCTATTCTTTCCACGGGGATTTAGGACTAGGCCTCTTATCCTTACTAGGTTCACGTGTTACTAATCCGTAGACTCTTAGGATTGTTGGTTTCAAGCCTCAGTTCAGTTTCTATTCTTTTAGTATGATGATTTGTTCGACCCGGAACCTTGATATGATATTGTTGAGTGGCTATGCTATCATTTGTAAGATGTCTCAAATCTTTTTTTGAGCATTTACAGTTGTTATGCTGCCCGATTTCTTCCAGAAACACTAATGCCTTTGCATTACTTCGTGTTTCAGATGTCTGGCCTCACACCTGACCAGGTGGTTCGTTTGACTCGGTGCATTAATGTGCCCGGTCACACGGCCATGATAGTCCATGTGCTGACTGAGACCGGTTACCGCTGGTATCCTGAGTACACCGTGGAGGAACAGTACCGGGATTTCAATCAGAGTCAGTATTTCTGCACAATCCGGATATACCCCTCATATCCCGGAGCTAACGACCCCATCCATTGGTCTTATGGACTCGGGGTTACTATCGAGATGGCAGTGCAGGATGCCGCTTATTCGATGATGACCATCCTCCGGGCTAGGCATGCCCTGTTGCTGAACACTGAGTTCTGTTACATGCCAGCCTCACTTCCCGGAGAGGAAGGCTACTACACTGGTCTGTATACCGATGCTGCTCATGAGGAGCCACTGCTTCAGACTACTGTTCAGATGCTGGAGGATAGGGACCGTGAGGTCCGTGCCCTCCGAATGGAGCTGTATAACACTCGAGCCGCCCACTTGACTACTTTGACACGGCTTGCACCTGCTGTGCAAGCCGGATATCTGGATATGCGGGATTTGTACCCCGTGCGAACTCGTCTGCCTGATCGTATGGATTGGCGTGACGTTGGGGGTATTACACCTCCACGTGGGCGTCGGTTACCACCAGCATCAGGCCCGAGGCCACATCCATGTCCCTATGGTCCACAGCCTTCGAGTGCTCGAGAGTTTCAAGATCCATCTGTTCCACTCCCAGGCTACGGTGGTAATCTTTACGAAGAATACTACGGGAATATCTGAGCTAGACCGTGGCAGTAGTAGTATCGTAGTAGTTGTATTTCCACAGTCCTGCGTGTCTTGTGGAATATGACTTAGCTAGTACTGAGTTCCGGAGGTGTAGTTAAATAATGTATAGGAGCTTGGAATGCCTCTGATGGGATGTATCGTCTTTCACCGTAGTTGTACTTTATCCTTGGCTTGTACTAAACTATGTATGGTGTGTATGACCATTGGTGTATATATGGCAGTTTCTATATTACCATGTCGTACGGATGGACATCTCTGCATTCTGTGTCGTCCATTACGTTCTGCACTCCTATGTCAAGTTTTTGCCATCCTTGTCTAAACCGTTGTTTTGTTTTCCTAGGATGGTTAACACTCGCAGCACTCCTGCTGCTCAGGAGCAGGGTGAGGCTAGTGGGGCTAGAGATGAGAATCTTCCCCAGCCACCCTCCTTGGCTGAAGTTATGCTCGAGGGAGAACGGAACAAGAGAGAGACCAACCGTCTGCTGGAACGCATAGAGCAGAACACTGGGTTTCGTCAGAGGAATGACGTGGTGTCAATCAATGACTTTATCAAGATGTGCCCACCGAAGTTCCATCACTCCACTAAACCTCTGGATGTGGATGACTGGCTTCATAGTATCACCCACAAGCTACACTCTGCCCGTGTGGCCGAAGCTCACAAGGTTATCTACGCCGCCTACCATCTTGAGGGCCCTGCCAGTCTATGGTGGGAGAACTTTGAGGCTATGCGTCCTGCTGGCCAAATCACTACTTGGGTTGAATTCAGTGAGGCATTCCGTGAACATCACATTCCGGAAGGTCTCATGGATCGCAAGCGGGAGGAATTCTGCAATTTCACCCAAGGCCGGTTAACTGTGGATGGCTATAGTCGCGAGTTTGGCAACTTGGCACGCTATGCACCTGAGGAAGTATCCACCAATGCCAAGAAGCAGGCGAGGTTCTGCAAGGGACTCAGCCCTGAACTCCGCCATCTACGTCTGCACGAGTGCACTTCCTTCCAGAAGTTGGTGAACAAGGCCGTCAATGCTGAGACGGGCCAGACTGATTTCGAAGCCACACGCAAGCATCCACGTGACCTTGGTTCCTCATCCGGCTCTGGCTCTCACAAGCGCCGTGTGTGGGTTCCTAACAGTGCTCTGCCACCCAAGTACACACCGAGGCCATCCTATGAGGTGCCTCGCCCAACTCAACAGTATGCACCTGCCAAGACTAATGGAGGACCACCTACCAATTTTGCTCCACGCACTGGCACTGTGACATGCTTCAAGTGTGGAGAACCGGGGCACTACATGCGTGAATGTACCCAGAACCAACCAGGAAAACCCGTTGGCCGTGGTAAGCCAACCGGCAAGGTGAATTATGTCAAGCCAATCCCCACGGCACGTGGTCATGTCAACTATGTCTCTGCTGAGGAAGCTTATGAGGATCCTAACATCGTCCTTGGTACGCTTCTCGTTAACTGCCATCCGGCATCTGTTCTTTTCGATACTGGAGCATCCCATTAGTTCATATCTGAGAGCTATGCTCGAATGCACAACATGACTTTTTGTGACATGCCTACTTCCATGGTTATTCAAACTCCTGTTTCAAAGTGGAAAACCTCTAGGGTAAGCCATGGAAATGAAATTCTTGTTGATAGACTTGTCTTCCTTGCATCACTAATCGCTCTGAAGTCCTCGGACATAAACATGATCTTGGGTATGGATTGGATGACAACTCATTACGCCAAGATTGATTGCTACACTAGGACCGTTCAATTAACACACCCATCCGGCAAGATAGTGAATGTCTTGACCCGAATGGCTGAGCGTCAGCTCTACTCTCTTAATGCCAGCCCTCTACCAGAACTCGAAGATATCCCGGTAGTCCGTGACTTTCCGGATGTTTTTCCAGAAGAACTGCCAGGGGTTCCACCTGACAGAGATGTCGAGTTCATGATAGATCTTATTCCTGGAACTGTCCCAATCTCTAGGAGACCTTATAAAATGGCACCCCTAGAATTAGATGAGCTTAAGAAACAACTCGATGAGTCCTTGAAAAAGGGTTTCATCCGTCCTAGTTCTTCCCCTTGGCTTGTCCCGTCCTCTTCGTTAAGAAGAAGGATGGAACGGAACGGATGGTTGTAGATTTCTGACCTATCAATTTGGTCACTATAAAAAACAAGTATCCGCTCCCCAGGATCAACGACCTGTATGATTAGCTCGCTGGATTCTCGGTCTTTTCCAAAATGGATTTGAGGTCGGGCTACCATCAAATCAAGATCAAGAACGGGGACATTCCTAAAACGGCTTTTGTTACTCGTTATGGCCAATACGAGTACACCGTCATGTCCTTCGGGTTAACCAATGCCCCAGCCACCTTCTCCCGGCTAATGAATTCTATATTCATGGAGTATTTGGATAAATTCGTCGCGGTATACCTCGATGATATACTCATCTATTCCAAGAACAAGAAAGATCATGCCGAGCATCGAAGGCTGGTATTGACGAAACTTCGAGAGCACCACCTTTATGCTAAATTCTCTAAATGTGAATTCTGGTTGCCGGAAGTGACCTATCTAGGTCATTTGATCTCTGGCAAGGGTATTGTTGTCAATCCCGAGCGAGTTCAAGCCGTCCTTGATTGGACTCCCCCTGAATCGGTCAAGCAAGTTAGGAGTTTCCTTAGCTTAGCGAGCTATTACCGACGCTTTGTCGAGAATTTCTCCAAGGTTGCTACACCTCTAAAGAAAGATAAAAAGTTTGAGTGGACCCCACAGTGCGAGTCCAGTTTCCAGCAACTGAAAAGATGCCTGACCTCTACCCCCGTACTGGTACCACCAGATTTTTCCAAGGATTTTATCATCTACTGCGACGCCTTGCGACAAGGACTAGGTTGCATACTCATGCAAGATCATCAAGTAATTGCCTACGCATCCCGACAGTTGCGTCCACATGAGGATAACTATCCTACACATGATCTAGAGCTAGCAGCTGTAGTCCACGCCCTCAAAACATGGCGACATTACCTTCTTTGTAATCGCTGTGAAATCTTCACTGATCACCAAAGTCTGAAATACATCTTCACCCAACCGGATCTAAATCTCAGGCAAAGACGTTGGGTTGAGTTGCTCATAGATTACGACTTAGGAATCACTTACACCCCTGGGAAGGCCAATGTCATGGCTGATGCACTAAGTCGTAAATCTTATTGTAACAACCTGATGTTACAACAAGGGCAACCACTTCTTCACGAGGAATTTCATAAGCTTAACCTTCACATTGTTCCTCGAGGATTCCTTTCCACCTTGGTGGCGGAACCTGCCCTTATGGATCAAATCATAGCTACCCAGAAGCGTGATAAGGGTATATCCCGACTCCAGGAGAGCATTGCTAGCGGAGTCGCTAGAAATTTCTCTACGGATGATCGAGGTGTTGTCTTCTTTGAGAACCGTTTAGTGGTTCCCAAGAACCAACATCTGTGGCAGTTAATCCTTAAGGAGGCTCATGAATCTCCTCTCACGATTCATCCCGGTAGTACCAAAATGTATCAGGACCTACGCCAGAGGTTCTAGTGGACTAGGATGAAGAGAGAAATCGCTCAGTTCATTGCTAACTGCGATGTTTGTCATCGCGTCAAAGCAGAGCATCAACGGCCTGCTGGCACCCTTCAACCTTTAGCTATTCCTGAATGGAAATGGGACAAGATCGGTATGGACTTCATTACCGGGTTTCCCAGGACCAGGAAAGGGAATAATGATATCTTCGTCGTCATCGACCGCCTCTCTAAAGTAGCCCACTTCCTACCTGTTCGAGAGAGTATTACGGCTAGCCAGCTAGCGGATTTGTATATCTCTCGGATAGTATCACTTCATGGTGTGCCGTTGGAAACTAACTCTGACCGAGGAAGTCTATTCACTTCACGATTTTGGGAAAGTTTCCAGAATGCTATGGGAACTCATCTCTCTTTCAGCACCGCCTTCAATCCTCAGTCAAGTGGTCAAGTGGAACGAGTCAATCAAATTCTGGAAGACATGCTTCGAGCCTCTGTCATTTCTTTTGGTATGGAATGGGAGAAGTGTCTTCCATTTGCCGAATTCGCTTATAACAATAGTTATCAAGCCAGCTTGGGCAAAGCTCCCTTTGAAGTTTTATATGGACGAAGATGTCGAACACCTCTTAACTGGTCAGAAACCGGGGAAAGACAATTCTTTGGTCCGGATATGATCCAGGAAGCAGAAGAGCAGGTTCGCATCGTTCGTGAGAAATTGAAAACAGCCCAGTCTCGCCAGAAGAGCCAATATGATAGTCATCATAAGGCTGTGACTTTTGAAGTCGACGATAAGGCTTACCTTCGGGTTACTCCTCTTAAGGGAACCCATCGCTTCGGTATCAAAGGCAAATTGGCCCCTCATTACATTGGTCCTTTTCGCATTCTTGCCAAACGAGGAGAAGTTGCCTAGCAATTGGAACTACCTCCGCACCTCTCCAGAGTTCATGATGTCTTCCAGGTATCTCAACTCAGGCGTTGCTTCTCGGATCCTATCCGCGGAGTGGACCACGAAACGCTTGATCTCCAGGACAATCTCACATATCGAGAATACCCCGTTCGTATTCTTGATCAAACCGAGCGCACCACTCGATGTTGTAATATCAAGTTTCTCAAGGTTCAATGGTCACATCATTCCGAGAGTGAAGCTACCTGGGAAAGGGAGGATCATCTTCGACTTGAGTACCCCACCCTCTTTCCGGAGGAACCCGAATCTCGGGACGCGATTCTTTTGAGTGGGGGTGAGTTGTCACATCCCTAGTCAGTGCTTGCATTAGGACTAGTTAGAGTGTGCATCATGTTTACTTCTCAAAGAAACTTGAAATGGGAATGACAGAAACCCCAGCACCCCTCTTCTAACAACTAGGGTTTAATAAAATCTTTTCCAATGTACCAAAATGCCCTTAAAAAATGTTCATCATTTCTGCCTTGGTCTTAAACCTCTGCCAAAAATGGTGCACAATTTTCTAGGACATCCAAGGTCTCTAGATTAAATCATATGGTATTTGCATTTGGGCATTTAAATGCTATAAAATATTTTATGTGCCCAAATAATCATAAACTAAAATGTTCCATGCTGTTCATATTATATACAGTGGGCATGACTAGTTTTATGAGCTATAAAAATGTTCTGACATTTTTATTAATTCCACAAAGTTGCAAAAGAAATGAAACAGAAAGTAAATAGGAAAAAAAGGAGGGAAGAAGCAATTTACCTGAGCCCACTTACCTGTCTGGCCCAGCCGGCCCAGCCCACTAGGGGCATCCCCGTTTTCTTCGCCGCGCCAGCGCATGAAGCTACTCGGTGGCGAGCGTCGCCGACGCGCCGGCCACCTCCTGCCTGCCTGGCTGGCCTCCTCGACCCGCTGGATAAATCAGAACGACGCCACGCAGACCCCTCGACCCCCTCGACCGCTCCCCTCTCTCTCCCCTCTCCTGGCTATGTCCCTCGCACCGCCCGAGCGGAGTTTGTCGCTGCCGCCGCACCCACCGAGTCCCCCTCGGCTCTCCGACGAGCCCCCGAGCTCCGCCTCGCTGCCGTGCTTCTCTACGCCGAACCACAGCACCCCGGGCGCCTTGAGGCTTCGTCTTCGAGCTCGTCTTCTCCGCACGGCCGCCGGACGCCATCGACAAATTCGTCGGACCCCGTGCCTCCCCTGCCTCGCCAGCAGTACCAGAAGAACCGCGGAGAGCTCCGGTTTCGTTTCCCCCATGCCCCGTCGCTTAACTTGCTCCCTAGCAGCACCAGCCACCAGAGCCGAGCGCTCCTCGCCGCCGGCCATGGCGCCGCCGTGGCCACAGCAGCTGCCACTCGCGTCCGAGTGCATCACCGCACTTAGCACATCACCACGGACCCGTAGCAACCAACTGCTGCTCCAGCCATGCGCTGTAGCGTCGTTTTCGCCGACGCCCGAATTCCGGTCGCCGCCTTCGAGCTCGCCGCCGATGATTCCGGGCACCCCAGCACCTACCGTCGCCTCCACTAGATGCGCACGAGCCCCAGCTTGCCGTAGAGCCCAACCGCGTCTCAAACGACGGCCTGTAGGCAAAACCCGAGCACCGCCGCCGCGTTTGGCCTCGCCGGCGTCGGGCCGTCGGTGAGTTTGACCTGTTTGACCACGCCTGGACTCCCCCCCCTGTGTCGCTGACATGTGGGGCCAACGTTGACTAACTTCAGTTTAGGTTTTAATTTAAACACTAATTGCTGTCATTAGTGTAGTGAGCCACTAACATGTGGGCCGAGCCCCTGTTAACTTTTAGATTAGTGTTAAGCTCTTTTAGTTAGTACTGAGAGACACTGACATGAGGGACCCACTGGTCAGGTTTGACCTAGGCGCACTGTTGACTTGCTGACGTCAGCATGATGTCATGCTGACGCAGTAAAGGAATTTCTGCGATTATTAGATTTAAAAACAATTCAGGAAATTCCGGAAAATGCTTTAAACTTCAAAAAATCATATAAATTCAACAGTAGCTCAGATGGAAAAGATTTATATATGAAAATTGATCAGAAAAATCCAATCTTTCCAATGGCACTGGTTTCATGCATGTTTGAGCAAGTTAACCTTGCTGTATACATTAAAACATGTTAATGCACTTAAATAAATAATAGTTTGAGTTTCAATTTGAATCTTGATTCAAATGGGCTCAAACCCTTCTGGTTATAGTTGCATTAGCCCAAAACACATGCATCTTGCCATATCATGAGCATGCATCATATTGTTGTATTTGTTTGTTTATTGATTGTATCGCCGATATTCTCCGTGTTAGGTCCTGCTCCCGAGGATACTTCTGCGTATCCAGCTGAAGAGCAGTATCCGACAACCACTCTGTCAGGCAAGCAATCATTGATCATTCCGATACAAACCCATCTTCTCGCTCCTGCTCTCTTTTACTGCATTAAGGCAACAGCGTGTGAACTGCTACTTGCTGCGGTAGTTGAACCCTATTCCTTTGCATGACCTGTCATTGCCACAGTAAATAGTTGAAACCCACTAGCATGAGTAGGAGTTGATTGAGCCATGTGATGTGTGATCCAACATGCTATTTGTTTATGTTTCCTGCTATGCTTAGAGTTGTGTCAGGTCTGGTTCATCTGGGTGATGGATCAGAGTGAAATGATCATATCGGTAAAGAGAGGGAAGTGTGGGATATGCTTGGTAAAGGTATCGATGAAAGGCCATGTAGGAGTACGTGGTGGGTTGTTTCATTGGAATCGTCCATAGGACCTGAGATCTGTATGTGTGGTTCAAGTTATATCTACTACCACACATTGGGCCCTAAAATATGACCCCGATCGACTTATTGACTGCCCATGTTCTCTGTCTAGGAGTTGCAATTAGTTTCTGGTGTTTGTAGTTTACTGGTGGTCGTGCACAGTGCTGACCCTCGGGGTGGGCTGTGATGCGACAGGTACGGGGCACGGTGTACCGAGCGCCCGTTTGGTGACTCGGGAACCCTGTACACATCGTTTGGGGCGATGAGCGACACCCCGGCCGGATCTCCCCACGGATGGAACCCAGATAGGCGATAAACCTGGACGAAAGACTTGAGTGGTTGGTTAGGTCTTGGTCTACACCCACGTCGGCTTTTGCTTGAAGTCTGTCGAGCACATGTCGTGTGCAGACGCTAAGTGGTGAAAACATGTGTGAAGAAGTACACCCCTGCAGGGTTATCAATCTATTCGAATAGCCGTTGTTCGCGGTACGGACAACTTGGTTACTCTTACAGTTCATAGACAAGTTGATGGATACTACTAGAAACCTGAAGACAAGTGTGAGTGCCGTGGATGGCCCTTCCGTAGGATGACGGAAGAGGATCCTCGGTGGTGTATTGTTGTGGTGAGTAGAGGACTCGTGTATGTAGTAATATCTTGCAATCTGTTGAGAGTTGTTGTATAGGTTAGACAAGAGTCAAAGCTGGCTTTCTGCTATGAACTCCACTACCCCCTGTTGATAATGTTGCATGTATGATAGGTTATGTTGTAAGACTTGCTGAGTACCTTTGTACTCATGTTTGCTTAATAACTGTTACAGAGGAGAACCCTGCCCCTTCTGATGGGTTCTACATAGACGTTGACGTCGACGAGTAGCTTGCTACCCAGACGGAGATCCGGAGCTTGTGGAGGGCCTTGTAGATAGTCAGGCTACACCAAGCCTGTTTTATTTCTAAGTTGTCTATACTCAGACATGTAGCTTCCGCTTGTGCTTGTATGACTGTATGACTTGAGTGTTGGGTCATGTGACCCCTACCTGTATGAAATGTTATGTATGGCTCTTGGAGCCATTTAAATAAAGTACTTTGAGTCATAGAGTTCTGTTGTGATGCAATGTTGTATTTGCACATATTGAGCATATTGTGTGTATGATTGAAATGCTTGGTATGTGTGGGATCCGACACCTATTTGTTTTCCTTTGGTAGCCTATCTTACAGGGAAATGCCTCCTAGTGCTTCCAATGAGCCTTGGTAGCTTTCTACTGCTCGGAACACGTAGGCTGGCCGGCATGTGTCCTTCTTCGTTCCTGTGTCTGTCCCTTAGGGGAAATGTCACGCGTTGTCCCTTTAAGTCCATGTAGCTTGCTACGACTTGGGTTCATACGTTGATGACCGACACGTTCGTTGCTGGGTCATGGATGCATGTCTCTATAATTTAGTGCCACTTTTGGTTTATAACTAGCCATGTCGGCCCGGGTTCTCTGTCATATGGATGCTAGCGACACTGTCATATACGTGTGCCAAAATGCGCAAACGGTCCCGGGCCAGGTAAGGTGGCACCCGTGGGGATACCGTGCGTGAGGCCGCAAAGTGATATGACGTGTTACAACTAGATCGGTGTGACTTAGGATCGGGGTCCTGACACAAAATTTAGAACATATATTTATGCATATCTTTGTTTGGAGTTCTTTCCAAAGCAGTTCACCGATGATTACTATCGGATTTCGGGTTCCGCAAACCCTTGAGAGGTTCGAACTCTTTGGTGAGCACAAAGAACACTCTCTCCCCAGCGCGCTTGACCTAGAATTCCACAGCTTAGCTCGACGAACTCAAAGAACAAGGGATACAAAGGATTATACTGGTTTGGGCCACCTTGCGGTGTAATACCCTACTCCAGTGTGTGTGGTGGATTGCCTTGTGGGGCTGAGGATGAACTAGTAAAAGGGATAAACAGCCTCCGGAGGAGAGGTGTTCTTGGGCTCGAATGAGCTTGAGGTGTAAGTAGGGTGGAATGGATCTGATCCCTCTCTCTCTCTCTCTCTCTCTCTCTCTCGCTCGCTCTCTCTCTCTATCTCTCTTCTCTCTCTCTTTCTCCACCAGATCAGCATCGTCCCTCCTCCATGGTGGTGGCTAAGTCCTATTTATAATGGACTTGGTCCTCTTCCCAAATATCAGCGGGAAGGGATCTCACAATGGCCAAATTTGAAGGGGAACAACTAGTGCAAGCTATCCTCACGAAAGTGGTCTTCGCCTGCCAAAGGCTCTGGTGGTGATGCCGCGCCGGGCTCCACGATGACCTCCATTCTGCTGTCCTGACAGTCCTTGCTCTTGTTGCACCGATATGGAAACCTTTTCTTGATTCCTCGGGACTCCGCGCCTGCGCTTGCCCTCTTAGCACCAAAGGGGAAACTGGTACACTACGCTCGCTAGCACCCGCCTGGCCTTGGACGTCATGGCTCACATCACGTAAACCTCATGAGGTGCATCTTTGCATAGATATCTCCGCTCCGCGGGAGCGAGCCTAGAGATACTGCCCCTAGGGGGTTCTTGCTGTCGTCCGCCTCGTGAGGCTTGCCCCTCGCGAGGGTCTTGAGCTGCGGTTGCTGAAGTCGGGCCGCACAAGGTCACCGATGGATCCACATCATGGGCCGCAGGCAGGCAAGTCTGGGTACCCCCATTCCCAGAACGTCGACATTAGCCCCCCAGGCCCAAGGTGCGCTCGAACTAGGCTTCGAGGCGAAGCCAAGGGGCAAGGGCGAATCGCCGCGGGCCCCAAACGCCTGTGGACCTGGATCAACACGTGGCGACTAGATTGGACATGGGCGTCTCTACTTCCTCACGCTGCCTCGGCAACTGCCCGACTTAACAAGACCCTGCTGCATGCATAGAAAATCCATCATTATGTGCGATCATGGGGGCCGGCGGTTGGCCTCCTCTTGGCTATAAATGAGGAGAGGGTGAAGCCCCCATTGGTCATCTCCTTCTTAATTTCGCCTGCCCTTGCCTTCTTCCTCCTTGTCGCGCCGGCCTGCTGGGACGCCCATGGCGCCGATAAGGAGATTTTCCGCTGCTGAGAAAGGAAAAACCCCTTGCGAGGAGTGGGAACCACTTCCGCCGAAGAAAAGGTTCAGCCGCCCCCGCTGCGCCGACGAGAGCCTGGAGGTGAAGAGGCCGTGGTGCGAGCGGCCTCCTCCCGGCTACCCGTTGCCCTTGTACGCCCAGGGGCAATGCTCCGGAAGAGGGGGTTGCAACCCACGCCGCTCGCGTCGTGGTCGAGGTCGTCCAGCTGGGGTCGCACGAGCCGCCGGCCCCCGAGCCCATGCTGAGGGCTCCTCGCGCGAGTTCGTGGTGTGGACAACGATGCCACTGCCTTCTTGGATCTGGCTCCCAAGGTTCTTCGCAGAGCTGATGCAGACGAGGGTTCCCGCTAAGCTGTGGGTGCAACACGCCGGGTGCTGCAGCCAGGCTTCGGAGGCAGAGGTTGATGTCCTCCCCCCGGTCAGTGTCTTCATGACTCGAGGATGGGGTGAAATCGCTCGCGTGTGCCGTCCTGATGGAGCCTCCGTCATCCACTTCAAGTTTGACGGCGCCTCCACATTGTTCTTCAAGGTCTTTGACGGGGATGGCCACCGCCTGGAGTGCTACCATGTAGGGAGCCACCAGGGTGGCGCGGCGGCAGACGCCATTCCTGCCCTCGGCCCCGCCGATAGCTCCCCTAGCAGCAGCGACGAGCCCTGGGAATCCATCAGCTCTCCCGAGCATGAAGAGTCTCCGGAGACGAGCGACGACAGCTACGCGCCACCGAGCTCATGCTGCGCGCGGAGCACAGCAACTGCATCAGCTTGTCATCATTGGTGACCCGAGGGGGGTCGGCGCTGGACTCTCGTGGCCCACTGTTGATGATGGCGGCGGCGGCAACTGGAGTTAGGGCCTCTTGGGATCTCCTTTTTTTGTTCCCTGCAAGGAATCAGAGCAAACCCCGTGGGGGTGTGTAAAGAACCTGTAATGCTTTTACTTCTATGTTTATTATCCTTATTACGAAACCATGGTTGCAAGTCTTTCTTCGGCACTGCCCCCCCCCCTTTGTCCTTACAGTAGCTTTGCGCTCTACGCCGACGGGACCCAGTCCCAAGGAAAGCTTCAGTCGTCGCTGGTATGCCAGGTCGCGATGCCGTGGTCAAGGCCAAGAGGTGAGTGGCCCGGGGTCCGGTAAGAACTCCTGAGGCGCGATTCTCAAGAGGTCCCCCTTGGCGTGCAAGCAGCTCCCCAGAGGCTAAAAATGGAGCGGCATTGCCGGAGCAAGACTACATAAGTCAAACTTGTCGAGTCGTGGCGTTGTGCCAATTTGAAGGCGTGACTTATCTTGAATGTCCTAAGGTGATTCTCCATGCGGTGCGCCTGGTTCGTTCTTCAGCGGCAGCGCGGCTAGGATTTCACATTCTCCTTCCCTCTTGCTTTAGTGTTCTGCGTTGGCAGAGCCCGGCGCCGCGCATACCTCAGCCGCCGATGGCTCGTCCGGATTGCTAGGACGATGCCAGGGGTGAGGGGCTACGTGAGCAGTTAGGCTCCTGAGTCACGATGCTCTGGAGTCCCCCTTGACGTACGAACAGCCCTCGGGAAGGAAACACGAATCTAGGCCTTAGTGTTGTGCGTCGATAGAGCCCGACCCTGTGCATAACTCAGCCGCTGCTGGCTCATCCGGATCGCCAGGACGAGGCCGGGGGGTGAGGGATTACGTGACCAGTCAGGCTCTTGAGGTGCGATGCTCAAGAGTCCTCCTTGACGTACGAATAGACCTTAGCACTCCGAGCCGGTCTCCCCTTCTCCCGCTCTTCTAGGTGCTCTCCGTCGTCGGGTCCCGACCCTCGAGTAGAGCTCAGCTGTCGCTGGTATGCCAGATCGTGATGCCGTGGTCTAGGCCAGGGGGTGAGGGATGGAGAGTCAGTAGGAGTTCCTGAGACGCGATGCTCAGGATCCCCCCTTTAACGCGCAAGTGAATTATGTGAGAAGGGAATGGCCAGCAAGGCCGCCTGTCGCTAGGCTCTGGACATTCCTGCGGGTTAGTTTGATGAAACAACACAATTTACAATCGTGTCTACCATCGTGCCACTGATCTTTTCGCAGGAAGATGAAGGCACTAAGGAACTGGTGGTGTGACGTGCGCGAGGCGGGCCGTGAGTCAGAGCTCGATCTCTCAGATTTGTCAGCATTGCAGGGACGGACCCGAGCACAAGCGCCATGCCAATGTGTGTAGCCCCCGTTGCGGGATGAGCAGGAGTCAGTATGGCAGCGCGGGAGGCCAAAAGAGGGGCGGTGAGTTAGTAAGTGATGATCATAAGGGAAATGAGAAAACGAGCTAATTCAGGTAATGCAAATGCGTTACATGCCATAGGGACAGACCCATGCGGCCCGGGGATGATGCAGCCCGAGGGGTGCCCCAACAAACTAAGATAAAGATGCAAAAGGACACACATCGCAGGGACAAGACCGTGCGAATCGGGTATGATGCATCCCGAGGGGCGCCCCCAAATGAACAAATTGAAACATAGTCACCTGGCACCGATGTTGGGGAGATGTTGATGTAGCTGAAGATGCTCGTTGCAGATGTCTCTCCTCATGAGCCGCCTTACTGCGGGACCTCACGCGGCTCCCGAGGTTCCGAGAGCTCGCGAAGAACCGACACCACTTCTGCCAGGATCTCCTGATGGTTGGCCTCGCGAGCCACCAGCACTTCCTACATGTGGCACTGGTACATGGCCGCGTGGTTCGGCAATCTGAAGGGCATGCGAACGTAGCTGTGAGGAGGGCCCTCGCACCGGCCCTACCTGAGATGGCCAGTAGAGCTCCTGAGACGCGACTCTATTGAGTCCTGGGACGTTGATGCAGACGCGCAGACCGTCGCCCGAGCCTGGGATGACAGCTGCACTTTGTGGTGCAAGGCGGTGCTCGCCCCGCATTGCCATTGGTACCTGCAAGTCTTCGATGGTCTGGTCGATGAACTAGTGAGCACTCAACTCTTCACGCGTTCCGCTCTCGTGCGGGAATCGTGCAGTGAAGCACGCCTCCACATGGTGTCCAAGCGCCTCCCTCATGACATTTGCTAGGTCGGAGGCCCTCAAGAGGAGAGCCCCCAAGCCCAATCTGAGAGGGGTGCCGGACACGCCTTCCTATGCGAGTGAGGGAGGCGCCCCGTCCATGGGCACAGATCCTGAGGCGCGGCCGCCGGGTGTTGCATCTTCATGAGGCTCCAAGGCGAGCTATTGATTCTTCTTCTTCAGGATAGCTTCAGGTGGTAGATGATGTTTTCGTTGTTTGGGTCCTCGACTATCGCAACCTGGTTAGTGCGCTCGAGGGAGCACACAATGTCATTTTCCTCGCACGCGATGGTGATGATGTCACGGCTCCCCGACATCTTGAGGACGTTGTGGCCATGGTGAGTCACTGCCATGAACTTGGCCAGGGCAGGATACCCAAGAATGGTGTTGTATGGGAGGCAGATGTGAGCGACTTCGAAGTCGATGAGCTCGGTGTGGTAGTTGTCGCGGGTGCCAAAGGTAACATGGAGCCGGATCTGCCCAATTGGGGTGGTGGAGCCATCGGTCACCCCCGAGAAAGGCCTGGTCGGCTGCAGGTGGTCATATGGCACTTGGAGACAGTCAAACGTGTTCACGAAGAGAACATTGAGCCCAGCACCACCATCGATGAGGGTCTTGGTGACTTGGACTTTGCTGATGATGGGTGAGCAGAGCATTGGGAGAGCGCCGGTGGTTGCCACACACTTGAGCTGGCCAGCTATGCACAAGGTGATTGTGCACTTGGACCTCTTGAGCGGCCGTGTGGCTTCTATCATGGGGAGAGCCACGTTCACCTCTCGGGCAAACTACTTGAAGATGCGCTGAGAGGCTGGACCTTTGCAACGCCCAAGATGCAGGCGATGGCGCGAGGCTCCTGGAAGCCCCCAGCCCATTCGTCTTGATCACCATTCCTCCTTGGCGGTGGTGGCAGCGGCGGGAGGCCAGCCTTGCCCTGAGTGCGGTCCTCACGAGGCTGGTCCCTCCAGGGGCCCTTGCGAGGCTGGTCCCTACAGGAGCCCTCGCGAGGCTGATCGTGCCAGCGTTCCTCACGAGGATGATCGCGCCACTCCTGACGGGGGCCGCGCTCGTCCCAGCGCCCCTAGTTCGGCTTCCTCCACGGCCGTAGCCTCGGTCGTTGCACTCAGGGCGTCGGCCGATGCGCCCATCGCGGATAGCCCTGAGCTCCTGACAGTCGTTGGTGTTGTGGCTGTGCACGTTGTGGAAGGCGCATAATGGACGACTGTTCTTGGATGACTCCGGGTGGTCGCGGCCATGCTTCATCTCTGGTTCTTCCGCGAGCACGGCCACCCCCTTGCGCTTCACGTCTTTAGCCTTGGCCTTCTTATCTTCTGGGTCAGCAGCGGGGAGCTCGATGAGGGAAAGGCGCCCTTCCTCAGCTCTAGCGCACTTGGTCGCCAGGTTGAACAGATCCAAAGCTTTGCACAGATCTTCATGGATGGCGAGCTCCTACTTCATCTTGACATTACGGACGCCATCGGAGAATGCTAAGATGATGGCCTCGTCCGTCACCTTGGGAATCTTGAGGCTGACGCTGTTGAAGCTCTGGATGTACTTCTGCAGGGTTTCCCCCAGTTGCTGCTTGACGCGGCGGGCGGTCGTGTGTGCCTTGGAAATTGGCGATGAAACATTCACGCATCTCACTCCAGGAGGAGATCGGTCCCGCGGGCAGGTTAATGAGCCACGAGCATGCGCCATGCTTGAGAGACATGGGGAACCAGTTCACCATAATCTTCCCGTCACCGTTGGATGCCTCGATGTTCAGCTCGTAGAGCTACAGGACCTCAGCAGGGTCGGGGGTGCCGTCGTAGCATGGAGGCAGGTCGAGCTTGAACTTCCTGGGCCAGATGACACTGCGTAGCTCAGGGGTGAAGGCCCAACAGCCTGCTGTGGACACCAGAGCCTGTTGTGGAGGCGAAGCTTGGTCTTGGTTCTCACGCGCCGCCACTTTAGAGGGCGCACGGTCTCGACATGGTGGTGGCGGTAGCGCGGGAGCTCCTCCTTGCGGCTGCTGGACCTCTTGGCAACTTCCTCTTCTTCATGCACGGGCGCTCTGTGTAGTGGGTCATGCCGCGGGGCCATGTGCCTTGGAGCGTGGACGACATCTTGACGTAGAGGTGGCGGAGGCGCTTCATGGGCCATGTCGCCCGCAAAGGGAGGCGGGTGAGGTAGCGAGAGGGACGGGACAGGAGAGCTCCCAGCGGCGCTGACGAGCTCGGCGATGTGGTCCAGCCAGTCATCGTAGAAGTCGTCGACGGGGCAGTAGCGCAGGAGCTCGCACGCCATGAGCAGCGCAGCCTACGCGTCCGCGGGTCCGCAGTGACCGTGGGATGACGAGCCGGCTGGGGTCAGCGACGGGGTTGCAGTGCATCCATCCCGCCACACCGAGGGGTGCAGCGATGAGGCCTGCTGCTCGTGACTCGCGGGGTCGGTGGCTGCATTGGTGGCGGGCGATGGAGAACGGTGGGAAGGTCCACCGGCAGGAGCTGTCTGAACGACACGGGCGGCGAGGGTGACCCGTCGCTTAGCAAGAACCCGGCGAGCGTCAGCCATTGAAGTGGTGGAACGGTGATGCGTCGACCGACACAAGAGAGGTTTGGGCACACCCCTACTGGGCGCGCCAAATGTCGGATTTCGGGTTCCACAAACTCTGGGGTACTCACGAAGAGAGGTTCGAACTCTGGGGTACTCACGAAGAACACTCTCTCCCCAGCACGCTTGCCCTACGATTCCAGAGCTTAGCTCGACGAACTCAAAGAACAAGGGACACAGAGGATGATACTTGTTCGGGCCACCTTGTGGTGTAAAACACTACTCCAGTGTGTGTGGTGGATTGCCTCGTGGGGCTGTGGATGAACTAGTACAAGGGATGAACAACCTCTAGAGGAGAGGTGTTCTTGGGCTCAAATGATCTTGTGGTGTCAGTAGGGTGGAATTGATCTGATCCCTCTCTCTCTCTCTTTCTCCACCAGATCAGCCTCATCCCCCCTCCATGGTTGTGGCTAAGTCCTATTTATAATGGCCTTGGTCCTCTTCCCAAATATCTGCGGGAAGGGATCCCACAACGGCCAAATTTGAAGGGGAACAACTAGTATGCGCTATCCTGACAAAAGTGGTCTTCGCCTGCCGAAGGCTCTGGCGGTGACGCCGCGCCGGGCTCCATGATGACCTCCATTCTGCCGTCCTGACAGTCCTTGGTGTTGTTGCACCGATATGGAAACCTTTGCTTGATTCCTCGGGACTCCGCGCCTATGCTTGGTCCCTTAGCACCAAAGGGGAAACTGGTACACTGCGCCCGCCTAGTCTTGGATGTCATGGCTCATGTCACGTGAACCTCGCGAGGTGCGCCTTTGCATAGATATCTCCGCTCCTCGGGAGCCAGCCTAGAGAGGCTGCCCCAAGGGAGGTCTTGCAGTCGTCCGCCTCGCGAGGCTTGGCCCCTCGCGAGGGTCTTGAGCTGCGGTTGCTGAAGCCAGGCCTTAGCAGGCCACCAATGGAGCCACGTCACGGGCCGCAGGCCGGCAAGTCTGGGTACCCCCATTCCCAGAACATCGACAATTACCTCTCAAACCACATGCATCGTCAAGAGGCAAGGAAGATATACATTCAACACCCATGATATAATATTGAAGTCTTCCTCAAGAGGACGAAGGTTGGGCGGGAAATTATCCATAGCCACTAGTAGGATCAATATTCGCCTTCCACTCTTGCAGTTTCCCAAATGAGATTCATCTGTCTATTTACCGCATATGATGCTACTTTCCGAAGGTTTTCGATCTTCCATGTGAAACTTGGTGCAGTTGTGTAATGGCGTAGTTAGCTATATGCCTATATGGTGTAACTTAGTGCTGAAGCTATCTGATGTAATTCAATTATGAAATCCGGGTTGCCATGATACAGATATGAAATATATGCTGTGTTTTATAGGAAATGTCAATTTGATTACTAAATGGATAATCAAAGATAGGCCAATTGGCCTGATTATTGGGATTTCCTATTGCATACGGTTTCTCAGACAACACCATAGGCGATGAACTCAAACAAACCCACCCAACTTCTAGAAACTAGGCATGTTGGATCAACGAACAATCACACACGACTTCCGCCCGACAAATGTTGGTGTTAGGCCACCTCCGCTAATGTTTCCACATAAAAATCATGTCCGATATAAATACAAACAAAAATGTTTTTCTCCGATTCACTTTGTGGGATGTACATACGAACAAAAATGATTGGGCGTGTATAATTGTGTGCAATGCCTTGTCCGGTCACACACGAGCTCATTTTGCCCCGCGTGTGTGAATGGAGAACCTATCATGATGGTTTCTAGGTCATGTAGGAAGGACCCCCCCTGTCGTACACACAAGTAAGGCGATGGTTTAAAACTCTGTCGCGGGAAGGGGGTAAAAACCGTTTGTATATCAGGTCTCTGCACCGAGGGGAGAGTGCTTCCTTCATCCATGGGCAGAAACTCATAACCCATTCGTAGCGATCTCTCACGGTCCATGTTCACCGGACTTTCCTGATGGTCTGTTGTAGCCGTCATCTTTGCTTTCTGCCTTGTGACTCTAATAGGGACATGTTCATGAGGTTCCAAGATCCTCTTTGTTTGTCCTGGATGTACGACCATCACCCTTCCTCGAAGCATTAGAGCAGATGTCTGAGCTATTCCTCTTATTGAAAGTCTTCTTAATAGTAGGCTCTTCCTTCTAGAATCATTTCAGTGCCTCGTATAAATAGCAAAGAAAGAAGCATTAGATTACAAGACAATTTTCTAAGCACAAGGAAACACAAATCATACAAGTACTCCCAACCCTCCAAGCAAGACATGATTGGCATCTTACTGGTTTTCTCCACTATAGTGTCGTCCACTTCGTCTCTGTCAATAAATTCATCCTGTTTGGGACTGTACTCTGATTCATCATTGGTAACACCACCTTCTTGAACATCATTTGTTTACCTAATCATTGATACTACTGCACTGATGCCAAGGGACTAGAATATGCGATTGTTCCTCCTCATATTTCTATCCCTAACCTTCTCATACTCGGAGAGAGGCGCTTCATTGCATGATAAAGGATACATAACTATTAGGTGAATGGTTGGAATGCATCACTATAAAATTTCGTCTATTTTGCGACGCTTCACTTGTGTCACGTATAGCCCTTTTTCATCATAGAAAATACGCTACCGACGTTTTTCGACTGCCAGCCCCTCCATCACATAAGCACCGTCATAGAAAACAAAATCTGGGTGGTACCACTCACTCCATCACGCAAGATCGTATCTTTGTTGATGGAGTAGAAAACATCAAGGAACTACTTTCTGTGATGGGAAAAAATGTCACTAGAATTGTCATCGTATATACTAACAAACGACCCAACATGTTTGACCAGTCATTGATTTGACGTATGGGCCCATAATATGCTGACGTGGCACCTTACAACTAAGCAAACCAATGTTTTATCACTAACGGTGCCCGTGAGTGATAATCTGGTTTAACCCGTCAAAGATCCTGACATGTGCACCAATGGGATGCTAACGTGGCTACTTACATGTGGGTCCAGAAGCTGGTGACGACACACATTTCCATCACTATTACCATCATAGTTTATTCGTTATTACAACTACGAACCCAATTTAAATTTAAATTTGAATTTTAAACTTTGTAAATTATCAAATACGAGAAGGAAATGCTTTCATTATAACTGAAGATAGACATGGTTAACACAATTCCGATAATTATCAACTGAGGAAGTATCACAGATGGCATAAAAGGAAACCGATAGTTTACCACACATTACAAAATATAATAAGGGACAACCATGAGTTTTTGGATGAAGAAGACCACCATCAGGCTTGCGACATTGTGTTGTCAAGGCCCCCCAAAGTGGGCTATGACATGCTATTTTCAAAGCCCCCCAAAATAGGCCGCACCATGCTTTTGTAAGAGTCGGATTTGTTGGGGCACGTTGCATGGGAAACAAAAAAATTTCCTACGTTCACCAAGATCAATCTAGGAGATGCATCTACGAGGGGAGAGTTGGATCCACATACCCTTGTAGATCGCTAAGCGGAAGCGTTCAAGAACGCGGTTGATGGAGTCGTACTCGCCGCGATTCAGATCGCCGAAGATCCTAGCACCGAAGCAACGGTGCCTCCGCGTTCTTCACACGTACAGCTCGGGGACGTCTCCTCCTTCTTGATCCAGCAAGGGGGAAGGAGAGGTTGATGGAGACACCGGCAGCACGACGGCGTGGTGGAGATGGCGGTGGAGGATTCCAGCAGGGCTTCGCCAAGCACTGCGGGAAAACGAAGATGGATGTGGGAGAGGGAGGGCAGCGCCGAGGCACGAACGTGTGTGGCTGCCCTCCCTCTGCCTCTCTTTATATAGGGGGGAGAGAGGGGAGGGGGCGCCCTAGGGTTTCCCCTAGGGGCCGGCGGCCAGGGCAGATGGGATGGGGGCGGCGCCCCCTGGGGCTAGGGTTTCCCCCCCAGGTGCCTTGCCCCCCAAGCCTAAGGGGGTGCGGCAGCCCTAGGGGGGTCCACCCCCCTTGGCGCATGAGGAGAGGGCCCTAGGGGGGGCGCACAGCCCTATGAGGGCTGTTGCGTCTCCCCTTTGTGGCCCATTAGGCCCGAAACTCTTTCCGGGACCCCGAAAACCCCTTTCGGTCATCCGCCGATTTCCCGATACTCCCCGGAACACTTCCGGACTCCGATCACTCTCAACCTATATATCAATCTTCGTCCCCGGACCATTCCGGAGACCCTCGTCACGTCCGGGATCTCATCCGGGACTCCGAACAACCTTCGGTAACCATGCACTGTTCTCACTAACAACCCTAGCGTCACCGAACCTTAAGTGTGTAGACCCTGCGGGTTCGGAAACTATGCAGACATGACCGAGACACTCCCAGGTCAATAACCAATAGCGGGATCTGGATACCCATATTGGTTCCCACACGTTCCTCGATGATCTCATTGGATGAACCACGATGTCAAGGATTCAGGCAATCCCGTATACAGTTCCCTTTGTCTCGTCGGTATGTTACTTGCCCGAGATTCGATCGTCGGTATCTCCATACCTAGTTCAATCTCGTTACCGGCAAGTCTCTTTACTCGTTCCGTAATACATAATCCCGTGACTAACTACTTAGTCATTTTGAGCTCATTGAGATGACGTATTACCGAGTGGGCCCGGAGATACCTCTCCGTCACACGGAGTGACAAATCCCAGTCTCGATCCATGTCAACTCAACAGACACCTTCGGAGATACCTGTAGAGTACCTTTATAGTCACCCAGTTACGTTGCGACGTTTGGCACACACAAAGCACTCCTACGGTGTCAGTGAGTTACATGATCTCATGGTCATAGGAACTTATACTTGACATGCAGAAAACTATAGCGATAACTGATACGATCAAAAGCTATGTTTAACGTTTGGGTCTCGTCCATCACATCATTCTCCTAATGATGTGATCTCGTTATCAAATGACAACTCATGTCTATGACCTGGAAACCACGGTCATCTTTGATCAACGAGCTAGTCCTGAAGAGGCTTACTAGGGACACAAAGTTTGTCTATTTATCCACACATGTATTTGAGTTTCCAATCAATACAGTTATAGCATGGATAATAAACGATTATCATGAACAAGGAAATATAATAATAAATCTTTTATTATTGCCTCTAGGGCATATTTCCAACAGTCTCCCACTTGCACTAGAGTCAATAATCTAGCATTACAAGGCAATGAATCTAACACCCATAGAGTCTTGGTGTTGATCATGCTTAGCCCGTGGAAGAGGCTTAGTCAACGGATCTGCAATATTCAAATCCGTGTGTACTTTGAAAATGCTTATGTCCTCCTCCTTGACTGAATCGCGGATGGAATTGAAGCATCGCTTTATGTGTCTGGTCCTCTTGTGAAACCTTGGTTCCTTGGCTAGAGCAATGGCACCAGTGTTGTCACAAAACAGAGTCATTGGGTTTAGTGCACTAGGCACAACTCCAAGATCTGTCATGAACTCCTTCATCCAGACACCTTCCTTTGCCGCCTCCGAGGCAGCTATGTACTCCGCTTCGCATGTAGAATCGGCTACCACGCTTTGCTTGGAACTGCACCAGCTTACCGCTCCCCCGTTGAGAATATATACGTATCCGGTTTGAGACTTAGAGTCATCTGGATCAGTGTCAAAGCTTGCATCGACGTAACCCTTTACGACGAGCTCTTGATCACCTCCATAAACGAGAAACATTTCCTTAGTCCTTTTCAGGTACTTTAGGATATTCTTGACCGCTGTCCAGTGATCCATACCAGGATTACTTTGAAACCTTCCGGCCATACTTATGGCAAGGCTGACATCTGGTCTTGTGCACAGCATTGCATACATGATAGAGCCTATGGCTGAAGCATAGGGGACGACACTCATCTTTTCTCTATCTTCCGCAGTCATTGGGCATTGAGTCTTACTCAACTTTGTACCTTGCAATACCGGCAAGAACCCCTTCTTGGATTGATCCATTTTGAACTTCTTCAAAACTTTATCAAGGTATGTACTTTGTGAAAGTCCTATCAAGCGTCTTGATCTATCTCTATAGATCTTGATGCCCAATATGAAGGCAGCTTCACCGAGATCCTTCATCGAAAAACTCTTGTTCAAATACCCCTTCACGCTATCCAAAAATTCTATATTGTTTCCAATCAGCAATATGTCATCCACATATAATATTAGAAACGCTATAGAGCTCCCACTCACTTTCTTGTAAATACAAGCTTCATTATAAACTTGTACAAACCCAAACGCTTTGATCACCTCATCAAAGCGAAGATTCCAACTCCGAGATGCTTGCACCAGCCCATAAATGGAACGCTGGAGCTTGCATACTTTGTCAGCATTCTCTGGATTGACAAAACCTTCCGGTTGTATCATATACAACTCTTCCTTAAGAAAACCGTTAAGGAACGCTGTTTTGACATCCATCTGCCAAATTTCATAATCGAAATATGCAGCTATCGCTAACATGATTCGGACGGATTTAAGCATCGCTACGGGTGAGAAAGTCTCATCGTAGTCAATTCCTTGAACTTGTGAAAAACCCTTTGCCACAAGTCGAGCTTTATACACGGTGACATTACCGTCAGCGTCCGTCTTCCTCTTAAAAATCCATTTATTCTGAATGGCCTTCTGACCTTCAGGTAATACTTCCAAAGTCCATACTTTGTTTTCATAAATGGATCCCATCTCGGATTTCATGGCCTCTAACCATTTGTCGGAATCCGGGCCCACCATCGCTTCTCCATAGCTCGTAGGTTCACCGTTGTCTAACAACATGACCTCCAAGACAGGGTTACCATACCACTCAGGTGCAGTGCGTACCCTTGTCGACCTACGAGGTTCGGTAGTAACTTGATCAGAAGTTTCCTGATCATCATCATTGGCTTCCTCTTCAACCGCTGCAGGCTCCACAAAAACATCTTTCTGTGCTGCGCAACTCTCTGGTTGAAGCAGAGGTTCAATAACCTCATCAAGTTCTACCTTCCTCCCACTCAATTCCTTCGAGAGAAACTCTTTCTCGAGAAAGGACCCGTTCTTAGCGACAAACACTTTGCCCTCGGATCTGAGATAGAAGGTGTACCCAACCGTTTCTTTTGGGTATCCTATGAAGACACATTTGTCCGCTTTGGGTTCGAGCTTTTCTGGCTGAAGCCTTTTGACATAAGCATCGCAACCCCAAACTTTGAGAAAAGACAACTTAGGTTTCTTACCAAACCATAGTTCATACGGTGTTGTCTCAACGGACTTAGATGGAGCCCTATTTAAAGTGAATGCAGCTGTCTCTAACGCATATCCCCAGAAGGATAGTGGCAAATCGGCAAGAGACATCATAGAACGCACCATATCTAATAGGGTTCGATTACGACGTTCGGACACACCATTACGCTGTGGTGTTCCAGGTGGCGTCAACTGTGAAACAATTCCACATTTTCTTAAGTGATTGCCAAACTCATAACTCAGATATTCTCCCCCTCGATCAGATCGTAGGAACTTGATCTTCTTGTTACGATGATTTTCAACTTCACTCTGAAATTGCTTGAACTTTTCAAAAGTTTCAGACTTATGCTTCATTAAGTAAATATACCCATATCTACTTAAGTCGTCAGTGAAGGTGAGAAAATAACGATATCCACCGCGCGCCGTGACACTCATCGGACCACACACATCAGTATGTATGATTTCCAATAAGTCACTTTCCCGTTCCATTGTCCCTGAAAACGGGGTCCTTGTCATCTTGCCCATGAGGCACGGCTCGCATGTGTCAAGTGATTCAAAATCAAGAGACTCCAAAAGTCCATCAGCATGGAGCTTCCTCATGCGTTTCACGCCGATATGACCCAGACGGCAGTGCCACAAGAAAGTGGTATTATTGTTATCAACTCTACATCTTTTGGCATCAATGTTATGAACATGTGTATCATCACTATCGAGATTCAATAAGAATAAACCCCTAACTTCGGGTGCATGACCATAAAAGATATTACCCATATAAATAGAACAACCATTATTCTCTGATTTAAATGAGTAACCGTCTCGCAATAAACAAGATCCAGATATAATGTTCATGCTCAACGCAGGCACTAAATAACAATTATTCAGGTTCATAACTAATCCCGATGGTAATCGAAGAGCGAGCGTGCCGACGGCGATCACATCAACCTTGGAACCATTCCCCACGCGCATCGTCACTTCGTCCTTTGCCAGCCTCCGTTTATTCCGTAGTTCCTGTTTAGAGTTGCAAATGTGAGCAACCGAACCGGTATCAAATACCCAGGCACTACAACGAGAGTTGGTGAGGTACACATCAATAACATGTATATCACATATACCTTGCTTGTTGTTGTTGTTGGCCCCCTTCTTGTCTGCCAGATACTTGGGGCAGTTCCGCTTCCAGTGGCCGTTCCCCTTGCAATAGAAACACTCAGTCTCTGGCTTGGGCCCAGCCTTGGGTTTCTTCACTGGATGAGCAACTGCCTTGCCACCCTTCTTAGAGTTACCCTTCTTGCCCTTGCCATTTTTCTTGAAACTGGTGGTTTTATTGACCATCAACACTTGATACTCCTTCTGGATGTCTGCCTCAGCGACTTTCAGCATTGAAAACAGCTCGGCGATGGACTTGTTCATCCCTTGCATGTTGTACTGCTGCACGAAGCTCTTGTAGCTAGGTGGGAGTGATTGGAGAATTCTGTCAATGATAGCCTCCTCCGGGAACACAAGTCCCAGATCAGCTATGCGGGTATAGTACCCAGACATCTTCAGTAAGTGCTCACTGACAGACGAATTCTCCTCCATCTTGCAAGCAAAGAATTTATCGGTGGTCTCATACCTCTCGATCTTGGCATTCTTTTCAAAGATGAACTTCAACTCCTGGAACATCTCATATGCTCCATGACGTTCAAAACGCCTTTGAAGTCCTCCTTCCAAGCTATACAACATGGCACACTGCACTACTGAGTAGTCATCCGAACGCGACTGCCAGGCGTTCATAACGTCCACAGAGGCCGGAGCGGGTGGTTCACCTAGCGGTGCATTTAGGACATAAACCTTTTGGGCAGCTGTGAGGATGATCCTCAGATTGCGGAGCCAGTCCACAAAGTTGCTCCCATCATCTTTCAGCTTAGTTTTCTCTAGGAACGCATTAAAATTCAGGGGAGCTACTGCGCGAGCCATCTACAACAAAAGATTTGCAAAGACATCTTAGACTATTGTTCATGATAAGTGAGTTTTAACTAATCAAATTACTTATAACTCCCACTCAAATTGACATCCCTCTGGTCATCCGAGCGTGACATGATCCAAATCCACCAACCCAAGTCCGATCATCACGTGAGATGAGGTGGTGTCAATGGTGAACATCTACATGTTGATCATATCTACTATATGACTCATGCTCGACCTTTCGGTCTTCCGTGTTCCGAGGCCATGTCTGTACATGCTAGGCTCGTCAAGTCTAACCCGAGTGTTCTGCATGTGCAAAACTGGCTTGCACCCGTTGTATGCGAACGTAGAGTCTATCACACCCGATCATCACGTGGTGCTTCGAAACGACGAACCTTCGCAACAGCGCACACTCGGGGGGAACACAATTTTATCTTGAAATTTTAGTGAAGGATCATCTTATAATGCTACCGTCGTCCTAAGCAAAATAAGATGCATAAAAGGATTAACATCACATGCAAATCATAAGTGACATGATATGGCCATCAACTCGTGCTTTTGATCTCCATCTCCAAAGCACCGGCATGATCTCCATCGTCACCGGCGCCACACCATGATCCCCATCATCATGATCTCCATCATCGTGTCGCCATCGGGGTTGTCGCGCGCCCACCATGCTCTTACTACTATTGCTACCGTTTAGCGATAAAGTAAAGCATTACAAAGCGCTTAATGATTGACACGCAGGTCATACAAAAATTAAAGACGACCCTATGGCTCCTGCCGGTTGCCGTATACATCGACATGCAAGTCGATATTAACTATTACAACATGATCATCTCATACATCAAATATATCTCATCATGTCATTGGCCATATCATATCACATACATACCCTGCAAAAACAAGTTAGACGTCCTCTAATTTGTTGTTGCATGTTTTACGTGGCTGCTATGGGTATCTAGCAAGAACGCTTCTTACCTACGCAAAGCCACAACGGTGATATTTAAGTTGCTATTTAACCTTCTACAAGGACCGCCTTGTTCTATTCCAATTCAACTAAGATAGGAGAGATAGACACCCGCCAGCCATCTTATGCAACAAAAGTCACATGTCTGTCGATGGAACCGGTCTCATGTACGTGGACATGTAAAGTTGGTCCGGGCCGCTTCATCCCATAATACCGCTGAATCAAGAAAGACTAAGGAGGGAAGCAATCTAAACATCAACGTCCACAAACCCTTTTGTGTTCTACTCGTGAAAGCATCTACGCAAGATCCTAGCTCATGATGCCACTGTTGGGGAACGTTGCATGGGAAACAAAAAATTTTCCTACGTTCACCAAGATCAATCTAGGAGATGCATCTACGAGGGGAGAGTTGGATCCAAATACCCTTGTAGATCGCTAAGCGGAAGCGTTCAAGAACGCGGTTGATGGAGTCGTACTCGCCGCGATTCAGATCGCCGAAGATCCTAGCACCGAAGCAACGGTGCCTCCGCGTTCTTCACACGTACAGCTCGGGGACGTCTCATCCTTCTTGATCCAGCAAGGGGGAAGGAGAGGTTGATGGAGACACCGGCAGCACGACGGCGTGGTGGAGATGGCGGTGGAGGATTCCAGCAGGGCTTCGCCAAGCACTGCGGGAAAACGAAGATGGATGTGGGAGAGGGAGGGCAGCGCCGAGGCACGAACGTGTGTGGCTGCCCTCCCTCTGCCTCTCTTTATATAGGGGGGAGAGAGGGGAGGGGGCGCCCTAGGGTTTCCCCTAGGGGCCGGCGGCCAGGGCAGATGGGAAGGGGGCGGCGCCCCCTGGGGCTAGGGTTTCCCCCCCAGGTGCCTTGCCCCCCAAGCCTAAGGGGGTGCGGCAGCCCTAGGGGGGTCCACCCCCCTTGGCGCATGAGGAGAGGGCCCTAGGGGGGGCGCACAGCCCTATGAGGGCTGTTGCGTTTCCCCTTTGTGGCCCATTAGGCCCGAAACTCTTTCCGGGACCCCGAAAACCCCTTTCGGTCATCCGCCGATTTCCCGATACTCCCCGGAACACTTCCGGACTCCGATCACTCTCATCCTATATATCAATCTTCGTCCCCGGACCATTCCGGAGACCCTCGTCACGTCCGGGATCTCATCCGGGACTCCGAACAACCTTCGGTAACCATGCACTGTTCTCACTAACAACCCTAGCGTCACCGAACCTTAAGTGTGTAGACCCTGCGGGTTCGGAAACTATGCAGACATGACCGAGACACTCCCAGGTCAATAACCAATAGCGGGATCTGGATACCCATATTGGTTCCCACACGTTCCTCGATGATCTCATCGGATGAACCACGATGTCAAGGATTCAAGCAATCCCGTATACAGTTCCCTCTGTCTCGTCGGTATGTTACTTGCCCGAGATTCGATCGTCGGTATCTCTATACCTAGTTCAATCTCGTTACCGGCAAGTCTCTTTACTCGTTACCGTAATACATAATCCCGTGACTAACTACTTAGTCACTTTGAGCTCATTGAGATGATGTATTACCGAGTGGGCCCGGAGATACCTCTCCGTCACACGGAGTGACAAATCCCAGGCTCGATCCATGTCAACTCAACAGACACCTTCGGAGATACCTGTAGAGTACCTTTATAGTCACCCAGTTACGTTGCGACGTTTGGCACACACAAAGCACTCCTACGGTGTCAGTGAGTTACATGATCTCATGGTCATAGGAACTTATACTTGACATGCAGAAAACTATAGCGATAACTGATACGATCAAAAGCTATGTTTAACGTTTGGGTCTCGTCCATCACATCATTCTCCTAATGATGTGATCTCGTTATCAAATGACAACTCATGTCTATGACCTGGAAACCACGGTCATCTTTGATCAACGAGCTAGTCCTGAAGAGGCTTACTAGGGACACAAAGTTTGTCTATTTATCCACACATGTATTTGAGTTTCCAATCAATACAGTTATAGCATGGATAATAAACGATTATCATGAACAAGGAAATATAATAATAACTCTTTTATTATTGCCTCTAGGGCATATTTCCAATAGGATTGCATCCTTAAGAGAAAACCTAAAGTGCTTTCCAGTTATGTTTGCTTCCATTCCATAGAAGAAGTTTTCTCCTCGTGTGCCTTCTTGAGAGCTCAATTTCATCTAGTTACTTTGCTTTCATCTCTTTGATTTCCTCTTGCGGCACTTCCACTCTTGCGTTCAGCTCTTTTTGATACCTATCAGATGCTGATCTCACAGCTACCTCCTGAGTTCTAAGCTTATCTTCAAGATCCCTAATGCGTGAGAGGTTGACTTTTGCCTAGAGGCATATGACTCTCCCATGTTTGGCAGGAACGTGCTATGCTTGGAAACCTCCCTGAGAACCTCTGCAACAATCTGCACATATGTTTTTTCCTCTTAACCTAATATCGTAGCCGCGCGTTGCTTGTCCTTCATTTCCTTCTGCATTATCATTAGTGGAAAAACAGGTAGCCACAACTTTCGTTGGTGCCGCGCCATTTTCCATCAATACGAGCACTATGTTTTTAAATAGTACCAGCGCTGGACGAATTGGCACATCAACTATACTTTGGTAGTGCTACCATGGATATTTTTGCTAAAATCACTACTATGTGGGCCTAGCTGTCAGCGCCAGTTGCAAGATACTACTAGCGTATGATTTTAAGAAATGCCATAGATATGTAACCTAGTGTTGTCATGCCATCATTTGGAACACCAACACTAAGTTTTGCCTATATATAGAAGTGTTGGCAGCCCTTGTTTCTCAAATACATTCACCTCCATTCTCCACAAAATTCTTCTCCCTCTTAGTTAGCTGCTTTGGCGACAATGGACCCACCGGAGCTTGTCGAATTGGCACGAGCCCACGTGCGAGCCCATGCAGGTGGGGCGTGTCAAAAGTTTAGGACTTGACCGCCTTGGCCGAGCTCTATTATGGCCCCGTTGGCTATGAGATGAGCTCGCCATGTTCAGTGTCGCCAGCCTTGTCTGGCGAATCATCCCACTGCAGCACGACATTCGTTCATTCAGGCAGCTATGCCACCGGCGCGAAAGTTGCTGGGAATCGAGCGAGGACACCCGTGCTGCTTTGCAACTGCTTTGCAACTGTCGACGCCGTGCTGATAAGCATATATCGCACATAAAATGGAATCCAGAGGGAGAGTTCTACATCTGTGCTAACCATGGAAAGGTAATATGACAGAAAATACCTCTGGATCTATTTTTGCTAAATTGCACAATTCAGCTCTATATATCGTCTAGTTAGTGTGGCTCACATGAATATGTGTGTATATTGTGATCCACAAGCATTAAGGACAAAATATTTGTACAAATGGATATGGGTTGATCTTGTGAAAAAGTGCGTGAGCGAGTTACTCGAGTACTCCATTGGACCACTAAGACAACAGATAGATGAGATGCAACTCAAGACTTATGTGATCAGTGGCCAAATAAAAAGAATCAAGATGCTTCGATATGCGCTTTTAGCTGGTTTACTGCTTGGCCTCGTTCTCTCATCTAGATAGGTGGGAATTTTTTTATCATGGGAGTCATTACACTAATGATGTTCTTGGTCTAGATCAAGAGTAATGGTAGAAGTTATATATATTTGTTATTATTTTCATCCTTCGACTATTAAGTATCTAGGCCAGATTAATGAGACCGATGTTGTGTTATAACTATTGGTCTTATATGTTTACGTATTTACACAAAATAATTAGTAAAATAAAATATAAAATTATCAATATAATAATTAATAGGAAAATAAAAAATAGACTAAACATCTATATGAATATAAAAAACAATGTGTGTAACACATAAAAGTAAGAAATAAAAATTAATAAAATTGAAAATAATAGAAATGGTGTTGGCCACGTCGGCCAACGCCAGCAATTACCCCGCCGCCCCCGGATTAATTAATGCCCGACAAACCTCTCTAGCTCATTTGATCCCCACCCTCTCCAAATCGCCACCTCTATCGCCGCCGCCCACACCGCCATCACCGTCGCCTCCGCCCACGTCGCCATTGTCGTCGCCTCTGCCTCCACCCCGCCGCCCTCATCGTCGTTGCCTCTGTTCTCATCCCACCGCCCCCGTCGTCTACAACTCCATCACATAGTCCCCGCCGTCGCCACCTTCGTCTCCACCCTGCTGCCCCATCATCTCCGCCTCCACCACCGCCGTCCTCGTCGCCGTCGCCTCCGCCCCCACCCCGCCGCCCCCCGTCCCTGTGTCTGCCTCCTCCGTCTCCGATAGTGTAAGATTATAATATATGATTTTTCTGTAGCTGTAGTGTAGAATTCTTTCTGTAATAGTAGCAGTGTAGAATTCGTAGCGTAGATTTTTGTGTGGTTGTAGTGTGGAATTCTTATTGTAATAGTAGTAGTGTAGAATTTGTAGTGTAGATTTTTGTGAACTTATAGTGTACAATCCTTATTCTAATAGTAGTAGTGTAGAATTCATAGTGTAGATTTTTGCGTACTTGTAGTGTAGAATTCTTATTGTAATAGTAGTAGTGTAGAATTCATAGTGTCGATTTTTGTGTAGCTGTAGTGTAGAATTCTTATTGTAAAAATAGTAGTGTAGAATTCGTGGTGTACATTTTTTTTGTAGTTGTAGTCTAGAATTTTTATTGTAATAGTAGTACTGTAAAATCCGTAGTGTATATTTTTGTGTAGTTGTAGTTTAAGATTTTTTTGTAGTTGTAGTGTAAATTATTTTAGTGTAAGGATAATGTAGAATTTTGTGTGTAAGAGTAGTGTAAAATTTTAGTGTAAGATTATAGTATATGATTTTACCTAGTGTACTTTTATTGTAGTTCTACGTAGTGTACTTGTAGTGAAAGAATTTAGTATAGTTGTAGGCTATGATTTTAGTGTAGTTGTACTGTACACTTTATTACATTATAGATTATAGGTTTTTCAGGTACTCATTAATATGCCCGTTTATTACTAAATTGTTAGTTATATATGCACCATCTAATGGATCTGAAGTTTCATCGTGTGCGATCGAAGAGAAATAAGTACTATGCCACCATTAGGAAGGGCACTGTCGTCCACGAGCATGGCCATTGGGACACCCCTGAGTTAGCGGCGTGCGCCTATGATGCAATGGCGGTAGATTTCTTTCAGGAAGGGGCGATTCTGAACTTCCCTGGGTGTCGTGAGTACGTGAAGTTCCTCACGCCAGAGGGCATGAGGATATGTACTAGGGCTGAGGAGAAGGAGAACAAACATGCTGAGATGTGGTTCTTCGACCCATTGGTGGGCGAGCTTGCAAGAGATGACAAATTCGCGGAGACCAACAAGATGAGGCTACTTCCATATGTAGCCAGGAAGAGCGCGGAGAAGGATCCCGTAGACTGGGATGCCTTGGAGTGCGAGGAGGAGGGTCAGGAGGGGTGTCATCATAGGTCCACTAGGAATGACCACGAGGCCGGTTCCTTTGGCCACTAGCTTAACACGTGCTACCTATTTCGTATGAACTGCTTTACTTTATGCATGTTTTATGCTTGAACTCCACATGGTTTGTAAAACTATTTAATTACAAATATGTGTTAATATCTAGATGGTCGGATAGCGCTAGTTCATACCAACTGCTTAGGTTGCATTATATCTATGCATCTGTTATGTATGCTTATTTTTCTCAACTTGATGAAAGCAGTAAATGGATGTCCCATGTGAGACATGCATGTGGTTCAGTGAGATGCCAAAGGGAAAAGAATTTCTTCATAGATCTTCCGAATGACTTCCTCATTGCTACTTGTGATCCGCGTTGGTAAATTCTCCGAAGAGGAGGAGATGATATGATGTAGCACAGCAGCGGTAATTATTTTCCTTAGTTATGAAACCAAGGTTATCAATCCAGTAGGAGAACCAAGCAACACTATGTAAATAACACATACACACAAACAGCAAAACCTCGCAACCCAACGTGTTAGAGGGGTTGTCAGTCCCTCAAAGGTAAGATAAATAGATAAATTGATAGATGCAAATAAAATAAAGGCAAATAAAACGCAACAAAGTGTTTTTGGATTTTTGGCAAAACAGGTCTGAAAATATATGACAGGAAAATAGACCCAAGGGCGATAGATTTCACTAGTGGGTTCTCTCGAGAAAACAACATATAGTGGGTAAACAAATTACTAGTAGGCAACTGATAGAAGAGAAAATAATTATGACGATATCCAAGACATCGATCATGAATATAGGCATCACGTCAAGATTAGTAGACCGACTCCTGCTACATCTACTACTATTACTCCACACATCGACCGTTATCCAACATGCATCTAGTGTATTAAGTTCATGGAGAAACAGGATAATGCTTTAAGAACGATGACATGATGTATACAAGATCTATTCATGTAGGAATAGACCCCATCTTTTTATCCTTATTAGCAATGATAAATTCGTGTCATGTCTCCTTCTATCACTAAGATTGAGCAGCACACAATCGAACCCATTAGAAAGCGCCTCTTCCCACTGCAAGATAAATAAATCAACTTGGCCAAACAAATCCAAAATATCGAAGAAGAAATACGAGGCTATAATAATAATTTATGGATAGATCTGATCATAAACTCACAATTCATTGGATCCCAACAAACACACCGCACAAAAGAGTTACATCAAATAGATCTCCGAAGAGAACATTGTATTGAAGATCAAAAAGAGAAGAAGCCATCAAGATACTAACTACGGACCCGTAGGTATGTGGTAAGCTAATCACGCATCATCGGAGGAGCACCCATGAGGATGATGAACCCCTCCGTGATCGCATTCCTCTCCAGTAGAGTGCTGGCTAAGGCCTCTAGATTGGATCTCGTGGTTCTGGAACTTGCGGCAGCTGAAACAATTTTTTGACAACTCCCTAGGGTTTCTGGAATATTTGGGTATTTATAGAGCTGGAGGTCGGTGGAGAAGGGCACCGTCGGCCCCACAAGGCAGCAGTGCGTGCCTGGTGTCTTTTGGGCCCCACAGGCCTCCTCTAGTACACCTCTTGGGCTCTCTGGGTTCCTTCTGGGCAGAAAAAAATCTCCAAAAAGTTTCTTTGCATTTGGCTCCGTTTGGTATTGATATTCTGCAAAGTAAAAGAACAAGCAAAAAACAACAAGTAGCAATGGGCACTATGTCAATAGGTTAGTGACAAAAATGCTATAAAGTTGCTAGAAAATGTATGCGAAACATCCAAAATTTATAATATAACAACATGGAACAATAAAAATTTATAGATACATTGGAGACGTATCGGCATCCCCAAGCTTAATTCATGCTCGTCCTCGAGTAGGTAAATGATAAAAACAGAATTTTTGATGTGGAATGCTGCGTAACATATTCATCATATTATTTTCTTCGTAGCATGGACATTTGGACTTGTAGATGATTCAAAGAAATAGTCTATAATTTGACATGAAGACTTCAATACTCAAGCATATCAATAAGCAACCATGTATTTCAAAGTATCAACACTTAAGAAAGCTATCCCTAGCCAATTATGCTTAATCATTGATCCATTCATGAAACACATCCAAATATTAGCTACATACAATGCTCAAATATGATAATAATGCTTCCTAGTTGGTGTTTTATAAGAGAAGATGAAGAGTCATGAAAAAAATTAATTAATGTTTCCATAAAAGTAAATAGATAGGCCCTTTGTAGAGGGAAGCACAGATTTGTAGTGGTTCCAGAGCTCCTAGCTTAAATAGAGAGATAAAATTATTTTCGGTGGCATGCTTTTCCTGTCAATGAAAACGATTAAGAATTCCCAATATCTTCCATGCTAGATAAAGCATAGGTGGTTCCCACACATAAAATAAAGTTTATTTCCTCTCCAGCACACTTTCACAATCCAGGGCTAGCCATATCAATGGGTGCCTTCCATACCAACACATACAAAGGAATTTATTATAGTATTTTTTGCATTTTGAGACCGGGCATCCCTCTTACCGCCACACCCTCATGCAATGACAAGTGAATAAATACTCATCTTGAGAATAACATACCTAGCATCAAAAATATCGGCCACCTCGTGCCGCTTCATGAGTGGTATGGGCACACACAAGTGAAATTTATTTTGAAATTTAGAGTTGGCACATACAAATTTACTTGGAATGGCAGGGAAATACCACATATAGGTAGGTAGGGTGGACTCATTTGGCACAACTTGGTTTTCAGGATTTGGATGCACAAGCAGTATCCCTGCTTAGTACAAGTGAAGGCTAGTGTCGGGGGGGGTGAACCCCGGGCAGACAACGGAACCAAGATCATTTTCGAAAACATCGGGGCCGGCATCGCCCCTCAAGTCCGACTCAAACTTGGCTGGGTTCCGCAACCCAGCCAAGACTTCAACACGACCAAGCCTCGCGCATGCCGGCATAATTGAACAAGCTGGATCCCGGCGCAAACCTCAACCCGGCAACAAGTCAGCGCCCATCCCCTCCAAGCGTACGGCGGGGTAGACCCCCAAAATTGGGCGCACATGGCTACAGTGGCCCACCTACCCCTGCTGAACGGACGTAAGGATGGCTATAGTGCGCATCCATCCCATCGGCGAGTACTGACTGCGATGAGGCGTCCCGGCACTGTAGCTGGTCAGGCTTGCCCACTCCGTGACGTACGACACTCCGAGGCACAGTGCTTCCCGGATAACCCAGTGCACCTTGGTACCCGGCGAGCCGTAGCACCGGTTTCCTGTCACTGGAAACCCGACCCCATAGCCTTGTATATTTACCATTGTAACCATGGGGGGTTGACCTATAAAACCCCCAGTACCCCTCCATGTATAGGGGCGACTCTCGGTAGAACACACAGACACACTCACCCACCGGAGAAGGGGCAGCCTAAGCCTTGGCCTGCCTTCCTTCTTCCTCCGAACAGCTCTAGGAACAACTCTGTACTGCTACGTTCACCCATACTTAAAACACTCTCCAGGACTAGGGGTGTTATCTCTCCGGAGAGCCCCGAACCTGGGTATTTCTTGCGTCCCTCGCTCACTCATGCCAACCTCGCCTCTTGAGCCCACCGGAGCCCTCGAGCCGGTCCCTCTCTTTAGCCATCCATTGGCATCTGCCATGAGCCCACCATGACAATTGGCGCCCACCGTGGGGCAGCTTGAGGTCCCGGCCAGAGACATATTCCAGATGGGTCCGGTCATCTCTTTCGGTGAGTGCGTCGAGCTCTGCACGTCCCCCAAGCCCGTCGTCCTCGCAGCAGACGTCATCGACACCCTCACCGCCTCATTCGCCGCGCTATGAATCTCCGACGCGCTCGCGACTGATGAGTATCCCAGCGGGGTGCTCGACGTCTCCAGCTCACCTGTCACCCTCGGTGACGGTGATTCTGCCGAGGCGGCAGATCTTTGCATTCGGGTGGAGGTGTTCGTCAGCGACATCGGCTCCACCTTGTCCGGAGCCGCCAAGAAAGCCATCGTTGCCAAGGCTGCATCGGAGCGCGCCGATCTGCCCGACCCACTGCTCACCACGCTGCAGAACCTGAGCGTCCCCATCACCACCAACGTCGACGCCACCCAAGCTAGGGCATGGCTCGACGAGGAGTGCGAGCGCCTGCTGGACCAGGGCACGTCGCTCGTTGCCATGCAGCACCAGCTGGAATCTGCTCAGCGCGAGTGTAGCGCGGCGTACGGCTTCACGCCGGCCATGCCAGAGCCCAGCCGGGTTACCGAAGTGCATACCCAAGGAGGAGCCTTCGGGCGCGTGCTACGCGCGACCCCCTGTCTATGACACCCGAGTCAAGAACATGCGTGCCGCGGAAGAGGACACAGAAGGCCTAGTGCTCCTTCAGGGCAACGAGTTGCTTGAGCGACAGCAGCGCATCTGAGATCTCCTCGCCATGGCCAACGCGCAGCAGAAGCGCCTCGACTAGAAAGAAAAGACGAAGCACCTTGACAACCCCGCCGCGTCCGGCACACGCAACTCCAAGGACCAGGCAGCGCTCCGGGACACCCTTCATGTGTCTTCTACACCCGATGATGAGGCCCAATTCGTAAGATCCCAGGGTGCCCAACCCCGGCGGCCCATGGCCGCGACATGCGGCGGCGAGCTAGGCATGCCGGCTCCTGATGACAGTCACCGCAAGGATGTACCCCCACCCCAACGGGACCGACCAGCTCCAATCGAGCCGGCTCCCCGTGGCCCAGTCGCAAGCCCGCTGGGTCCGCGTGGCATCGACCATGCCGACGCCTGCCACCGTATCGACCAGCTCGGCCTCTCCCTCGAGCTTGAAGAACACAACACGGTCGGGCTGGCTTGTTTCGGCCCGCGCACCCGGGATGAGCCCTTCAACAAAGGGTTCATGCTCCCCAGTGATACCCCCAAGTATAACGGCACTGTCAAGCCGGAAGACTGGCTCATCGACTACACCACCGCCACCGGCATCGCGGGCGGCAACTGCCACCTCGTCGTATGTTACACTGCGCTCATGCTCCAAGGGTCAGCCCGCATGTGGTTGAACAGCCTGCTAGCCGGCAGCATCAACAGGTGGGTTGATTTCGAGCAAGAATTTATCCACAACTTCACCGGCATCTACAAGCACTCGGGCCGGCCCAACTAGCTCGTCATGTGCGTCTAGGGGCCGGATGAGACTGCTCGCCAGTACCTCGCTCGATGGACTGAGCTACGAAACATTTGTGAGGGGGTCCACGAATTCCAGGCCATCTAGTACTTCACCAGCGGGTGTCGGGATGGCACCCTGCCCAAGCACAAGCTCCTGCGTACGGAGCATACCACCTTAGCCAAGCTCATGGAGATGGCGGACAAGTATGCCAACACCAACTCTGCCATGAAGATCCAGGTCGAGCAAATGTCGCCGGCAAAGCGATATTAGCATCGACTACCAGGCCGGCGAGTGAGAGTAGCTGCCAACAGAACCACCAGCAGAACAACAAGCGTAGGGGCGAGCAACCGATTCCCCACTATGACAACCGCCAAGTCGACACGACCGAGCAAGCACCGCCAGCCGAGCAAGGCGGCAGCTGACGTCAGCACATCGGGAAGACCGCTTGGCAACACGCCATGAGCTTCGAGCAGATGTTCGAAACCCCTGCATGCACCACAGCAGCGCGAAGCAGTCCACGCATATGCTCCCGCAGTGCGCCATTACCAAGCGCATCATGAGGGGCGACATCCCGTTGCCCCCAGCTCCGGCTCCGGGCGCGGGGCAGCCGGCTCCTCCTCCTCCTCCACCGCCCCCAGCAAACGGCGCAAGGCGCGATGATGTCTTCCCCAACCAGGATGCGAGCTATGTCGTCTTCACCTACCTCAGCGACAACAAACGCAGCAAGCACCTGCTCCGACAGGAGGTGAACACCCTCGTCCTGACCAAGCCAGATTACATGCATTGGTCAGAGCACCCGATCAGCTGGAGCCGGGGTGACCACCCGGCCATCATGCCAAATCCGGGTGGCTACACGCTCGTCCTCAACCCCACCATAGTCGTAACCTGGCACACTTGCAAGTTCTCCCGGGTCCTCTTCGATGGCAGCAGCAGCATCAACATCCTCTACCGCGACACAATGACCAAGCTCGGCCTCGAGGCCAAGGACCTGGAGCCGACCCTGACGGTGTTCCACGACATCGTGCCTGATCTCTCCTGCTACCCATCGGCCGGATCCGGCTCGACGTCCTCTTCGGCACAAGCGAGCATTTCTGACACGAGCCCATCTGGTTCGAGGTGGTAAACCTAACCAACGCGTGCCACACATTGCTGGGCCGGCCTGCACTTGCCAAGTTCATGGCGGTCCCCCACTATGCCTACTTAAACATGAAGATGTCGGGTCCCAAGGGACTCATCACCGTCGCCAGTGACTACCGTAAGTCCCTGGAGTGCACTCAAGCCGGCGCTAAACTGGCCAAGTCGCTGGTCATAGCTGTGGAGTGGCGCCAGCTCGACCGGATCTTTGAATTGGCCAATGAGACGTCGGCCGTGCTAGTTTTAGCCAAGGAGTCGGCCAGATAGGCTTCATTACAATCGTCGAAGGATACCAAAAAGGTTAAGCTAAACCCAGAAGACCCCAGCTGCAAGAAGTACATTGTCATGGGCACCCTCCTCGACAGCAAATAGGAAGGCGAGCTCGTCGACTTACTTTGTGAGGATCAGGATATCTTTGCATGGACCCCAAAGGACATGCCGGAAATTCCAAGGAGGTAAGCCGAGCACAAACTTCACGTCCGAAAGGACGCCAAGCCTGTCCGTCAACCCTTACGCCGCTTTTCGGAAGAGAAGAGAAGAACCAACAGTGAAAAGGTCGCCAAGCTCCTTGCGGCCGGCTTCTTCATGAATGTGTTTCACCCCTAGTGGCTGGCCAACCTAGTCCTCGTCCTGAAGAAAAACAACACCTGGCGCATGTGCATAGACTACACATGTCGGATCTAGGGTTCCGGCAAAACCCTTAAGATTCAAACTCTGGGGTGCGCTTGAAGATCTCTCCTTCCGCCCTAGCTCGTCTACCCACCGATCCCTAAGCCTAGCTCGTCAGATCTGAAGAACAAGGGACACAAGGTTTGTACTAGTTCGGGCCACCGTTGTGGCGTAATACCCTAATCCAGTGTGGTGTGGTGGGTTGCCTCTTTGGCTGAGGAAGAACTAGTACATGGACGAACTGCATCCTGAGGAGGGGGTCCTTGTGCTCTGGTGAGCTTGTGGTGTGTGGCCTTCTATATGATCAACTCTAGATGAGATGAGATGATGGTGGTGGCTAGTCCTATTTATAGTGACCCGGGTCCTCTTCCCAAATATTGAGCGGGAAGGGATCCCACAACGGCCAAATTTGATGGGGGACAGCTAGTAGAAGCTATCCTGACAAAAGGTGGTCTTCGCCTGCCAAAGGCTCTAGTGGTGACGCCGCCGTGGGCTTCGCGGTAACCTCCATTCTATTGTCTTGCTGGTCTTGGTCTTGTTGCACTGATATGGAAACATTTGCCTGATGCCTCGGGACTCTTCGCCTGCACCTACTCCTTTAGCACCAAAGAGGAAACTGGCACTCTGCGCCCGCTGGCGCCCGCCTGTCCTTGGTCGTCACTGCTCACGTCACGAGGACCTCACGAGATACCCCTCGCCTCGATATCTCTGATCCTCATGAGCTGGCCTAGTGAGGCCACCCCAGGGGTGTCTTCCGTCGTCCGCCTCGCGAGACTTGGCCCCTCGCGAGGGTCTTGAGTGGTTGCTGAAGACATTGGGCCGTACCAGGCCGCCTGATGAGCCACTCCCTGGGTCGCAGGCAGGCATGTCTGGGTACCCCCGTTCCTAGAACACCGACAGTAGCCCCCGAGACCAAGGTGCGCTCGCGCTTGGCTTCGCTGCGAAGCCAAGGGTTAAGTGCGGAGCACCGCGGGCCCCAAAAGCCTACGGCCTTGACTGACGCGTGGCGATTGACGGGATGTGGGCGTCTCCACTTCCCCACGCAGCCTTGGCAACTGTACGGCTGACAAAAAGGCAAGTGCATGCCGTTGTGCCTTCATTGCTAGCCCTTGCCTTGCTCCAGATCCCCTTTCTTGCTTCCCTCCTCCGCAAGGCTCCAAATCTTCACCGCCTCCCTTCCAAGATCGCACTGATGGCGTCCGGCAAGTCAAAGGCCATCGCTCCGCCCGCCTGGTACGAGCCAGCTTTGAGGGCGCCCACCGTCTCGGAGACGAACCATAGCTCCTTGCTCCATATGATGGCGGAGGACACCAACGAGAAGGGGAAAACCGCTATCCGAGCCGCCTCCGCCGTGTTGGAGGACCCCAAAAGTACCTTCTATTACTTCTTTATGAGCAATATTGTTGCGGGGCTCATCCCTCCTTTCTCCGATTTCTTTTTCTCCGTCCTTAGCCACTATAAGCTTCATGCCCTTCATCTTCATCCATACTCCGTCCATCTTCTGTCCATCTTCGCCTTCTACTGCAAGGCATTCGTGGGGGTGATGCCGTCTGTGGCGTTGCTTCGCCACTTCTTCTACCTCCGGATCAAGGAGGACCATTGCTCGGGGTGCGCTCACCTTGTTGCTACCAACGGGACCAATGCAATCTCAAGAGCCGGGAAGAAGGCCGAGAACTTCAGGACAAAGTGGGTCTTCATGGACGCCAAGTACTCCCATCCTCGGCTGGTGTTGCCGGTGGCGGCGCCCAATTCGAGCGATAGGTGGCTCAACACGAAGCTCACCGATCCTCGCGCAGAGAAGGTGTTGGAGAAGATGACTGCGGACCTGAAGCCTGATGACCCTGAGGCGGCAAAGCTGATGGGGGCCATGATCATCAAGGAATTCTTGACATGCGGCATGGCTCCACTTCACGCTCGCTCGAGCACCTTGTGGACACTTAGGGACGAGAAGGACAAACTCTGGCTGCAATGTGACACCCTGTCCGCCGAGCAGCTTGGGACAGCTCTCTGTCTGCTGGTCGGGGTCGACCTGGGATATCCGCCTGCTTCCCATGTCCCCTTGTACCGCCGCCAGGACGGGGCGACGGTGGCGGCCTCCATGCGCACCTTTGACGCGTGCGGGCTCGTGCCTCCGGCGCCCCCTAAAGCTCAAGTGGCAGCCGCGCCGATGGAGGTGTCTTCGGGCGACTCCAGTGAGGAAGATGACTCGGAGGCAACTGTGGAGGGGACTGGAGAGTCCTCCCCTCCACGTAAGGCCAACCTCCTTTGTGCCTTGCCTGACGACGACGACGACCACCCGGTGGAGGAGGTGCCGCCCCCGGCTAGAGCTGTCTCGAGGTCTAAGCACACCCCCTCAAAGAAGCCGCCAGCTAGGGTCCCGACGAAGAGCCGGTCAGCGCTCATCCCCCGAGGTTGCACCTCAGCCTCGGCACCACCAGGTGCTATTGCTGTGTCGGCTGCTATGGCCCCGTCTGTCTTGGGGGCCAGCGTTCCCACGGCGCAGGATGCAGGGCCCTTGGGCTCCATGGTTCCGAAGAGGCTTCGGGGTTTTGTCACCATGGACCAGTAAGTACATTGGCCTGGATTTTTTTCGTTCTCGATTCCATTGTTGATTCACAACATCTTGCCCTATGTTGCTAGGTCAGCACCGTCGGTGAAGAAGACGAAGGGAGAGGCGACCGCACCTGAGGTCCAGCGGCCCGTCTCGGCCTTGTCCCCCCTGGCGCAGACGGGTGGTGGAGGAGCTTTTGCTTCTGCTTCATGGTTACCACCGCAAGGCCTAGGGGACCTACCCCAGGTGGCGGTTGCGGCCTTGGTCGAGCAGGCTTCGAGGGCCCCCGTCTTCGACTCTGCTACCAGCATTGTCAGGGCTCAGGAGGTCATCGTTGCGCCACAGTCCCCTACTATGATCATGCCGCCAGCTCACGGCCCTCCGGCTTCGCCCGACACCCTGAAGGAGGCCTTTTCTGCACTAATGCAGCTCGAGGATAACGTTCAAGGTGCCGATCGTCGCCTGGTGGCTGGGCGTCTGGAGCTGGTTTCCGGCTGGCTGAGCTCCGACGCGTCTTTCCGGGAGGTGCTGAGGCAGGTCGTAGCGGCCTCCAAAGAGGATAAGCGGACCGCTGACCAGGCCGCAGCTGTTCGCGAGGCGGCGCTAAAGGACGCTCGGACCACCCAGGAGCTCCACCGGTCGGTCGAGACCGAGCTGCGGGACTTGCGTAGCAAGTGGAAGGCGGACGAGGAGAGGATGAAGGCCCGAGAAGATGCCGTAGCCAGTCGCGACGCCGAGTTGGAAGAGCTGGTGAAGGAGCCGTCTGTTGAGCGCAGTCACCGGGAGGAGCTGAAGCGGGCGACGGAAGCACAGGAGGCCTAGCTGGACACGAAAGCGAAGGTTCTGGCTGAGGATCGTGCGGCCTTCATGTCCCTCGAGGAGAGGTCCCGCCAGGCGTCGAGGGCGCTCTACGAGAAGGGCTTGGACAAACCGCTGGCAACGGATGATGAAAGCCTCGGCCAGCTGCTTCCTTATCTTGTCTTGGCGCTTGAGGACGTCGTCCGCAAGATCAGTCCCCTGGCGGAGGAGGAAGCTCGCGTCCTTTCTTATTCTGCCTTGACGCGCGTCCTTAGCCACCTGCACCTTCGCGACCCCAACGCCGACCTCGGGTTGCTGCTCGAGCCCGTGGAGGCGGAGCGCTGCGAGGCCGCCGCTGAAGCCGTGAAGGACCATGCGGAGGCCTTGCTGAAGAAGTTCCTCATCGTCAACTCTCCTCCTCCAGCCGATGGCGCCACCGATCCTACGGCCAAGACTGAATCCTCAGGGTGTGGTGATGCAATCGGCGAGGAGGCACTTCCTGGCTGTAGCGCCCTGGGCTGAGGGAAGGGCGTGCTGGTGAGTGGCGGCACTCCTCCTTATCTTCGTTCCCTGCGATATGTACGAGCCTCGTGGAGGCGTTGAAACTTCTGTTTGATGTTTGAAGAACAATTTGTCTTGTAATAATTGCCAGATATTCGCGCTTCCTTTCCTATTTATCGTTCTACATCGGCAGAGCCAGGCCCCGTGCATACCTCAGCCGCCACTGGCTTGTCCAGGTCACTGGGTCAAGGCCAGGGAGTGAGGGGCTATGTAGCCAGTTAGGCTCCTGAGTCACGATGCTCAGGAGTCCCCCTTGACGTGCAAACGGTCCCTAGGTAGGTAGCGCTTAGCAGGGCTTTGGTGTTCTACGTCGGTAGTGGCCGGCCTCGCGCGTACCTCAGCCACCGCTGGCCTCGACCGGAAACGAGGAAGAGACCAGGGAGTGAGGGGCTACGGGACCAGTTAGGCCCTTGGGTTGCGATGCCCAAGGTTCCCCCTTGACGTACGAACAGCCCTGAGAGAAGGGAATCCTGGACTCAGGCCTTGATGTTCTGCGTCGGCAGGGCCCGGTCCCGCGCGTACCTCAGCCGCTGCTGGCCTCGACCAGAAACCAGGACGAGACTAGGGAGTGAGGGGCTACGGGACCAGTTAGACCCTTGGGTCGCGATGCCCAAGGGTTTCCTTGACGTACGAACAGACCTCATAACTGTCCTCGCTGGGCTTGCGCTCGGGGCGGTTGCGCATTGGCCAGGCCCAGGGGGCCTGGCGGGGCGTACGCTAGTTGTGACCTAAGCGTAGCCCCCGTGCCCAGCCCCCTCGTGCTACCCTCCCGAGGGGAGCGCAGCGCGGTGGGGCTGGTCACTGAGTCGAGGGGCTCCCTGAGGTTAATGGGGCTGTGAGGCCACCCCCAGTTGTTTTTAACCAGCGCACAGCATGGCGCTACCATCCTTGCACGGGCATAGCTGCTCCTCGACCATGTCGTCTGCCAGCTCGGAGCATGGTGCTTCCACTGGACCGTGGGAGGGGACTCCCTATTGCGGAGAGCCCCGGGGCATATACAGCCCTGCCCGGTCGCGTGGCTGGCACGGTGGGGCTAGATGTGGTGTATCTCGGCACCCGTGAGCTAGTGTGGGACTCACGAGGCCCTACCTCAAGGCGGGTTGTTCATGGTCTTGAATGAGAGCGCTTGAGGTGACCCTGCAAGATGGTTAGGCAACCAGCGCCGGGTGAATCCCTCGATACCGCCATATGAGAAGGCCATACACCAACGACCCCAGGAGGTAAGATGAACGGGGCCAGCCCGCTAGACAAAGCTTAGCCGTTGGATTTATCGACGCTGCAGGGACAGACCCGAGCATAGACGTCGTGCCTAGTCTTCTCATGTGGACGTCCTAAGAAAAGACAACCAGCACACGGCTTCCATAACGGCGGGGCACAGTATCGTACGCCCCAACTCACCTGCTAGCATCCGGCTTGAGCGTGGGCGAGGCACCAAGGGCCACGGGAGGTGACGTACACGGGGCTGGCCCATGAGCCAGACCTCAGCCCCCTGGATTTGGCAACGCTGCAGGGACGGACCCGAGCACAGACGTCGTGCCCACCCTCGATCATAAGACGGATGCAAGCGAGCTTGCGAGGGCGCAAGATGTTCATGGTATAGGAGTGATGGCCAGATAGATGAGTGATCCTAATGCAGTTGATAGTGATTGTAACGCTAGCTCAAGTAAAATGCAAGGGAAATACATGCCACAAGGACGGACCTGTGCGGCCTGGGGATGATGCAGCCCGAGGGGCGCCCCCAACAAGGTGAGCTGAGATGCAAAAAGATACACGTCGCAGGGACATGCCCATGCAACCTAGGAGTGATGCAGCCCGAGGGGCGATCCCAGTTGAACAAAAACCAGAAAGTGTCACCTTGCACAATTGCTGAAGTGGTGTTGGTGTCGCTGAAGATGCTCACCGCAGATGCTGCTCCTTACATGCCACCTGGCTCCGGCGCCTCATGAGGCTCCGGGGTTCCCTAGATCTCGTAGAGGGCCAAGTCCAACTCTGCCTGGATCTCCTTATGCCTGGCCTCGCGAGTAGCCAGGAGTTCCTGCATGTAGCGCTGGTGTAGGGTCGCTTGGTTTGGCATGCCGAAGGGCATGCGAACGTAGCTGTGAGGGGGACCCTAGAACTGACCCACCTAGGAAGGCTAGTAGAGCTCCTAAGATGTGATCCTGTTGAGTGCAAGGACGTTGACACAGACGCGCAACCCGTCTCGTGAGCCTGGGCCGACAGCTGTACTCAGAGGAGGCGGGCGGCGCTCGCCCCGCATCGCCCTTAGCACATGTAGGTCTTCGATGGTCTGGCTGATGAACTCCTGAGTGCTTCCCTCGTGATATTGGCCAAGTCAGAGGCCCTCCAGAGGAGAGCCCCCGAGCCCAGCCTGAGGGGAGCGCCGGGCACGCCTTCCTATGCGAGAGAGGGAGGCGGCCCCTCCCTTCGTGTAGGTCCCGAGGTGCTACCGCCTGGTGCTGCATACCCATGAGGCTCAAGGGCGAGCAACTGCTTCTTCTTCTTGGGGACGACCTCAGGTGGGTAGATGATGTTGTCACTGTCTGGATCCTCGACTGTTGCCGCCTGGTAAGCGCGCTCGAGTGAGCACACTGCGTCCTTCTCCTCACAGGCGATGGTAATGACGCCGCCGCTTCCCGGCATCTTGAGGAAGTTGTAGCCGTGGTGAGTCACTGGCATGAACTTGGCCAGGGCTGGGTACCCGAGGATGGCGTTGTAGGGGAGATGGATGTGGGCGACATCAAAGTCGATGAGCTAAGTGTGATAGTTGTCGTGCTTGCAAAAGGTGACAGGTAGGCGAACCTGCCCTACAGGGGTGGTGGAGCCGTCAGTTACTCTGGAGAAGGGCTTGGTAGGCAACAACTGGTCGTAGGGTACTTGGAGGCTGTCGAGTGTCTCGATGGACATGACATTGAGCCATGCGCCACCATCGATGAGGGTCTTGGTAACTTGGACGTTGCTGATGACGGGCGAACAAAGCATCAGGAGGGCGCTAGCCGTAGCCGCGCACTTGAGCTGGTCTGCTGAAGTGAAGGTGATAGGGCACCTGGACCACCTGAGTGGGCGAGTAGCCTCGACCTTGGGGAGAGCCGCGTTTACTTCACGGGCGAACTGCTTGAAGAGGCGCTGAGAAGGTGGGGCATGTGCTCTGCGGGTGATGCAAGCGATGGCACGTGGCTCCAGAAGCCCCCAGCCCCATCTCCTTGGCGGTGGCAGAGGTGGAAGGCCGGCCATGCCCTGAGGGTGGTACACCCAAGGCTGGTCACTCCAGGAATCCTCGCGGGGCTGGCCGCGCCAACGGTCCTCCCGAGGTTGATCACGCCACTCCTGGCGGGGGCCGCGGTCGTCCCAGCGTCCCCTGGTCCGACTTCCCCCGCGGTCGTAGCCACGGTTGCCACGCTCGGGGCGTTGGATGACGCGTCCTTCGCGGAGGGCCCTGAGCTCTTGACAGTCGTGAGTGTTTTGGCTGTGCATGCTGTGGAAGGCGCAAAATGCCCGGCAGTTCTTGGGTGGTTCTTGGTAGTCGTGGCCGCGCTTCATCTCTGGTTTAGCTGCGAGCACTGCTGCTCCCTTGCGCTTTATGTCCTTGCTCATTGCCTTCTTGTCTTCAGGTTCAGCAGCGGAGAGCTCGACGAGGGAGAGGCGCCCCTCCTTAGCTCTAGCGCACTTGGTGGCAATGTTGAACAGCTCCAGGGACGTGCACAAATCCTCGTGGATGGCGAGCTCCTCCTTCATCTTGACGCCGCGGACACCATCTAAGAACGCCGAAATGATGTCCTCGTCCGTGACCCTGGGAATCTTGACGCGGATACTGTTGAAGCATTGGATGAACTTTTGTAGTGTTTCTCTCAGTTGTTGCTTGATACGCCGCAGGTCACCCGCGGCCGGCGGGCAGTCTCGGGTGCCCTGGAAGTTGGGGATGAACCGCTCGCGCATCTCGCTCCAGGTGGAGTTCGATCCCGCGGGCAGGTTCAAGAGCCACGAGCGCGCGCCATCTTTGAGGGCAATGGGGAACCAGTTCGCCATGATCTTCTCATTGCCACCGGATTCCTCGATGCTCAGCTCATAGAGCTGCATGAACTCCGCAGGGTCGGGGGTTCCGTCGTAGCGTGGAGGCTAGTCGGGCTTGAACTTCCCATGCTAGTTGATGTTGCGCAGCTTGGGGGCGAGGGCCTTCCAGCCTATTGTCAACACCGGAGCTTGTTGGGGAGCTAGAACTTGGTCCTGGTCCTACACGCCACCGTGGCGGGGGGCGCGTGGTCTCGGCGCAGCGGTGGAGGGAGTGATGGCTCTCCCCCATGGGGCCGCTGGATCTCTTGGCAGCTTCCTTCTTCGTGCACTGGTGCTGCGCATGGGCGGTCATGCCGCGGGGCCACGTGCCTTGGGTCTTGGACGGTGCCTTGACGCGGGGGTAGCAGTGGAGCTTCATGGGCCTCGTCGTCCGCATGGGGAGGCGGACGAGGCAGGGAGAGGGACGGCGCTGGAGAGCCCCCAGCGGCGCTGACGAGCTCGGCAATGCGGTAAAGCCGTTCTTCGTAGAAGTCGTCGACGGGGCGATAGCGCAGGAGCTCGTGTGCCATGAGCAATGCATCCTGCGCGTCCGCGGGTCTGCCACAAGCATGGGATGAAGAGACAGCTGGAGTTAGCGACGGGGTAGCGGTGCGTCCGTCACAACGCACGATGGGGTGCAAAGACAAGGCCTGTTGTTCATGCCGCGCCGGGCCGGTGGAGGCGTTGGCGGGAGGGGAAGGAGAACAGCGGGGTGGCCCACTGGCAGGCGCAGTCTGAGCGACGCGGGCAGAAAGGGCAGCCCGCCGCTCAGTACGGTCTCTGCGAGTGTCGGCCATGGAACCGATGGGACGATGGAGCGCGGATCGAAGGAAGGGAAGTTTCAAGACACCCCTACATGGCGCGCCAAATGTCGGATCTAGGATTCCTGCAAAACCCTCATGGTTCGAACTCTGGGGTGCGCTCGAAGATCTCTCATTCCGTCCTAGCTCGTCTACCTACCGATCCCAAAGCCTAGCTCGTCAGATTCGAAAAACATGGGACACAAGGTTTATACTGGTTCGGGCCACCGTTGTGGTGTAATACCCTAATCTAGTGTGGTGTGGTGGGTTGCCTCTTAGGCTGAGGAAGAACTAGTACATGGACGAACTGTCTCCTGAGGAGAGGGGTCCTTGTGCTCGGGTGACCTTGTGGTGTGTGGCCTTCTATCTGATCAACTCCAGATGAGATGAGATGATGGTAGTGGCTAGTCCTATTTGTAGTGGCCCGGGTCCTTGATACGTCCATTTTGCATCATGCTTTTATGTTGATATTTATTGCATTATGGGCTATTATTACATGTTATGTCACAATACTTCTGCCTTTCCTCTCTTATTATACAAGGTATACATGAAGAGGCAGAAAGCCGACAGCTGCAATTCTAGGCAGGAAAAGGAGCAAACTCTGGAAACCTATTTTGCATAACTCCAAAAGCCCCGAAACTCCACAGAACTCCGTTTCAGAAAATATAAAAAATATCTGGTGAAAGAAGATCATGAGGGGGGCCACCTGCTGTCCACGAGGGTGGGGGGCGCGCCCACCCTCTCTGGGCGCGCCCCCTGTCTCGTGGGCCCCTCGAAGGCCCCCCGATTACCATCTTCTCCTGTATGAGGTGTTTTGACCTGGAAAAAATCATAAGGAGGCTTTCGGGACCAGACGCTGCCGTCTCGAGGCGGAAACCAATCTAGGGCTCCCGCAGAGCTGTTCTGCCGGGGATACTACCCTCCGGGAGGGGGAAATCGTCACCGCCGCCATCACCAACAACTCTGCCATCTTGTGGAGGGCTATCTTCATCAAAATCTTCACCAGCACCATCTCCTCTCAAACCCTAGTTCATCTCTTGTATCCAATCTTTGTACCCAAACCTCAGATTGGTACCTGTGGGTTGCTAGTAGTGTTGATTACTCCTTGTAGTTGATGCTAGTTGGTTTATTTGGTGGAAGATCATATGTAAATATCTATTATGCATATTAATACCCCTCTGATCAAGAACATTATTATGTCTTGTGAGTACTTACATTTGTTCCTGAGGACATGGGAGAAGTCTTGCTATAAGTAGTCATGTGTATTTGGTCTTCGTTCGATATTTTGATGAGATGTATGCTGTCTCTCCTCTAGTGGTGTCATGTGAACGTCGACTACATGACACTTCACCATTATTTGGGCCTAGAGGAAGGCATTGGGAAGTAATAAGTAGATGATGGGTTGCTAGAGTGACAAAAGCTTGAACCCTAGTTTATGCGTTGCTACGTAAGGGGCTGATTTGGATCCACTTGTTTCATGCTATCGTTAGGTTTACATTAATACTTCTTTTGTAGTTGTGGATGCTTGCATTAGAGGTTAATGATAAGTGGGAGGCTTGTCCAAGTAAGGACAGCACCCAAGCACCGATCCACCCACATACGAAATTATCAAACTACTGAACGTGAATCAGATGATCGTGATGAAAACTAGCTTGATGATAATTCCCATGTGTCCTCGGGAGCGCTTTCCTTCATATAAGAGTTTGTCTAGGCTTGTTGATACGTCCAAAATGCATCACTAATTTATATCGTAATTCATCCTTATTCATTGAAATATTTCACATTACGATGCTGTTCTTATGTTGTTTTGGTCTATTTTACATAGTTTGCAACTTTCCGGTGCCGAAGCAGCAGACGCAGGATTCAGCGGTAAAAAGTGGACGCTGAGTTACTGAAGAAGAATACCTCCAGATTACCTGAAAATTGACGGAGGGTATTTTCCAGAAGGATCATGAAGATACGCAAAAGAGCAACCAGAGGGGGGCCACAGGGTGCCCAGGCGGCCACCTGGCGCGGCCCCCACCCTGGCCGCGTCGGGAGGGCGCCTGGAGCCCCTGGCCCACTCCAGGCTCCCCCCTCTGGCCTATATACTCCTCGTCATCCAGAAACCCTAAAAGGGGGAGAGTTTACGGAGTTCCGCCGCCGCTCCGTGGCAGAAACCTACAGAGAAGAAAAGCCATCTCCGGCGGGCAGATTCCGCCGGGGAGATCACCTACCGGAAGGGGAGATCATCGCCATCGTCATCACCATCGTCACGGGCATCATCGAGATCATCATCAACTTCATCCCCAACATCAGCACCATCTCCATCTTCATCCAATCTCATCTCACAATTGCAACTTGTGTTGTAATCCGTACTATCTATCCTCTCTACCCTATCGGTGTTGATTACTACTTTGTGGTTAATGCTATTGAGTTTTGTTGGAGAAATATCATTGTGTCCAGATTGTTTATCATCCATCTATCTCCACTGATCATGATCTCTTTTATGTCTTGTGAGTAGTTACTTTAGTTCTTGAGGACATGGGAGAAGTCTTGTTGTTAGTAGTCATATGATGTTGAAGTAATATGTGTTGTTTGATACTTAAGTTGTGTTGTTATTTTCCTAGTGGTGTTGTGTGAGTCGAACACTCAACACTTCGCCTTATTAAGGACCTAGGGGAATAGATTGTGTACAAAGAATGCTTACGGTGGGTTGCCGGAGTGACAGAAACCTGAACCCCCGTTCGCACGCTTTTGCACAAGGGAACAATGGATCATTGATCGTATTGCTATGGTTAGGCTTTTGCCTTAAATACTATCTAGTATTTGCAGATTCTTGCAAGGTGTTTAATCATAAGAGTGCACTCATCTTAGTCTAGAGGGTGTACTAGCATAGATCCACCCACTCAACACTTATCAACACATCACATAGTACCGATATGGAATATGGCGAAAGCACATGACTACCTCTCCCGTGTGTCCTCAAGAACACTTTAGCCTTTATAAGTTCAGTTGCTAGGCCTCTCCTTTGCTCAGAAAGGATTGGGCCACTTGTTACTCTCCAGTGCCTTTTACTTTGCTCGCTTTTACTTTCCTATTGCTTATATCAAGAAAACCCCTAAAAAGTTATCTTTCGGTGCTTGAAGTTATTCCTTGCTCAGAATCACTTATCAATACCTTATACTCCTCATTGGGTTCGACACTCTTACTTATCGAAAACGCTGCAATAGATCCCTTACGGTTGTGGGTCATCAAGTACCGTTTTGTGGCGTCGTTGCCGGGGAGTGTAGCGCTATTGGTAAGTGAAGCTGGTAAGGAAGTTTTTATATTTCTGTTTTTATTTTGCTGTCGCTGCTCTTTGTCCTTATGGACAACCTTGCTATTGGATCGTTGCTTGTGGGAAGACGCCCCACATCTGTGGTGGTTGCTCCTCCCCCTACTGAAATTGTGCCCTATAAAATACCAGC
>LR738713.1:321818721-321839327 GCA_902687465.1 Secale cereale
TGCAAGGTGTTTAATCATAAGAGTGCACTCATCTTAGTCTAGAGGGTGTACTAGCATAGATCCACCCACTCAACACTTATCAACACATCACATAGTACCGATATGGAATATGGCGAAAGCACATGACTACCTCTCCCGTGTGTCCTCAAGAACACTTTAGCCTTTATAAGTTCAGTTGCTAGGCCTCTCCTTTGCTCAGAAAGGATTGGGCCACTTGTTACTCTCCAGTGCCTTTTACTTTGCTCGCTTTTACTTTCCTGTTGCTTATATCAAGAAAACCCCTAAAAAGTTATCTTTCGGTGCTTGAAGTTATTCCTTGCTCAGAATCACTTATCAATACCTTATACTCCTCATTGGGTTCGACACTCTTACTTATCGAAAACGCTGCAATAGATCCCTTACGGTTGTGGGTCATCAAGTACCGTTTTGTGGCGTCGTTGCCGGGGAGTGTAGCGCTATTGGTAAGTGAAGCTGGTAAGGAAGTTTTTATATTTCTGTTTTTATTTTGCTGTCGCTGCTCTTTGTCCTTATGGACAACCTTGCTATTGGATCGTTGCTTGTGGGAAGACGCCCCACATCTGTGGTGGTTGCTCCTCCCCCTACTGAAATTGTGCCCTATAAAATACCAGCCGGTATTATCGATTATGTTTTGGCTAATTGTTATGCAGGAGACAGACATCCCGGTGAACACTTGCTATATCTGTCACAACTATGTTCATTATTTAAGCTTGCAGGTGTATCAATGGAGTTTGCCATGAGGAAATTGTTCTCCGTATCGCTTATAGATAAAGCTTCAGATTGGTATAAGCTTCTCGAGAACTCACACTTGCTTGATTGGCAAGAGCTTATGTCTCTCTTTTATACCAAGTTTTATCCTCTTCATGAAATTCTTCGAGACAGGAACTATATCTATAACTTTAGGCCTCGTGACGGAGAAAGCATTGCTCAAGCTTGGGGGAGATTGAAGTCCCTAATGCTCAAGTGTCCTATTCATGAGCTCCCCAAGAAAATTATACTTACAAATTTTTATGACAGGCTTTCTCGTCAGGATAAGGAGATGCTGGATGCCTCCTCTAGTGGGGTATTTCAGACGAAGAGTGTTGAAAAAAGGTGGGATCTCATTGAAAGGATCCAGAGGAATACCGGAGATTGGGAAATCGATAAAGGTATTGAACCCGCTATAAATTATGAGCATGATTATATTGAGAGCTATGTGAAAACTTATTACTTCAATACCTTTTGCTCTAAGATTGGTCTTGATTCCCATCTAATGATTGATTTCTGTAAGGATTTTGCCTCTCACATTGATTCTTTTAAAAAGAAGAGAGATCAGCATCATGAACCTTTCAAAGAGTTACCTGTTGATATTCATGTTGCTGACCCTATTTTGCCTGCAGTTATATATGAAAAGCCTCCTTTTCCCGAAAGGATAAGGGATCACTCTCTTGTGACAGGCATAATAAATAAAAGTGAGAGAAGAATTGATGAGCCTGAGGACCAGATCAAGGTCGATCCTCAAGTTGCATTGGTTAAAGACCTTGTTACTAATGATGTTTTGGATTCCAATGTAAATTTTTGTGCTATTTCCACTAACCTTGTCACAGCCAAGAATAAAGGCCCAATTTCAGGTACTCCAGTAGTATCTGTTAAAATAGGAGATCACAATTATTATGGGCTATGCGATTTGGGATCGAGTGCTAGTGCTATCCCCTATTCACTTTATCAAGAGATCATCGGTGAGATTTCACCTTGTGAACTTGAAGAAGTTGATGTTACCATTCATCTTGCAAACAGAGCAACTATCTCTCCTATCGGAATTGTGAGAGACGTTGAAGTCCTATGTGGAAAGGTAAAATACCCTACCGACTTTCTAGTACTTGGTTCAATAAGGGACAATTTTTGTCCTATTATTGTTGGTAGAACTTTTCTCATAACTTGTGGAGCTATAATAGATTGCAAGAAAGGTAAAGTTTCTGTTCAATTCAATCGTGAGCCATATGAATTTAACTTTTCTAAGTTCTCTAAGCAGCCTCGTGGTACCGATTTACCTAGTGATGATAAAATTATTGAAAGTATTGCTTCTATTGCTATTCCCCCTAATGATCCTTTGCAGCAATATATGGAGGACCACAAGAATGATTTGCATATGCAGGAAAGAAATGAACTAGATGAAATATTCTTGAGACAACCTGATATCCTGAAGCACAACCTTCCGGTTGAACCTTTGGGAATTTTATCAAAACCAAAAGAAGACCCGGTGTTCGATCATAAACCTCTTCCCGATACTCTCAAGTATGCTTATTTAGATGAAAAGAAAGTATATCCTGTTATTATCAACTCTAACCTTTCAGGATATGAAGAAGAGCGACTATTGGAAGTACTTCGTAAACACCGAGGTGCAATTGGCTATACCCTTGATGACCTTAAGGGGATTAGTCCATCTATGTGTCAACTTACTATCAACCTTGAGCCCGATGCTAAACCAGTTGTTGATCATCAACGACGGTTGAACCCGAAGATGATGGATGTTGTAAGAACTGAGATTCTCAAGCTTCTAGCCGCAGGTATTATCTACCCTATAGCTGATAGTAAGTGGGTAAGCCCGGTACATTGTGTTCCTAAGAAAGGAGGTACAACTGTGGTTCCTAATGATAAGAATGAACTAATACCTCAGAGAATTATTATTGGATATAGAATGTGTATTGATTACAGGAAGCTGAACAAGGCAACCAGGAAGGATCACTACCCGTTGCCGTTCATCGACCAAATGCTTGAAAGACCACTTTTACTTGTCCCTATGGAGGACATCATGCCGGATTCAGGAGACAAACTTCTCATATGAGACTGGAGAACCCCTTCCATGGAAGCGCTTCGCCGAGGACTACGTGATCAACGTCAACAAGAATGAGGAGTGAAATCTCCTTGGGTAATGGCATCCCCTTGGCTTGTTCCAAGCTTGGGGAGTGCCCGGTATCTTTATCTTTATCTTTTGTCTTTTAGAGTCAAGTAGAGTCGTATCATGTCTAGGGAGGTTATTATATGAAATAGGTGTGTGCATTGAGGTCTATCACTCCTTCTGTGGAGAGATTGTATCCGTGAGTGTGGAGTCGTCTATGATGGAATATTAATGAGAAGTCTATTGGTTCCTTTGCTGCACTCGGTATTCTCTTCACGCAATCGACCTTATATGATGATTCTTATGGGGAGTATTGACCTTATATCATGTATGGCTTTGAAAACTTTATTTAATCTTGGCAAACATAGCTTTGGTCATAACAACAAGCATGATTTTCTTAAAGTAGCGACATAGCCAAAACCTTTATGTTATTATGCTTGAAGTGTTATGCTGACAAGGAAGACAACTTGATGTGTTATGCTTATATTAATGTTTATGCTTTATATTGCTTTGCATCTTAGTCATCATCAATTGTCTGTTCTCTCAAAGCATTTGCTAGCCTAAACTCTGTACTAAGCGGAATTTTGCTTGTGCATCCATACCCTTAAACCAATACCTTCCATATAAGTCCACCATACCTTCCTATTCGTGGTATTCCACTACCACCTCCTAAAGTATAGAATTTATGTGTTATCCTTAAATGTTCAAAATCTTCTATTATGTGCCCCTGTTTTAGCTCATGAGGAAGTAGTAGTTAATTCATGATCTTTTTAAGTTGGACAAGTTTTACCCCGGGATTGCATGTCTAATCTGCAAACCCCTAATACGAGGAGGAACTGGCATGAGTGCGCCCGGCTCATAAAAGATAATACAACAAACAAACCCTCCTTCACGCTTTGTTCATGAGAAATCAGAAAACTTTGGCATTGATAAACAAAGGAGATTAAGGGGATGTGATCGTCCCCGTGCGGGAGCCGTTCCTCGAAACTTGTCCAGTTTGAGAAGTAATTGAGTTATATATTAGCATTCGTTGACAAATCATGCACCTCTTGAAACTTGTTTTCATTCTGTTTGATTTAAGGATAGCACATGAGTTTGCCCTACTTCCCTAGAGCAGGGCCTATCTCTTAGTTTTAGGTTGAGTCAGTTATTCCTACTTCCTACTATTCTTAAAGAGAGCAAACATTTGATGTTGACGAGGATTCATTCATATAAAGTTGCATTAAGATTTGTCATATCATATCCTTGTTGACATTATCATTTGATAAGTAAGTTGTTTGTCAAGCCCAGCTAAAGCAAACATCTTCCTTTGTGTTAACACTTTCACTTCTTGCCTAATAACATGTTCTTTCAAAAGCTTCAATTAATCTCATCAAAACATAAAGAGAAAGAGCAAAAGTAAAAGCTATTAGTTGTTCTTTGACCAAAGGACATGTTTGCCATGATTTGATGAGTTTCCTTAGCCCTACTTTCGATTATAAGTGTTACCACTGTTTTATAAGGGCCTTATGAGTTGAAGATTGCGGTTGAGGATATTTGAGTTTGGTGAAGAAACTGTGATGCTTCTTGTCCGTATTCTACTTATAGACACTTCACTCTCTAAACTTGTGGACAGGTTTACCGAGCTCAGTATTCGCTTGGGGACAACCGAGGTCTAAGCTTGGGGGTGTTGATACGTCCAAAATGCATCACTATTTTATATCGTAATTCATCCTTATTCATTGATATATTTCACATTACGATGATGTTCTTATGTTGTTTTGGCATATTTTACACAGTTTGCAACTTTCCGGTGCCGAAGCAGCAGACGCAGGATTCAGCGGTAAAAAGTGGACGCTGAGTTGCTGAAGAAGAATACCTCCAAATTACCTGAAAATCAACGGAGGGCATTTTCCAGAAGGATCACGAAGATACGCAAAAGAGCAACCAGAGAGGGGCCACAGGGTGCCCAGGCGGCCACCTGGCGCGGCCCCCACCCTGGCCGCGCCGGGAGGGCGCCTGGAGCCCCTGGCCCACTCCAGGCTCCCCCCTCTGGCCTATATACTCCTCGTCATCCAGAAACCCTAAAAGGGGGAGAGTTTACGGAGTTCTGCCGCCGCTCCGTGGCGGAAACCTACAGAGAAGAAAAGCCATCTCCGGCGGGCAGATTCCGCCGGGGAGATCACCTCCCGGAAGGGGAGATCATCGCCATCGTCATCACCATCGTCACGGGCATCATCGAGATCATCATCAACATCATCCCCAACATCAGCACCATCTCCATATTCATCCAATCTCATCTCACAATTGCAACTTGTGTTGTAATCCGTACTATCTATCCTCTCTACCCTATCGGTGTTGATTACTACTTTGTGGTTAATGCTATTGAGTTTTGTTGGAGAAATATCATTGTGTCCCGATTGTTTATCATCCATCTATTTCCACTGATCATGATCTCTTTTATGTCTTGTGAGTAGTTACTTTAGTTCTTGAGGACATGGGAGAAGTCTTGTTGTTAGTAGTCATATGATGTTGAAGTAATATGTGTTGTTTGATACTTAAGTTGTGTTGTTATTTTCCTAGTGGTGTTGTGTGAGTCGAACACTCAACACTTCGCCTTATTAAGGACCTAGGGGAATAGATTGTGTACAAAGAATGCTTACGGTGGGTTGCCGGAGTGACAGAAACCTGAACCCCAGTTCGCACGCTTTTGCACAAGGGAACAATGGATCATTGATCGTATTGCTATGGTTAGGCTTTTGCCTTAAATACTATCTTGTATTTGAGGATGCTTGCAAGGTGTTTAATCATAAGAGTGCACTCATCTTAGTCTAGAGGGTGTACTAGCATAGATCCACCCACTCAACACTTATCAACACATCACATAGTACCGATATGGAATATGGCGAAAGCACATGACTACCTCTCCCGTGTGTCCTCAAGAACACTTTAGCCTTTATAAGTTTAGTTGCTAGGCCTCTCCTTTGCTCAGAAAGGATTGGGCCACTTGTTACTCTCCAGTGCCTTTTACTTTGCTCGCTTTTACTTTCCTGTTGCTTATATCAAGAAAACCCCTAAAAAGTTATCTTTCAGTGCTTGCAGTTATTCCTTGCTCAGAATCACTTATCAATACCTTCTGCTCCTCGTTGGGTTCGACACTCTTACTTATCAAAAACGCTGCAATAGATCCCTTACGGTTGTGGGTGATCACTTGTCCTTTGCTACAAAAAGGATTGGGACACCCTGCTTCACCTTATTTACTTTTTCCTTTTGTCACTTTCTACCAATTACCTTATCACAAAACTATATGTTACCGATAATTTCAGTGCTTGCAGAAAATACCTTACTGAAAATTGCCTATCATTTCCTTCTGCTCCTCGTTGGGTTCGAGACTCTTACGTATCGAAAGGACTACGATAGATCCCCTACACTTTTGGGTCATCAAGACTCTTTTCTGGCGCCGTTGCTGGGGAGTGAAGCGCCTTTGGTAAGGAAAAATTTATATAGTGTGCTGAAATTTATTGTCACTTGTTACTATGGCTCATAATCCTTTGAGGGGCTTGTTCGGGGTATCTTCACCCCGACCAGAAGAGCAAAGAGTTGCTTCTCAACCTACTGCACCTAATGAAAATGTTTGCTTTGAAATTCCTTCAGGTATGATAGAGAAACTGCTTGAAAATCCTTTTACACGAGACGGAACACTGCATCCCGATTTACACCTAATCTATGTGGATGAAGTTTGTGGATTATTTAAGCTTGCAGGTATGCCTGAGGATGTTATCTAGAAGAAGGTCTTCCCATTATCTTTGAAGGGAGATGCATTGACATGGTTTAGGCTATGTGATGATATTGGATCATGGAACTATAATCGTGTGAAGTTGAAATTTCATCAGAAGTTCTACCCTATGCACCAGGTTCATCGTGATCGTAATTATATTTATAATTTTTGGCCTCACGAAGGAGAAAGCATCGCTCAAGCTTGGGGGAGGCTTAAGTCAATGTTATATTCATGCCCCAATCGTGAGCTCTCAAGAGAAATGATCATTCAAAAAATTTATGCTCGACTTTCTCTCAATAATCGCTCCATGCTCGATACTTCTTGTTCTGGCTCTTTTATGATGAAGACTGTTGAATTCAAATGGGATTTATTGAAAAGAATTAAACGCAAATCTGAAGATTGGGATCTCGATGAAGGTAAGGAGTCAGGTATGACCCCTAAGTTTGATTGTGTTAAAGCTTTTATGGATACCGATGTTTTCCATGAGTTTAGCACTAAATATGGACTTGACTCTGAGATAGTAGCTTCTTTCTGTGAATCATTTGCTACTCATGTTGATCTCCCCAAGGAGAAGTGGTTTAAATACCATCACCCTATTGAAGTAAAAGTAGTTGAGCCTGTTAAAGTTGAAGAAAATACTATCACTTATAATGTTGATCCTATTATTCCTACTGCTTATATTGAGAAACCACCTTTCCCTGTTAGGATAAAGGATCATGCTGAAGCTTCAACTGTAGTTCGTAAGAGTAATACTAGAACACCTACACCCTCTGAGAAAATTAAAGTTGAACCTAGTGTTGCCATGGTTAAAGATCTCTTGGTAGAAGATTTAGATGGACATGTTATTTCCCTCCAAGAAGAGTCTGCTAGAATAGCCAAACCCAATGCTAGGAATAAACATAGACCTATTGTAGGCTTGCATGTTATCTCTGTTAAAATAGGAGATCATTGCTATCATGGTTTATGTGACGTAGGTGCTAGTGCGAGTATTATCCCTCTTACCTTATATCGAGAAATTATGCATGATATTGCACCTGTTGAGCTAGAAGGGATTGATGTTACTATTAAGCTTGCTAATAGAGACACTATTTCACCAGTTAGGATTGTTAGAGATGTTGAAGCCTTGTGTGGGAAGGTTAAATACCCTGCTGATTTTCTTATTCTTAGTTCCCCATAAGATGAATTTTGTCCCATTATATTTGGTAGGCCCTTCTTGAATACGGTTAATGCTAAGATAGAGTGCGTAAAAGATATTGTTACTATTGGGTTAGGGGATATGTCTCATGATTTTAACTTTGCTAAATTTCGTAGACAACCCCTTGATAAAGAACTACCTAGTAAGGATGAAATTATTGGTCTTGCTTCTATTGCTATTACTCCTAATGATCCTTGAGAACAATACTTGCTAGACCATGAAAATTATATGCATATGAATGAGAAGGGAAATAGATGAAATATTCTTTAATCAGGGACCCGTATTGAAAAACAACTTTCCTGTTGAAATTCTAGGGGATCCTCCTCCACCCAAGGGTGATCCCGTGTTTGAACTTAAACCTTTACCTGATAATCTTAAGTATGTTTATCTTGATGAAAATAAGATATATCCTGTTATTATTAGTGCTAACCTTTCAGAGCAGGAAGAAGAAAAATTATTGAAAACTCTCAAGAAGCATTGTGCTGCTTTTGGATATACTCAGGATGATCTTAAGGGCATTAGTCGCACTTTATGCCAACACAAGATAAAATTGGAAGAAAATGCTAAACCGGTTATGGATCATCAGCGACGGTTAAATCCTAAGATGAAAGAAGTGGCAAGGAAGGAAATACTAAAGCTTCTAAAGGCAGGTATTATCTATCAAGTTGCTGATAGCCAGTGGGTAAGTCCTATCCATTGTGTCCCTAAGAAGGGAGGTATGACTGTTGTTCCTAATGATAAAGATGATTTGATCCCGCAAATAATAGTTACAGGTTATAGGATGGTAATTGATTTATGTAAGTTAAATGAAGCTACTAAGAAAGATCATCAACCCTTGCCATTTATTGATCAAATTCTAGAAAGGTTATCCGAACATACTCATTTTTGCTCTCTAGATGGTTATTCTGGTTTCTCTCAAATACCTTTGTCAAAAGGGGATCAAGAAAATACCACTTTTACTTGTCCTTTCGGTACCTTTGCTTATAGACGTATGCCTTTTGGTTTATGTAATGCACCTGCTACCTTTCAAAGATGCATGATGGCTATATTCTCTGATATTTGTGAAAAGATTGTGGAGGTGTTCATGGATGATTTCTCCGTTTATGGAACTTCTTTTGATGATTGCTTAAGTAAACTTGATCGAGTTTTGCAGAGATGTGAAGACACTAATCTTTTCTTGAATTGGGAGAAGTGCCACTTTATGGTTAATGAAGGCATTGTCTTGGGACATAAAATTTCTGAAAGAGGTATTGAAGTTGACAAAGCTAAAGTTGATGCTATTGAAAAGATGCCATGCCCTAAGGACATCAAAGGTATACGAAGTTTCCTTGGTCATGCCGAGTTTTATAGGAGGTTCATAAAGGACTTCTCCAAAATCTCCAGGCCTCTGACTAATCTCTTACAAAAAGATATTCCCTTTGTCTTTGATGATGATTGTCTAGAAGCATTTGAAATACTTAAGAAATTGTCCAGCCTCCTGACTGGAATTTACCCTTTGAGATTATGGGCGATGCTAGCGATTATACTGTAGGTGCTGTCTTAGGGAAAAGAGTTGATAAGAAATTGAATGTTATCCAGTATGCTAGTAAAACTCTAGACAGTGCCCAAAGAAATTATGCTACTACTGAGAAGAATTTTTAGCAGTTGTATTTTCTTGTGATAAGTTTAGACCCTATATTGTTGATTCTAAAGTAACTATTCATACTGTTCATGCTGCTATCAAATACCTTATGGAGAAGAAAGATGCTAAACCTAGACTTATTAGATGGGTTCACTTGCTGCAAGAGTTTGACTTGCATATTATTGATAGAAAGGGAGCTGAGAACCCCGTTGGAGACAACTTGTCTAGGTTAGAAAATATACTTGATGACCCACAACCTATTGATGATAGCTTTCCTGATGAACAATTAGCTGTCATAAATACTTCTCGTACTGCTCCATGGTATGCTGATTATGCTAATTATTTTGTTGCTAAGTTTATACCTCCTAGCTTCACATACCAGCAAAAGAAAAAGTTCTTCTATGATTTGAGACATTACTTCATGGATGACCCACAACTTATAAATAAGGAGTAGATGGTATTATTAGACGTTGTTTACCTGAGCATTTACAGGAACAGATCCTACGCAAGTGCCACTCCGAAGCTTATGGAGGACACCATGAGGGAGATAGAACTGCACATAAGGTATTGCAATCTGGTTTTTATTGGCCTACTCTCTTCAAGGATGCTCGTAAGTTTGTCTTATCTTATGATGAATGTCAAAGAATTGGTAATATCAGTAGCTGTCAAGAAATGCCTATGAATTATTCACTTCTTATTGAACCATTGGATGTTTGGGGCTTTGATTATATGATACCATTTCCTACCTCTAATGGGTACACACATATTTTAGTTGTTGTTGATTACGTTACTAAGTGGGTAGAAGCTATTCCAACTAGTAGTGCTGATCATAACACCTCTATTAAGATGCTTAAAGAAGTTATTTTCCCGTGGTTTGGAGTCCCTAGATATCTAAGGACTGATGGTGGTTCACACTTTATTCATGGTGCTTTCCGTAAAATGCTTGCGAAATATGATGTGAATCATAGAATTGCATCCCATTATCATCCACAAACTAGTGGTCAAGTAGAACTAAGTAATAGAGAGTTGAAATTAATTTTGCAAAAGACAATTAATAGGTCTAGAAAGAATTGGTCTAAGAAACTTGTTGATGTGTTATGGGCCTATAGGACTGCATATAAAAATCCTATGGGTATGTCTCCATATAAGATGGTTTCTGGAAAAGCTTGTCACTTACCTCTTGAGCTAGAACATAAGGCATATTGGGCTATTAAAGAGCTCAATTACGATTTCAAACTTGCCGGTGAGAAGAGGTTATTTGACATTATCTCTCTTGATGAATGGAGAACCCAGGCCTATGAGACTGCCAAGCTGTTTAAAGAAAATGTTAAAAGATGGCATGACAAAAGGATACAAAACCGTGAGTTTAACGTAGGTGATTATGTCTTGCTATACAACTCTCGTTTAGGATTTTTTGCAGGAAAGCTTCTCTCTAAGTGGGAAGGACCTTACGTTATCGAGGAGGTCTATCATTCCGGTGCCATAAAGATCAACAACTTCAAAGGCACAAATCCGAAGGTGGTGAACAACCAAAGAATCAAACATTATATCTCAGGTAATCCTATAAACGTTGAAACCAATGTTATTGAAGCCGTAATCCCGGAGGAATACATAAGGGACAGTTTCCAGAACGATTCAGCCTCCGAAAAGGAAGAGGTATGTGATATGGTAAGTAAACCGACTCCAAAACAGTTCTAAAGGCAATTTTTCTCCGTTTTGGGATATTTAGAAAAATAGAAAAATAAGCAGCAGTCCGGAAGAGACACGAGCCGTTCACGAGGGTGGAGTGCGCACCCCCTTCCCTGGGCGTGCCCCCTGCCTCGTGGGCAGCTCGTGTGCCTCCCGAACTCCGATTTCTTGTATGTTACTCCTTTTGGTTGGTAAAAATTCATTATATATACTCCCAAAGGTTTTGACCTCTGTATCACGCAAAAATCCTCTATTCTTGTTTCGAGCTGTTTTCTGCTAGGGTTTGCAAAGCCAGGCACCATGTCGTCTCACTCCTCCAACAATGAAGCCAACGATGCTTGGCTAATGAAGATAGATCTGAAGAGGGAAGGACCTGAGGAGACCCACAAGGAGAAGAAGATCAAGAGGGAGGTGGAAGATCCATCTCCGGCATTGGGAGAAGAAGACATCCATCAACCTCTTCCCAACCTCTTTACCTCAACAGAGAATGAAGCTTTCAGGATGATTGAGTTAGCTCAAAATAAAAACAAGCATCTCACAAGTGCAAACATTTTGTTGAACGAATATATAGATGCACTCAAAGGTATTATCCGCAAGCTGGAGGATCTCCTACGCTCGATATATGATGATCCGGCGTCACTACTTACAACTCCATCATCACCACCCCAAAGAAGGAGACATAATCATATGGGTATGGGCACTCCCCTTGGAAACTGCCAAGCTTGGGGGAGTGACCCCGGTATCGTATCACCATCACTCCTATATTTACCGTTTTTCTTAGTTCTATCCTTTTGATAGTATTTTGATCTATTAGAATAAAGTTAGCATGATCTAGTTGTGAGCTTTTGTCTTATGATATTTACCCTTTGTAATCGAGTTCGTGAGCTATATAATAAAGATTAGTGTTGAGTCAAGGGCTTGATTTCCTCACTTTGGTCATGATAGAAAGAAAGAAAACATAAAGAGTATCCAAGAGATCATATTGATCTTATGAGAAGTAATGACTTCACATATAAGAGTATGATAAAAAAATTGTTGGGAGTTGACAAGCATAGTTTTGGTCATCATTGCAATTAATAGGAAGTAATAAAAGAAGAGAGGCTTCACATACAAATATACTATCTTGGACATCTTTTATGATTGTGAGCACTCATTAAAGTATGACATGCTAAAGAGTTGATGTTGGACAAGGAACACAACATACTGGGTTGTGTTTTCTTATATCCGAAATAAAGTATATTGTCATGGATCATCCAACATGTTGAGCTTGCCTTTCCCCCTCATGCTAGCCAAAACTCCTCGCACCAAGTAGATATACTACTTGTGCTTCCATACATCCTTAAACCCGTTTTTGCCATGAGAGTACACCATACCTACCTATGGATTGAGCAAGATCCTTTCAAGTAAGTTGTCAAGTTGCAAACTCGCTAAAATATGTATGATTTATTATTATTGAGGAAATTAGCTTTATACGATCTTGTGATATGAAGGTAATAAAAGCGACGGACTGCATACTAAAGGTCCTTATCACAAGTGGCAATATAAAGTGACGTTCTTCTGTGCTAAGACTTTGTGCATCCAACCATAAAAACACATGACAACCTCTGCTTCCCTCTGCGAAGGGCCTATCTATTATTCTTGCCTTATAAGAGTCAAGGTGAAATTCACCTTCCCTTTTTACGTTTTATCCTTTGGCAAGCACATTGTGTTGGAAAGATCTTGACATATATACCCACTTGGATGTAAGTTTCCATGAACTATTATTGTTGACATTACCCTTGAGGTAAAAGGTTGGGAGGCAACACCATAAGCCCCTATCTTTCTCTATGTCCGATTAAAACTCCATAAACATAAGTATTGCGTGAGTGTGAGCAATTGTGAAAGACTATATGATAGTTGAGTATGTAGGCTTGCTGAAAAGCTCTTACATTGACTCTTTCCGATGTTACGAGAAATTGCAATTGCTTCAATGACCGAGATCAAAGATTCTTAGTTTTCAATGAAGTTTATGATTCATGCTTGATATAGTGAATGAATTGTTACTTTAGCATAAGAATCATTTGACAATATATATTTATGTTGCTGTTATGAGAATGATCTTGATGCCCTCATGTCCGTATTTTGTTTTTATCGACACCTCTATCTCTAAACATGTGGACATATTTTTTGATTTTGGCTTTCGCTTGAGGACAAGCGAGGTCTAAGTTTGGGGGAGTTGATACGTTCATTTTGCATCATGCTTTTATGTTGATATTTATTGCATTATGGGCTGTTATTACATGTTATGTCACAATAATTATGCCTTTCCTCTCTTATTTTACAAGGTTTACATGAAGAGGGATAAAGCCGGCAGCTGGAATTCTGGGCTGGAAAAGGAGCAAACTCTGGAAACCTATTCTGCAGAACTCCAAAAGCCCCGAAACTCCACAGAACTCCGTTTCATAAAATATAAAAAATATCTGGTGAAAGAAGATCACGAGGGGGGCCACCTGCTGTCCACGAGGATGGGGGCGCGCCCCCCTCTCTAGGCGCGACCCCCTGTCTCGTGGCCCCCTCGAAGGCCCCCCAATGCCCATCTTCTCCTATATGAGGTGTTTTGACCTGGAAAAAATCATAAGGAGGCTTTCGGGACCAGTCGCCGCCGTCTCGAGGCAGAACCGAGGCGGAAACCAATCTAGGGCTCCCGCAGAGCTGTTCTGCCTGTGATACTTCCCTCCGGGAGGGGGAAATCGTCATCACCGTCATCACCAACAACTCTCCCATCTTGGGGAGGGCTATCTTCATCAACATGTTCACCAGCACCATCTCCTCTCAAACCCTAGTTCATCTCTTGTATCCAATCTTTGTACCCAAACCTCAGATTGGTACATGTGGGTTGCTAGTAGTGTTGATTACTCCTTGTAGTTGATGCTAGTTGGTTTATTTGGTGGAAGATAATATGTTCAGATCCATTATGCATATTAATACCCCTTTGATCATGAACATTTATTATGTCTTGTGAGTAGTTACTTTTGTTCCTGAGGACATGGGAGAAGTCTTGCTATAAGTAGTCATGTGAATTTGGTCTTCGTTCGATATTTTGATGAGATGTATGTTGTCTCTCCTCTAGTGGTGTCATGTGAACGTCGACTACATGACAGTTCACCATTATTTGGGCCTAGAGGAATGCATTGGGAAGTAATAAGTAGATGATGGGTTGCTAGAGTGACAGAAACTTAAACCCTAGTTTATGCGTTGCTTCTTAAGGGGCTGATTTGGATCCACTTGTTTCATGCTATGGTTAGGTTTAACTTAATACTTCTTTTGTAGTTGCGGATGCTTGCATTAGAGGTTAATCATAAGTGGGAGGCTTGTCCAAGTAAGGAAAGCACCCAAGCACCGGTCCACCCACTTACGAAATTATCAAAGTACCAAACGTGAATCAGATGATCGTGGTGAAAACTAGCTTGACGATAATTCCCATGTGTCCTCGGGAGCGCTTTCCTTCATATAATAGTTTGTCTAGGCTTGTCCTTTGCAAAAAAAGGATTGGGCCACCATCCTGCACCTTATTTACTTTTTCCTTTTGTCACTTGCTACCAGTTACCTTATCACAAAACTATCTGTTACCGACAATTTCAGTGCTTGTAGCAAATACCTTACTGAAAACTGCCTATCATTTCCTTCTGCTCCTCGTTGGGTTCGATACTCTTACTTATCCAAAGGACTAAGATAGATCCCCTACACTTGTGGGTCATCAGTCCTCTTACCAAATATTGAGCGGGAAGGGATCCCAAAATGGCCAAATTTGAAGGGGGACCGCTAGTACAAGCTATCCTAACAAAAGGTGGTCTTCGCCTGCCAAAGTCTCTGGTGGTGACGCCGCCGTGGGCTCCGCAGTGACCTCTGTTCTGTTGTCCTGCTGGTCTTGGTCTTGTTGCACCGATATGGAAGCCTTTGCCTGACGCCTCGGGACTCTTCGCTTGCACCTACTCCTTTAGCACCAAAGAGGAAATTGGCACTCTGCGCCTCCTGGCGCCCGCCTGTCCATGGTCGTCACTGCTCAGGTCACGAGGACCTCGCGAGATGCCTCTCACTTCGATATCTCTGATCCTCAGGAGCCGGCCTGGTGAGGCCGCCCCAAGGGTGTCTTGCGCCGTCCGCCTCGCGAGGCTTGGCCCCTCGCGAGGGTCTTGAGTGGTTGCTGAAGACGTTGGGCCGTACCAAACCGCCTGATGAGCCACGCCTTAGGCTGCAGGCAGGCAAGTGTGTGTACCCCCGTTCCTACAACGCCGATAACACCCGCCTAAACAGGGCTTGCCCCAAGGATCCTTTCGCCCTCCCGCGGATCGACCAAGTCATCAACTCCACGGCCGGCTGTGAGCTCATGTCCTTCTTGCAGGCTTACTCTGGCTGCCACCAGATCAGGTTCGACCCAAGCGATGCCCTGAAGATGTCCTTAATCACCCCCTTCGGGGCATACTGCTACATCACTATGTCGTTCGGCCTGAAGAATGTCGACGCCACCTTCCAGTGCTGCATGCAGAAATGCCTGCTCGCGCAACTCGACCACAACATCCACGTCTACGTGGACGACATCGTGGCGAAGACCAAGCAACACCTCACGCTCCTTGACGACCTGAGGGAGATCTTTGCCAATCTGCGTGAGTACCGGATCAACCTCAACCTGGAGAAGTGCGTCTTCGGCGTGCTGGCCGAGAAACTGCTCAGCTTCCTCGTCTCGGAACGCAACATTAAGGTAAACCCAGAGAAGATCAAGGCCATCGAGTGCATGCTCAAGCCGGCTCGGCTGCGCGATGTCCAGAAGTTCACCGGGTGCTTGGCCTCTCCCAACCAGTTTCTCAGCCGGCTGGGCTAGAGGGCCTTGCCCCTATACTAGCTGATGAAGATGACCTCGCCTTTCGAATGGAACAACCAGGCAGATGAAGCATTTCGGGATCTCAAGCGTTTGCTCTTCACCGCACCCATTCTGGCCTCACCGGCTGACAAGGAGCCGTTGTTGCTATACATCACCGCCACCTCGTGGTCGGTCAACATGGTGCTGGTGGTCGAGCGCCCAGAGAATGGCAAGATCTAGTCTGTCCAGTGCCCGGTCTACTACCTAAGCGAGGTGCTTTCTGCCTCCAAGCAGAACTACCAGCAATACCATAAGATGTGCTATGGTGTGTACTTCACCGCCAAGAAGCTGAAGCAGTACTTCCAAGAGCATGAGATCACCATGGTCAGCACGGCCCCAATCGGCGAGATCATGGGCTGCCGGGATGCCTCTGTCCGGGTTACCAAGTGGGCCATCGAACTGGCCGGCCACTCCATCCTCTACGATCACTGCACCACGATCAAGTCCCGAGCTCTGGTTGACTTCCTCGTCAACTGGACGGAGACCCAGTACCAGCCGCCACCGCCGGATTCGACGCATTGGTGCATGCACTTTGGCGGCTCGAAGATGTGCTCCGGCTTGGGAGCCAGCATCGTGCGGCTTCGCTACACGCTCCAGATCCATTTCGCCACCTCCAACAACATTGCTAAGTATGAAGCCATTGTGCATGGCCTCCGGCTTGCGAAGGAACTTGGCATCCTCCTATACTACGGTGATTCAGACCTGGTTGTGCAGCAGTGTACTGACGAGTGGGACGCCCGGACTGCCAACATGGCAAGCTACCGCTTCTTAGTCCAGCAGCTCTTCGACACATTCGATGGTTGTGAATTCCTCCACGTGCTGCACGCATAAAACGAAGCTGCTGACACGCTGGCCAAGATTGGCGCTTCGCAGGAGGACATTCCATCTGGTGTCTCCCTTGAGTACTTTTGCAAGCCATCCGTCAAACCATCTCCGGAGTCCTAGTCAATCTTCATCCCTGACGACCCTGCGTCGCCCCTCCCAAGCTTGGGGAATATTGAACATGGCCCGGGGGCTGGGGAACCCGGCCCGAGGACTGCTGTACCTGGCCCGGTGACTGTCGTGCTCAACCCGGCGGCCGTCATCCCTAGCCTGGGGTTGCCGCCTCCAGCTCGGGGGTTACCACCTTGGAACCCGTCATGGCGGCCATCTTCGCCATGGTGATGGCCCCGTCGTGGGCCCAACCATTCTTGCCATTCCGGGAGGACGGAACCCTCCCCATGGACGAGACCGAGGCCTGGCAAGTGCAATACCGGGCGTCCGCCTATAGCATCATCAACCACAAGCTCGTCAACCGCATCGCGACATGCATTTTCAAGTGATGTGTCTAGCAGGACAAGGGCGTGGAGATCCTCCTCGACATACATCAGGGAGAGTGCGGGCACCACGCCACCTCCAGGTGCCTGGTGGCCAAGGCTTTCCGCCATGGTTTCTACTGGCCCTCGACCCTCAAAGATGTCAAGTTTCTCGTCCTCAAGTGTGAGGGATGCCAACGCTTCAGCAAGCGCAACCATCAGCTGGTGTCGGCCCTGCAAACCATCCCGATCACCTGGCCCTTTTCGATCCGGGTGCTCGACATGGTCAGACCTTTCAAGACAGCCCGGGGCGGTATGACGCCCTTGCTGGTGGTTGTCGACAAGTTCAATAAGTGGATCGAGGCAAGGAAGATCAAGAAGCTGGACAGGCCGACAGCCGTCCAGTTCATCAGGGACATCGTGGTACGCTACGACGTCTCGCACAACATCATCACTGATAACGGCACCAAATTTGCCAAGGGAGCTTTAGCAGGATACTGCTCCGTCTCCAGCATCCGGTTTGACCTGGCATTGATATGTCTCCAACGTATCTATAATTTTTGATTGTTCCATGCTATTATATATTCTGTTTTGGATCATTGGATGTTTAATGGGCTTTATTATACACTTTTATATTATTTTTGGGACTAACCTACTAACCAAAAGCCGAGTGCAAATTGCTGTTTTTTTTGCCTATTTCAGTGTTTCGCAGAAAAGGGATATCAAACAGAGACCAAACGGAATGAAACCTTCGGGAGAGTAATTTTTGGAGTGATATCTTCAAGGGAGACTTGAAGTACAAGCCAGAGAAGAAATGTGGTGCCCACGAGGGGGCAGGGCGCGCCTGGGGGGGGGGGCAGGCGCGCCGCCCACCCTCGTGGGCACCACGTTGCTCCACCGACGTACTTCTTTCTCCTATATATATCCACGTACCATGAAAACATCGAGTCAACAGAGAAAACCCTAATTCCATCGCTGCAACCTTCTGTTCTCATGAGATCCCATCTTGGGGCCTGTTCCGTAGCTCTGCCGGAGGCGGGATCTACCACGGAGTGCTTGTACATCAACACCATAGCCTCACCAATGAGTTGTAAGTAGTTTACCACAGACCTTCGGGTCCATAGTTATTAGCTAGATGGATTCTTCTCTCTTTTTGGATCTCAATACAAAGTTCTCCTCGATCTTCGAGGAGATCTATTCGATGTAATCTTTTTGCGGTGTGTTTGTCAAGATCCGATAAATTGTGGGTTTATGATCAAGATTATCTATGAACAATATTTGATTCTTTTCCGAAATCTTTTATGCATGATTATAATATCCTTGCAAGTCTCTTCGAATTATTGGTTTGGTTTGGCCTACTAGATCTATTGTTCTTGCAATGGGAGAAGTGCTTGGCTTTGGGTTCAATCTTGCAGTGTCCTTTCCTAGTGACAGCAGGGGCAGCAAGGCACGTATTGCATTGTTGCCATCGAGGATAAAAAGATTTGGTTTATATCATATTGCTAGAGTTTATCCCTCTACATCATGTCATCTGGCTTAAAGCATTACTCTGGTCTTATGAACTTAATACTCTAGATGCATGCTGGATAGCGGTCGATGTGTGGAGTAATAGTAGTAGATGCAGAATCGTTTTGGTCTACTTGTCATGGACGTGATGCCTATATATAATGATCATGCCTAGATATTCTCATAACTATGCTCCTTTCTATAAATTGCTCGATAGTAATTTGTTCACCCATCGTAGAATTCTGCTGTCATGAGAGAAGCCACAAGTGAAACCAATGGCCACTGGGTCTATTCTCAACATATTGATCTTCCATCTACTTTACTTTGCTTTATTTACTTTCTGTTCTTATACCAAAAATACCAAAAATATTATACTATCCTATCTATCATATCTCACTTTCGTAAGTGACCGTAAAGGGATTGACAACCCCTTATCGCATTGGATGCGAAGTTCTTATTTGTTTGTGCAGGTGCGAGGGACTCGCGCGTGGTCTCCTACTAGATTGATACCTTGGTTCTCAAAAACTGAGGGAAATACTTACGCTACTGTGCTACATCACCCTTACCTCTTCGAGGGAATACAACGCAAGCTCGATAAGTAGCAGGCCTCCATGGCCCATCCTCAGTCCAATGGCCAGGTCGAGCGGGCTAACAGCCTCATTCTATCTGGCGTCAAGCCACGGCTCATCGAGCTCCTCGTCCGTTCACCCGGCAGCTGGCTCAGTGAGTTGCCGACCGTCCTCTGGAGTCTCCGTACAACGCCAAATTGGTCGACCGGGTTCAACCCGTTCTTCCTCGTCTACAAAGCTGAAGGCATCATCCCAACCGACGTCGAGTTCGACTCGCCACGGGTCACAATGTACACTGAAGACCAGGCCAAGGAAGCATGCGAAGACTGTGTCGATCTCCTCAAAGAAGCACGCCTCTTGGCCGTTAGCCGGTCCGCCATCTATCAGCAAGGCTTTAGGAATTACCACGGCAAGATGATCAAGCCCCTCGCATTCCGCGAGGGAGACCTCGTCCACTGGCTTGTCCAGCAGCAAGTCGTATAGCACAAGTTAGCTCCTCCATGGGAGGGCCCCTTCATCGTCAGCAAAGCCCTGTGTGACCGCAATGCCTACTACCTCATCGACGCTCGCAAGGCGAACAAACGCAAGAGAGACACCGCCAGCGAAGACACAAGCCATCTCTGGAATGTGGAATTCCTCCGCCCGTTTTACAGTTAGCTGTATGCACGTATGTATCACTGCCTTTTGTAATCATACGAGAAATTATGGGACCCCCAAACAATGCTTGGGGGATGCCCTTTTTCCTACCAAGTTATTTGGTTTTCACACACCCTTGTGAATTTTCTTAAAACCACCACTACTGGGTTGACCCACTCAACTTGGGGGCTCGAGGGCTAGCCAGCTCGGCCACCACCCGTCATCCCCCTTAACACATCCCGGCGTGCCCAGGTTGCCTAAGTTCTTCACATCGCCCAGCGCCACAGTCCGGCTTCGGCTGTCGGCCCGCAAGAAGCTGAAGCATCTACACGCCGCGACACACTTAGTTGGGTTCGTCGAATTGGCCATCCCGACCCTATCACGTTAAGTTACTGCACGACCGGCCGCTCGCCAGCCGGCCAGCCCAGTGGGTGTTTCGCTGACGCTCAACATTCGAAGGGCCTAAGTACTGTGCGCCTCTCCCAAGGGCTGAACCCCTTGTCACAAACCAGAACCCAGCTGTCTGGCTTGCGGGGGGGGGGGGG
>LR738713.1:321839342-321874051 GCA_902687465.1 Secale cereale
AAGCAAGGAAAAAGGCATATAAAGCAAAGAGCAAAAGCGCAAACATCCAGAAAATATTTACATCACCAAATTGGCCCATAGCCAGAGTTCATTACATTCACCGACGACCCAGTTGGTGGGTGGACCTGCTACCTAATAGAAAGTGCGATAAAGATAAAACGTGACGACTTCAGGCAGTCCGCGCGCCAGGCTATATAGCTGACGGCTCCTCGATGGTGGCCTCCGTGTTCGGTGAGGTGCTAGTGTCCTCCAACCTGGCACCCTCGTCCTCGTAGACGCCGTTCTCTTTAGAGCTGCCCGCCGAGTCATCCAGCAGTAGGCCGAAGCTGTCAGGTGGCACGATCTCGCCATCGTCCGTCCGCTCCACCTTGAACTCATTGTGCGCCGCAAATGAGGCCATGTATCTGGCCCTGACAGCGATCTAGCCTGCCTTCGCGTGCAGCTGGCGCTCCGCACCGGCTCGTTGGGCCATCAGCTGGTCCAGATCCAGGTCCGGGTACTGGGACATGACAAACCACAATGCCATCTCGGCGCCAGCGCGGGCCGTAGAGACGGGCCACACATGGAGCCGCTCCGGCCCGTCTTCCAGCCATCGCGCCAACCGCGAGAGGTTGTCAGGCACAATGGCACCAGGCCAAAGGGCCGCCGTCATCCCCGTGCCAGCCGTGGGGACCCGCTCCATCTGCTCGCTCAAGACCTGCAGGAGAGCCTCGGTGACGCTCATGATCTCCGAGCAACTCCAGGGAACGTTGGGATCAAGCACAATGTCAGGGTTCCTCGGCGTTCGTTCAGCATGAACAGCCCCTCCGCCGCCTTCTGCGAATCCGAGAAGTGCCCTGCAAGGACGAAAAGTAAGATATTCAGCATAGAAAACACGAAGCCAACTTCTCAGCCCGGCGAAACTACAAAGAAGCACTTATTGGCGAAAGGTTCGTCCAGGTGCTGCGCTTCAAGCAACACACCGTGCCGCTCCTGGTCCCGGCACGTTTGCATGTCACCAGCGCCTTTGTCAATGGCCGCATTCAGTTCAACGTCATTGGAGGCAGCCGCCTTCTCGTGGTCCCCCTTGAGACGGAGAAGCTTCGCTCGATGGGCGTCCGCCGCCTTTATAGCCTCCACCTTCAGGCGCTTGACTTCAGCTTGAAGTTGGCCCTTGTCTTCAGCCAGCCGGTAGCGCCGCTGATCGACCTCGGCATGTGACTGCTGGGCCTCTGTCGCCATGGCCACCTCCGCTGTTAGGCGCTCCACATCGGCATGTAGTCGGCTCTTATCAGCAGCCAGCAGCTCGCGCTACCGGCTGGTTTCAGCGAGCGTTTGCTGGGCCTCCACCAACTTGGCGGCCTCCGTCTTTATCCCTGCCACCTCGGTTGCAGGGGATGCACAAGCAAAGATTCAGAGTCAAGACAGAAAAAGAACGAGAACATTTTAAGAGTCGACCCAACTACTACGTTGTTGGCCCGAGTCTTGGGGGCTACACCTAGTGGGTGCACTCGCGCGCCCCCACTAAGAGCATGCAAAAACATACCTTCGGCAAGACGAAGCGCCTCCTTCTTGGCGGCGAGCTACGTCGTGACCTGCTGATGCTTGTCCAGAAGTCGGTTGTCGACGCTGACCCGGTAAGCATCCAGTTTCTACAAAGAAACAAGGATCAACTCAATATAAAGCAATTGAAGATTCGACCCAACTACTACGTAGTTGGCCCGAATCTAAGGGGTTACACCTAGTGGGTGCGCTAGCGTGCCCTGTTAGGGAACGTAGTATTTCAAAAAAAAATCCTACGATCACGCAAGATCTATCTTGGAGAAGCATAGAAACGAGCGGGGAGAGTGTGTTTACGTACCCTCGTAGACCGAAAGGGGAAGCGTCTAGTGCCGTAGTTGATGTAGTCGAACGTCTTCGCGATCCAACCGATCCAAGCACCGAAGTACAGCACCTCCGCGTTCAGCACACGTTCAGCTCGATGACGTCCCACAAGGTCTTGATCAAGTTGAGCATCACGGGAGAGTTTCCTCAGGATGACAGCATGGTGACGGTGATGATGAAGTTGCCGATGCAACAATATGACCGAGGTGTGTAACTGTGGGGAGAGGCACCGCACATGGCTAAAATCAACTTGTGTGTCAATGGGGTGCCCCTGGCCACATATATAAAGGATGGAGGGAGGAGGAGGCTGGCCCTCACAGGGCGCGCCAAAGTGTGGAGTCCTACTAGGACTCCCTAGTCCTAGTAGGATTCCTCCTCCCACATGAAATAGGAAAAGGGGAAAGGAGAAGGATAAGGAAGGAAGGGGGCGCCCCCTTTCCCAAGTCCAATTCGGACCATGCCATGGGGAAGGGGCGCGGTCACCTTTCAGGCCTTTCTCTCCTTTCCTGTATGGCCCATTAAGGCCCAAAACGAATTCCCGTAACTCTCTAGTATTCCGAAAAATACCAGAATCACTCGGAACCTTTCCGATGTCCGAATATAGCCTTCCAATATATCGATATATACGTATCGACCATTTCGAGACTGTTAGTCATGTCCATGATCTCATCCGGGACTCCGAACAAACGTCGATCATCGAATCACATAACTCATAATACAAATCGTCATCGAACATTAAGCGTGCAGACCCTACGGGTTCGAGAACTATGTAGACATGACCTAGACACATCTCCGGTCAATAACCAATAGCGGAACCTAGATGCTCATATTGGCTCCTACATATTCTATGAAGATCTTTATCGGTCAAACCGCAAAACAACATACGTTGTTCCCTTTGTCATCGGTATGTTACTTGCCCGAGATTCGATTGTTGGTATCATCATACCTATTTCAATCTCGTTACCAGCAAGTCTCTTTACTCGTTCCGTAATAAATCATCCCAGAACTAACTCATTTGTCACATTGCTTGCAAGGCCTATAGTGATGTGCATTACCGAGAGGGCCCAGAGATACCTCTCCGACAATCGGAGTTACGAATCCTAATCTCGATCTATGCCAACTCAACAAACACCATCGGAGACACCTGTAGAGCATCTTTATAATCACCCAGTTACGTTGTGACGTTTGATAGCACACAAAGTGTTCCTCCGGTATTCAGGAGTTGCATAATCTCATAGTCATAGGAACATGTATAAGTCATGAAGAAAGCAATAGCAACATACTAAACAATCAAGTGCTAAGCTAACGGAATAGGTCAAGTCAATCACATCATTCTCTAATGATGCGATCCCATTCATCAAATGATAACTCATGTCTATGGCTAGGAAACTGAACCATCTTTGATTAACAAGCTAGTCAAGTAGAGGCATACTAGTGACACTCTGTTTGTCTATGTATTCACACATGTACTAAGTTTCCCGTTAATACAATTCTAGCATGAATAATAAACATTTATCATGATATAAGGAAATAAATAATAACTTTATTATTGCCTCTAGGGCATATTTCCTTCAGTCTCCCACTTGTACTAGAGTCAATAATCTAGTTCACATCACCATGTGATTTAACACCAATAGTTCACATCCTCATGTGATTTAACACTTCATAGTTCACATCGCCATGTGACCAATATCCAAAGTATTTACTAGATTCAATAATCTAGTTGACATCGCCATGTGATTAACACCCAAAGAGTAGTAAGGTGTGATCGTGTTTTGCTTCATGAGAGAAGTTTAGTCAGCGGGTCTGTTATATTCAGATCCGTATGTATTTCGCAAATTTCTATGTCTACAATGCTTAGCATGGAGCTACTCTAGCTAATTGCTCCCACTTTCAATACGTATCCAGATTGATACTTAGACTCATCTGGATTAGTGTCAAAGCTTGCATCGGCGTAACTTTTTACAAGGAACTCTTTATCACCTCCATAATCGAGATGCTTGCACTAGTCCATAGATGGATCGCTGGAGTTTGCACACTTTGTTAGCACCTTTAGGATCAACAAAACCTTCTGGTTGCATCATATACAACTCCTCTTTGAGGTATCCTTTAAGGAATGCATTTTTGACATCCATTTGCCAGATTTCAGAATCATAAAATGCGGCAATTGCTAACATGATTTGGACAGACTTAAGCATCGCTACGGGTGAGAAAGTCTCATCGTATTCAACTCCTTGAACTTGTCGAAAACCTTTCGTAACAAGCCGATCATCGGGCAAGTCAACCAAAGTCCACACTTTGTTCTCATACATGGATCCCATCTAAGATTTCATGGCCTCAAGCAATTTTATGGAATCTGGGCTCATCATCGCTTCCTCATAGTTCATAGGTTCATCATGGTCTAGTAACATGACTTCCAGAACTGGGTTACCATACCACTCTCGTGCGGAACGCACTCTGGTTGACCTACGAGGTTCAGTAGTAACTTGATCTGAAGTTTCATGATCATCATCATTAGCTTCCTCGCTGATTGGTGTAGGAATCACTGGAACTAGTTTATGTGATGTACTACTTTCCAATTCGGGAGAAGGTACAATTACCTCATCAAGTTCTACTTTCCTCCCACTCACTTTCTTCGAGAGAAACTCCTTCTCTAGAAAGGATCCATTCTTAGCAACGAATATCTTGCCTTCGGATCTGTGATAGAAGGTGTACCCAACAGTTTCCTTTGGGTGTCCTATGAAGACACATTTATCCGACTTGGGTTCGAGCTTATCAGGTTGAAGCTTTTTCACATAAGCATCGCAGCCCCAAACTTTAAGAAACGACAACTTGGGTTTCTTGCCAAACCATAGTTCATAAGGCTTCGTCCCAACGGATTTAGACGGTGCCCTACTTAATGTGAATGCAGTTGTCTATAATGCATAACCCCAAAATTATAGTTGTAAATCGGTAAGAGATATCATAGATCGCACCATATCTAATAAAGTGCAGTTACGACATTCGGACACACCATTACGCTGTGGTGTTCTAGGTGGCGTGAGTTGTGAAACTATTTCACATTGTTTTAAATGAAGACCAAACTCGCAACTCAAATATTCGCCTCCGCGATCAGATCGTAGAAACTTTATTTTCTTGTTACGATGATTCTCTACTTCACTCTGAAATTCTTTGAACTTTTCAAATGTTTCAGACTTGTGCTTCATCAAGTAGATATACCCATATCTGCTCAATTCATCATTGATGGTCAGAAAATAATGATACCCGTCGCGAGCCTCAACACTCATCGGTCCACATACATCAGTATGTTAATTTCCAATAAGTCAGTTGCTCGCTCCATTGTTCCGGAGAACAGAGTTTTAGTCATCTTGCCCATGAGGCATGGTTCACAAGCACCAAGTCATTCATAATCAAGTGATTCCAAAAGTCCATCGGCATGGAGTTTCTTCATGCACTTTACACCAATATGACCTAAACAATAGTGCGACAAATAAGTTGCAGTATCATTATCAACTCTGCAACTTTTGGCTTCAATATTATGAATATGTGTATCACTACGATCGAGATCCAACAAAAATATTTGCATTGGGTGTATGACCATCGAAGGTTTTATTCATGTAAACAGAACAACAATTATTCTATGACTTTAAATGAATAACCGTATTGCAATAAACATGATCAAATCATATTCATGCTCAACGCAAATACCAAATAACATTTATCTAGGTTCTACACTAATCCCGAAAGTATAGGGAGTGTGCGATGATGATCATATTAATCTTGGAACCACTTCCAACACACATCATCACTTGACCCTTAACTAGTCTCTTTTCATTCTGCAACTCCCGTTTCGAGTTACTAATTTTAGCAACTAAACCGGTATCAAATACCCATGGTTTCTTATGAACACTAGTAAAGTACACATTAATAATTTGTATATCAAATATACCTTTGTTCACTTTGCCATCCTTCTTATCTGCCAATTATCTAGGGCAGTTCCACTTCCACTGACCATTTCCTTTTCAGCAGAAGCACTTAGTTTCAGGCTTGAGTTTAGCTTTGGGTTTCTTCACGGGAGTGACAACTTGCTTGTCATTCTTCTTGAAATTCCCCTTCTATCCCTTTGCCCTTTTCTTGAAACTAGTGGTCTTGTTAACCATCAACACTTGATGCTCTTTCTTGATTTCTACCTTCGCCGATTTCAGTATCGCGAAGAGCTCGGGAATTGCTTTCGTCACCCCTTGCATATTATAGTTCATCACGAAGATCTAGTAATGCACTGATAGTGACTAGAGAACTTTGTCCATTACTATCTTATCTGGAAAATTAACTCCCACTTGATTCAAGTAATTGTAGTACCCAGACAATCTGAGCACATGCTCACTGCTTGAGCTATTCACCCCTATCTTGTAGGAAAAGTACTTGTCAGAGGTCTCATACCTCTAGACACGAGCATGAGTCTAAAATATTATTTTCAACTCTTGGAACATCTCATATGCTCCGTGCCGTTCAAAACGGTTTTGAAGTCCCGGTTATAAGCCGTAAAGCATGGTGCACTAAACTATCAAGTAGTCATCATACCAAGCTTGTCAAACGTTCATAACGCCTGCATCTGCTCCTGCAATAGGTTTGTCACCCAGCGGTGCATCAAGGACATAATACTTCTATGCAACAATGAGGATAATCCTCAGATCACGGAGCTAGTCTGCATCATTGCTACTAACATCTTTCAACTTACTTTTCTCTAGGAACATATCAAAAACATAGGGGCTCTATGCGAGCAATTGATCTACAACATAATTTGTAAATACTACCAGGACTAAGTTCATGATAAATTAAAGTTCAATTAATCATATTACTAAAGAACTCCCACTTAGATAGACATCCCTCTAGTCATCTAAATGATACTTGATCCAAATCAACTAAACCATGTCCGATCATCACGTGAGATGGAGTAGTTTTCAATGGTGAACATCTTATGTTGATCATATCTATTATATGATTCACACTTGACCTTTCGTTCTCCAGTGTTCCAAGATCATGTCTATACATGCTAGGCTCGTCAAGTTTAACCCGAGTATTCTGCATGTGCAAAACTGTCTTACACTCGTTGTATTTGAATGTAGAGCTTATCACACCCGATCATCACGTGGTATCTCGGCACGACGAACTTTCGCAACAGTGCATACTCAGGGAGAACACTTGTACCTTGAAATTTATTAAGGGACCATCTTATAATGCTACCGCAAAGATAAACATCACATGCAATCAAAATGTGTGACATGATATGTCCATCATCATATTGTGCTTTTGATCTCCATCTCCAAAGCATCATCATGACCTCCATCGTCACCGGCTAGACACCATGATCTTCATCGTAGCGTCATGGTCATCTCACCAACTATTTCTACTACTACTATCGCTAACTCATAGTGATGTAGTAAAGCAATTACATGGCCTTCGCAATTCATGCAATAAAGAGACAACCATAAGGCTCTTGCTGGTTGCCGATAATTTACAAAACATGATCATCTCATACAATAACGTATAACTCATCACATCTTGACCATATCGCATCACAACATGCCCTGCAAAAACAAGTTAGACGTCCTCTACTTTGTAGTTGCAAGTTTTACGTGGCTGCTACGGGCTTAGCAAGAACCGTTCTTACCTACGCATACAAAAACCACAACGATTTTTCGTTAAGTGTGCTGCTTTAACCTTCACAAGGACCAGGCGTAGCCACACTCGATTCAACTAAAGTGAGAGAGACAGACACCCGCTGGTCACCTTTAAGCAACGAGTGCTCGTAATGGTGAAACCAGTATCGCGTAAGCGTACGCGTAATGTCGGTCTGGGTGCTTCATCTCACAATACCGCCGAATCAAAGTATGACATGCTGGTAAGCAGTATGACTATTATCGCCCACAACTCATTGTGTTCTACTCGTGCATATCATCTACGCATAGACCTGGCTCATGATGCCACTATCAGGGAACATAGTATTTTAAAAAAAATCCTACGATCACGCAAGATCTATCTAGGAGAAGCATAGCAACGAGCGGGAGAGTGTGTTTACATACCCTCGTAGACCAAAAGCGGAAGCGTCTAGTGACACGGTTGATGTTGTCGAACGTCTTTGCGATCCAACCAATCCAAGCGGTGAACATACGGAACCTCCGCGTTCAGCACACGTTCAGCTTGATGACGTCCCATGAGGTCTTGATACGGTTGAGCATCGCGGGAGAGTTTTGTCAGCACGACGGCGTGGTGACGGTGATGATGAAGTTACCGACGCAGGGCTTCACCTAAGCACTGCAACGATATGACCGAGGTGTGCAACTGTGGGGAGAGGCACCGCACATGGCTAAAATCAACTTGTGTGTACATGGGGTGCCCCCTAGCCACGTATATAAAGGATGGAGGGAGGAGGAGGCCGGCCCTCATATGGTGCGCCAAAGTGTGGAGTCATACTAGGACTCCCTAGTCCTAGTAAGATTCCTCCTCCCACATGGAATAGGAAAAGTGGAAGGGAGAAGGAGAATGAAGGAAGGGGGCACCCCTTTCCCTAGTCCAATTCGGACCAATCCATGGGGAAGGGGCGCGGCCACCTTTGAGGTCTTTCTCTCCTTTCCCGTATGGCCCATTAAGGCTCAATACGAATTTCCGTAACTCTCCGGTACTTTGGAAAATACCTGAATCACTCAGAACCTTTCCGATGTCCGAATATAGCCTTCCAATATATCGATATTTACGTCTTGACCATTTCGAGACTGTTCGTCATGTCCGTGATCTCATCCGGGACTCCGAACAAACGTCGGTCATCAAATCACATAACTCATAATACAAATTGTCATCGAACATTAAGCGTACGGACCCTACGGGTTCGAGAACTATGTAGACAAGACGAAGAGACATCTCGGGTCAATAACCAATAGCGGAACCTAGATGCTCACATTGGCTCCTACATATTCTACGAAGATCTTTATTGGTCAAACCGCATAACAACATACGTTGTTCCTTTGTCATCGGTATGTTACTTGCCCGAGATTCGATCGTCGGTATCATCATACCTATTTCAATCTCGTTATCGGCAAGTCTCTTTACTCATTTCGTAATGCACGGTCCCACAACTAACTCATTAGTCACATTGCTTGCAAGGCCTATTGTGATGTGCATTACCGAGAGGGCCCAGAGATACCTCCCCGACAATCGGAGTGACAAATCCTAATCTCGATCGATGCCAACTCAACAAACACCACCGAAGACACCTATAGAGCATCTTTATAATCACCCAGTTATGTTGTGACGTTTGATAGCACACAAAGTGTTCCTCCGGTATTTGGGAGTTTTATAATCTCATAGTCATAGGAACATGTATAAGTCATGAAGAAAGCAGTAGCAGCATCTTAACGATCAAGTGCTAAGCTAACGGAATGGGTCAAGTCAATCGCATCATTCTCTAATGATGTGATCCCGTTCATCAAATGACAACTCATGTCTATGGCTAGGAAACTTAACCATCTTTGATTAATGAGCTAGTCAAGTAGAGGCATACTAGTGACACTCTGTTTGTCTATGTATTCACACATGTACTAAGTTTCCGATTAATATAATTCTATCATGAATAATAAACATTTATCATGATATAAGGAAATAAATAATTACTTTATTATTGCCTCTAGGGCATATTTCCTTCACGCCCCCACTGTCTAGCTGCAAGAAAAAAAAAAAGCAAATGAAAAACTAACGTGCACGGCGCGCTCCAGCTCGCGTGCCCGCTCGGTTTCGGCCTGGGCGAAGGCCTGGACTCGTTGTGCACTCACACGGAGACCCTGGGTCACGGCAGCCATTGCGGCCTCCTCCTGCGTCGGGGGCCCGAAGACGGGCCGACTGGGCCCGACCAAGACCTACTGCGTCCCGGCAGCAGGGTGGCCTCCCGGCGCCTCGAGCGTCGGCTGCCTCACAATCAGGGCATGCCCGCCGCTCTCTCACTACGCCACGGCCAGCACCCCGCCCATCACGTCGCCTGACATCTCCTATGGCACCCCGTCCGCCGTTGCTGGCGATGCCTCGTCCGCCTCCACCCACGACGTCCTCTCCAAGGCGGCCTTGCCTGGGCCTCCCTCAACCTCCACCTCCACACGCTTGGCCACGTCGGCCCGTAGTGGGGTGTCGTAGCCAACCACCATGACCTCCTGGTCGTCCACCACCACCACCTCCGCACGGCCATCCGGGCCGCGCTCCTCCCCCATTAGTGTCATGATGACCGCCGGGTCCGTGTCCGCCGCCGTCTCTGGCAAGGGTGGCCAGGCCTAGCTTGCCATTTCCAGCTCCTTGAAGGCCTGGTCCCGGTCCCTCCAGCCGCAACGCTCCATGTCCGACAGGTCCAGGCTGATGTCCTCCCTGGCCGAGCCCTTGGGCGGGTCGATGGCACTGCATCAGGATCTATGGAATGCGAAGCCGCCCCCTGGTGCGGCCTCTGTTGCCGCCAGCGCCAACTCCAGGGACGACCTGAAGCAAGACAAGTTCAGCATAAGAAAGGAAATGGCTCGGCAGTTGCCGAGGCCCAATAGGAAAACATACCCAATCATCGTCGAAACGGGTGGCCTTGAGGGCGCAGCCAAGATGGCGTGGCGCCTCTTCTTGGTAGCCGACCTGCCACCTACGGCCAAATCCGCCGTGCGCTTCCCACCCGGCCTGCTCGGCGCCGCGTCCTCCTTCCCGTGCAGTCGGCTTGCTGTAGCCGGCGCGTGGGACGACTAGGCATCAGCTGTCTTCCGCAGCTGCCTTGGGAGGGGGGCGCGCTCGACGGTGCCTTCTCCTCCCGTCGAGGACACTGCGCCACCGGGCGGCATCAGGACCTCCACGATGTCGTCGTCTGACCAATACCAAAGAGGATCACGGCGCAGAGACTTACCCGCGTGGCGCGCGTTGCCGGCTCCACCTCGGTCGGCGCAAGGTGCTCCGCAGACGTCCCCACTCCCTCCAGGCGGGCCCGCGCAATGCCCACAACATGCGCCATTATTCTATCGCGCGTCGGCCGAATCACGTTCAGCAGCACTTCCCTCGTCGTGTCGGGGTGAAGGAAAAGTTGAGACATGGCAAACAAAGGAGACCAAGGACTAACAGCTGGTGCGAGGTAATCGGCATTGTAGGGCGCCTTGCCGAAGCACCAGTCGTTGGCCAGCCTCCTAGACGACATCCGGGTAGAATCCTGGTGGTCCCCAATCAAGCGATTATGTGGGCCCTGCGCTGCAGTGGTAGGACACGGCGCGTGATGAAGGCTGTGACGAGATCCGATTCCTTCAGCCCCTCCTGCACCATCATATCCCGGATCTGGTCCTGCAGGTTCAGCAGCCCCTGCAGCGGGTCCTTGGGCGCGTAGCCCCAGTTCATCTTGGCTACCGGCCGCTCATTGATGAACGACGGCAAGTTAATGGCGTCGGGCCTCCCACTAATGTTACACATGTAGAAGAATGTGTTCTGCCTGTTTTTTGGCAGAAGCCTCCAAGGGCATCTTGGGAAACACCCCGTTAGGCCATATCAAGATGATGGCGACCCTGCATTCGGCCATGGCTCCGGCCCCCGGTCTGTGCTGCTTGAGGAAGAAGAGAAGGCCCTAGAGGTCCAGGTCCAGTCCACCCACAGGTAGCCCTCGTAGAGTGTGACAAATCCCAAGAGCCACACCACGACGTTCGCGCCGAGGTGGTGCGGTTGCAGCCCAAAGAAAGAAATGAAGGTGCGGAAGAAGGCGCTCGCGGGGAGGCCAAGCCCGCGGCGGAAGTGGCAGAGGAAGAAGACACGCTCGCCCTCCTGCGGCACTAACGACCGCTCCACCCCACGCACGCGTGCGGCTACATCCTCCGACGGCCGCAGCCGACGGGTCTCACGGAGATACTGGATATCCGCGTCGGTGACATCTGACCCTTCCCATGAGCCTCTCATTTCCAGGGTGCGACGGAGAAAGATGGTGCGTCGAGTGGGAGCGGCTGCTGTATGCATAGCGCGGCGGCAACACTTCGCCCCGGTTTAGCAGAATGCTGTAGCGGGCGGTGAGCTCAGAGGCAAGGCAAGAGGAAGAAGAAGGAAGCAAGGGGGGGTGTCGTGGAGTTGTCACGGCAGATGTCCAAAGGGAAGGACTTAGTTGTAGGGCGATTGCAACGTAGTTAGCTTAAAGGGGTTAAAACGGAACAAAAGACATGGGGAGTTTATACTGGTTCGGCCCCTTTCGGTGAAGGTAAAAGCCTAATCCAGTTTGAGGTGGTATTGCTAGGGTTTCGATTGCTAGGGAGCGAATACGCTAGCCTGGCTTTCGATCTATTGTTTCTTGCCCTAAGCCGCTGCCGGGTCATCCCCTTATATACACCGGTTGATGCCCTGTGGCTTACAGAGTCCCGGCCGACTCATACAAACGTGTCCGTCCCGGTGACTTATCTTTACATGCCTTATAGTACAAGTCGAACATAGATGGCGGTTTACACTTACGGGCCTTAAGCCGCTCTGGGTTTTGGGCCCTTTTATATGCCTATCCTCCTGAACCGACATCTTCAACATGCTCCTGGGCTTGGCCCATGAACCACCATTGGGGTAACCCGGCCCCTCCTGGGCGGGTCATATCGAATAGTTATATCCCCAACATTAGGCCCCAGGTTGATTTGAACTTGTTCATGTCAATCTTCAACACTTAGAAAAAACCCTTCCTCATCTTCTTGCAAAATATTGCAACCCCCTATGACGTCATTCCTTGAGGTTGCGGTAACCCGCCATGACGTCACCTATCATTCATTTTCATATAGCCCAAGTCTTAACAAATCTCCTCATTTTAATGAACCTCTGAAAATCGAGGCGTCTGCACTGTCACATATTCGTTTTTTGGCCACCTCGATTCCCGCACATGTCACTTATCCCTTCGTCTTATAAATAGGTCCAGGGGTCCCTTTCACTTTCCCCCTTGCTTCTTCATCTCTTGTCTTCTTCCTCGCGACGCCTCTGCGCTCGAGCTCTGCTGGTGCCGTCGACCTTCATCTCTGCCTCATCAACGGCCGCTGCATCAGCCTGATCTGACCATATTTCATCCGCGTGACGCCGACGTTCAATAGTCTAGGTAAGTTCTCCTCCTTCCTCTTCTCTTAGATCCATTAGGTTTCCTGCGAGTTCATCGGAGTTCATCCTCACCCTTTACTGTAGTTGCTATTTTTGACTTGAAATTGATACTCCTCCTATGCAATGGCATTCATAGCATCCCTTTTTCACTATTGGAACATCTCATCTGCAAAAGAAAACTGATCTGAGTCCATGAACTGTGCAAAGACTGATTTTTAGGTCTGAATATTTTCCGTGAGTGCCGTAGATCCAAGTCATAATATCAATCTGTGAAATCTGTGCGGTAGCAGTTTTAGCACTTGTCTTAATCTCAAAATATATCCTCATTGCGACAGACCTCATCTGGGCCTTCTTACTTTTCTGCTGCCGCCACCTTAGGTTTAGGTTTTAATTTTATTTCCCCGAACTGCTGCAGATCCAATCTTGTAGCTCCAATCTGTAAAATATGTTTGTCTCAACACTTAGTAGAATTTGCTCTTAACGATTCTTGAATACCAATGCTTGTCATGGCGGTTTATATCACCGGTTTATACTTACCCATATATCATTAGACCCCATTTAAGCCGCCGTTCTGAATATATGATGTAGATTGATTTCTGGCTTAATGACTCAATTTGAACCGGCAAAATGTTTCCTTCTCTTCGGCTTCTCTCTTCGCGATGCTGCCGAAGACACTTGCTTCGTGTAATTGGGTTCCCTCTGTTGTCACTGAGGATACACTCGATGACTTTGTCAAAATTGGGTACTTGCCAAAGAAAACCGTCATGCATTATCATGCTCCTAATCCAAGTGAAGAAAGACCTCAGCCAAAGGACGACGAAGTCATTGTCTTTACTGATCACATGAACCCGGGCTTTTCACCGCCCGGCTCTAAGTTCTTTCGAGACGTTCTGCACTTCTTTCAGCTCCATCCTCAAGACATCGGACCCAATTCCATGTCAGACATTTGCAATTTCCAAGTCTTCTGCGAAGTATACCTTCAAGAGGAGCCCAACATCGAGCTCTTTAGAGAGTATTTCTATTTAAACCGCCAAAATGAGTTAACGAACGGACCCCGCTTGGAACTTGGTGAAATCTCGATTCAACAAAGAAGAGATGCCATCTTCCCCTATGCTCGCTTGCCGAGTCACTCCAAAGATTGGAACCAAACATGGTTTTACTGCAAAGATACCTCTCCGGCTTATGAAAATCCATTGTCGGGTTATCGTGTCCAATGCCTTGACCCAAAGCATCCTCTCGCTGAGAAGCTTACCGCCGCTGAACATAAAAAACTTACTCCCACTTTTCCGAAGTTCAAGGCTCTATTGGGAAATGGGCTAACTAGAATTGACTTGGTTCGGTGCTGGATTTCTTTGCGGATCATACCCTTGAGCCACCGATCTGGCTTAATGTGTACTTACACTGGTGCAACAAAACATCCATTATGCCACAGCCCCTTGGACTTGATTGATGATATAGTCACGGAAATGACTAAGACTCTTCTGAATGAAGACTTGGGAGACTGCAGCAAAGTGGGTCTGTACCCTTTCTGCAAACGTAATCCAGCACCGGATGTGAGTCTTACCTTCACTTTACCTTGCCTCATCATTCCAATATTCTGTTAATTCAACCTTGCTGATTTTGACATGCCAAATCTAATTTCTGGAAGAAGAAATATGACCATGAAGCTGCCCAAATGGCCAGGGCTGCCAAGAAAACCGCCAAGAAAGCGAAGAAAAACCAAGAGCTTCGGAAATGTTTGAGCTAGATGACAGCTCTGAGTCAGAGGTAGCCCTTAACTCTCTTGGATCCTTTTTCAATTATCTTATTGACACTGATTGTTATCAGTACGATACGGGGGCCAGCCAGGCAGTTGAAGAAGAGGTAATTACTGTTATCAGGACAATACGAGGTACCAATCTGAGGTTTGGGTACAAAGATTGGATACCAGAGATGAACTAGGGTTTAAGAGGAGATGGTGCTGGTGAAGATGTTGATGAAGATAGCCCTCCCCAAGATGGGAGAGTTGTTGGTGATGACGGGGGTGATGATTTCCCCCTCCCGGAGGTAAGTATCCCCGGTAGAACAACTCTGCCAGAGCCCTAGATTGGTTTCCGCCTCGGTTCCGCCTCGAGACGGCGGTGTCTGGTCCCGAAAGCCTCCTTCTGATTGTTTCCAGGTCAAAACACTTCATATAGGAGAAGATGGGCTCCGGGGGCCTACCGGCATGCCCTCGAGGCAGGGGGCGCGCCCTAGGAAGGGGGGCGCGCCCCCACCCTCGAGGCCAGCCGGTGGCCCCTCCCGTGGGTTTCTTTCGCCAGATATTTTTTATATTTTCCAAAATGATCTTTTGTGGAGTTTCAGGGCTTTTGGAGTTGTGCAGAATAGGTTTCCAGAGTTTGCTCCTTTTTCAGCCCAGAATTCCAGCTGCCGGCATTCTCCCTCTTCATGTAAACCGTGCAAAATAAGAGAGAAAAGGCATAAGTATTGTGACAAAACATGTATGAACAGCCCATAATGCAATAAATATCAACTTATAAGCATGATGCAAAATGGACGTATCAACCTTCTCGTCGATGCTTTGCTGAGTGACGATCGAGCATCTCTTCTTTCTTTCCTCTGGCTCCTCATGCTAGCACGTCTTCCACGAGGCACCATCTCCGACGCCGTGCACACGTCCATAGGACGGCGGCTTGTCCACCGGGACCTTTTTCAGTATGTTCATGGCCCGGTTGAATGGGGTGTCCCACTTGGGCCTCGCCGATGACAGTGACGACTCATCGCTTTCGGCTGCCTTTTGGCGCTGCTCTGTCTGCAAAAGGAACTTGGATGGTTTAGTAATGTGACAAAACATGCAGTCGAATTGATTGGAAGCTAATATGATAATGTGGTAATATAACAATTACCAGAAGTCTCATGAACTCCCTTGTGTGCGGGTCTATGTAAAAGATCTTTTTGACTTTGTCCCACTTGTATCGGGCCCTGATCCAGTCATGCTCCAACGGGTCGGTGAACTCCGCCATGGGGTCTGGGATTCCGTGACTTTCACGTTCGGCGTCCTCCTTGGCCCATACGTGCCTCTTCCTCTCGTAACCACGGCTTCTGAGGTGGTGGGGTGGCGTGTTCCTGGCCTAGAGCGCCTTCATTTTCTCCGACTTTGCCTTGACACTTTCTTTACCGCAATTCTCCTTGAATTTTGCAAAGTCCTCTTCTGTTATTGAGGGATTATCAGCATGAATCTTGGACCACGTTTCATTCTTCGCAATCACATTTTTCACCCGAACTTTCTAGGAGGACAAGTCGTTGGTGAACGTCACCATCGCCTTGTCGTTTATCTTTGTCATGCCAGGATCGTCCCACGGATCTTTATATTTGCCTTCATTCCGGCCGAGGAACAGGAACCTATTGTGCAACTTCTTTAGGAGCATGTGCTCCATATGTGGTATCAGCCTCAACCTCTCATTGTTGATGTTGGCGGTTTCCCGGAGGATGCATCCAAGTTGATTGCCCCAGCAAGAGCGCGCATCCTTCGGCGCTGTTGGCTCTAACTTCTTGGGGTGCATCTCCGTGACCACAATTTGTCCGATGGTAATCTTGTTTGGTTTTCGTGTCCTCTTCTTCTTCGGTGCTTTACCAGCTATGACAGCATCGTTGCTGATCTCGGGGGTGGTGTCGGTCCCGGTGCCAGTGCTGGCGTCGGCGTTAGTTTCTGGGTTGGTGCCACTGCCGCCACCATGTAGTGCTACTGCTAATGGCACATAGTAGTAGCGCTTTTCTAGAGTCAAGCGCTACTGCTAACTTATCTATAGCGCTGGTTCTCAATCCAGCACCACTGCTAACTGTTCCAATTTTTTTTCTTTTTATTAGTTTCTTTTCTAGTTTTTAGTTTTATTTTTTTCCTGTTCTTTTTTGTTTACTTTTCTTTCTTTTTGTACGGCTTTCTCCCTTTTTTTCTTTTTTTGTTTTTCTCCCGACGACGGCGTCTCTCTCTCCCCACTACGCGAATATCACCGGAACCGGTGCATGTGGTAAAATATCAGTTTACCGATAATGGTTACTTAAGTGCGTACACAAAATAGATACATATATATAAATGTAGGTTTCTGATCTCCTGCATCGACGACGTTTCACATTGAGCTTCTTCCCTTTCTTATTAGTTGCTGATTAATTAAGCCCCTCCTTGTGACTTTTCCAGGGCCATGGATTACAATCTTTCTTAGGTAATGTCGTATTGATTCTTGTTTTCACGTATGCTTCATCGTCATCGTCATCTTCCCTCATCGCGTTAACGTATTGGTCGTAGTTGTAATGCCCAGGATGGAGTTATACCTCCTACGTCTCGAGGCACGACTTAAAGGCATAAGTCCATCCTAGAATGATCTCAAGTTTGGTAATCTTTGCACAACTCATGTAAAAGAGGGATAGTAAACTGAAAATAGTTGGCTTACACTCGCCACGTCACAGAATAACAGTACAAGACTCAAACATCATACATTAAGATCACTACAACCCTCTAAGGGCAAAAGCCAAATGTCAAAGTACCAAACTCAGATAAAACAACCACAGGCGGATCGAAACCTAGTAAGAGACTCCACTACTGATCGTCCGGGTAGCGCACGTAGTAACGACTACGCTCCTCGTCGTACTCCCAATCCAGCTCGGTGCCATCACCTGGATAGCTCACAGCTGGACCTGCATCTGGTGTGTGAAGTAACTGTGAGCCACAGAGGACTCAGCAATCCCGTCTCCGGGTAACAGAACTATCAAAGCCTTTGGGTGAGGGAAAGGCTGAAGAAAGAACAAGTCTGCAGCAGCAACTAGCATCTAGCTTACGCAAGTGAGAGCGAGAAGAGAAGGCATCACGAGAAGTGATCACGAAGTGATCCTAGCTACAAGCTCACAAGCATAACCCCTCCGTGTTCAACTTCCGAATCCCGAATCGGAAATTGACAGTCACGGAACACACGCTGGTAGTGTATTAGTATCATTGTGTCAAGTTATCTACAACCGGAATTAACAAGCTCCCATCTGCCACATAACCGCGGGCACGGCTTTCGAAAGTTCAAACCCTGCAGGGGTGTTCCAACTTGACCCATTACAAGCCCACGATCCGCGGAGTCGCAACTCCAAAGTGGGAAGACCCGAGTATCCTCGGAATCCCGTGCTCAAGATATACCGAGCTAAGGTAAGGCTAATCCAGCAAATCCTCCCGGCGTGCCGACACCCTGATAGTAGCCGCGCGTATCTCGTCTCAGGCCACGACCGGATGGGACAAGCTACGGGTTTTTACCAAACCTTGAGTTTCCTCGAGGTGGCCCCGCAGGTTGCCCGTTTCGGACCAACACTCATGTGGAGCACTGGCCCGGGGTTGTTGATTAAGAAAGAGGGTTAATTACTCCCTATGCATGTTTAGTTTGTTATTAGGCAAATAGTACCAATGTTGGGATTTGCTGGAAAAGACTTAGCACTTAGCGGTTTATCGAGGGGGTCCCATACACCCCAACCGTGTTAGGAACGCATAATCAAGGAACATAAAACCGGCTTATACGGATCCTAACGGCATGAGTGGAACAAATCACCAAGCAAAAGGCTTAGCCTTCCACCCTTGCCAATATATAGATGATTTCAATTAAATCATTTATATAGTGTGATATAACCCAACCAAACTTCAACATGGAGCAAGCATCTTCACTTCACCTGCAACTAGCAACGCTATAAGAAGGGCTGAGCGAAGCGTACTTAGCCAAGCAACGGTTTGCATAGGTAGGGTGGTTAAACATGGCAATTGGTTACAAGTAGGAGGCTGACAAGAAGAACATGGGCATCGAGGCAAAACTATAGATCGAGACTACTAGCAATAGGCAAAGATAGTAATGTTATCGGGGTTCGGTCATCTTGCCTGAAGAGAATTCGTTCGGATCGTAAGAAGGGTCCTCGTGCTCAACCTCGTTGGAAAACTCGTGCTCAACTTCGTTCCCGGTCTCAGCTTCCGGCTCTAAACAAGACAAACACACCAAGCACCAATCAACACGATGCAATGCGCACTCGAAAAACATGAATGCAGGATGGATGCACTAAGATGCACATGGAGCACGGAAAACATCACTCAAGCAAAACACCTCAAAACAAGATAACAATCTGATATTATTAATCTACACAGAAAAACACCCAAGTTTGATATAAGATTCGCAGCAATCGGAGTTACGGGCTAAAAGTTATGCCCGAAACAAGATTTGAGCGAAAACTGAAAATTACAGCAACATAGCATCTTTGGGGCTCAAAATAATTAATCTACAGCACCCAAAAAGCATGGCAAAGGACTTGAACACAAACTAGATATAAAGTACAGCAACTAGGTCCAAAGTGCACCCCCAACGGAGTCACGTATCAATAGCAATGATCTTGGACATATTGAACTTTGAAATAAAATTCTGGCAGCAGAATTTTATTGAAACTTTAGAGCAAAAGATAAACATGCTACAGCCACTCAAATGGACATGTGAGGACATGGATGGAAAGACAACAATATATACTTCAAGGAACAATCAAAATCCACCCCAAAACTATCATGCTTTGTCCTACAACATCACACGAACATGGCATCGGAACGTTACAGATTTCAGACTTAGTGAAAAATCACTAAGTCCCAAAATAGTAACATCATCATAGCATCAAAAAGAGCATGTTTAAGTCACCTCGAAACTAAACATGGCAAAGGGTAAGCACCTCATCAAAATACATATGAAGGTGATCCCGGAACACACAAGCATGCATCATTGTGGTGAACACACCGATTACAACGAGCTCAACAAGATGGCATTTCATAACAAGTGAAATCACAACATGTGAACATGGCACTTTGCAATGATGATAACAAGGAAACAATAAATCTATCATGCTACCTATCACACACAACACGTAGTTCGTGGCAAGACGAACACGTGGACATGTCATTTGCATCGTTTGGACAAACGAGCTAAAATTTATCACAAGTCAAAGGTGGCATGAAAATAACACATAACAGCAGTTCATATCATCATACACTCTTGCAACAGCAAAACAAGTGTCTAGAAGACCTCTGACATGCATGACTACAACAGGTAAAACGTAGAGGACATCTCCACGAACATCTGGACATGCTACACGCGCGAAACGGAGCAACAGGCACAAAGTTAGAGCAGTTTAAAGATAGCATTCCAGATTAAACAGAACAGAGACTAGGGTTTGAATTAGACCTCAGATCCAGATCTGAGATGAACAGTAACGGGCTTTGGATGAACAGTACGGCGGCGGCCCGGCGCGCGGTGGAAGAAGAGGCGGCCCGGCGCGCCCGGAGAGGCGGCTGACGAGGCCCGCGGGAGGGAGCCCGTCCGGCGCGGGGGAGGGAGCCCGTGGGGCGGTGCGGCGGCGGCCCGCTCGGGCGGAAGCCCAACCGGCGCTGGCGGCTTGCGGCGGAGGGAGGCCCGCGGGGCGGCGGCGACTCGGTGGCCCGCAGGGGGCGCGGCTGGCGAAGGCGGCCTGCGGGGCGGACGCGAGCGCCCGGCGGCTCGGAGGCCCGGACTGGGCTGCGGTGAAGCGGTCCCCGGCCCAGTTGACTGGCGCGGTGGAGCGGGGCGATGTGGGGACCGGGCTGCGCGCGCTGGCCCGAAGCGGTCGGTGGCGATCTGGTCCCCCACCCGGCCTGGCGAGCGGCCTGGCTCGGTCGGTGGACGCGAGCGAGCAGCTGGCTGCTCGGTCGTTCGGCTGCGTTGACTCCGCTCGAACGATGAGATCTGATCTGCTGCGCTGGAAGGAAGGATCCCCTCGGGATCCAGATCGAAGGAAAAAATCGGCTGGAGATCTGAAGAAGAAAGAAAGGGAAAAAAAATAGAGGGGAAGGGGAAGAAGAAGGGGATGCCCAAATAGACTAGGGGGTCTATATGTAGCAGTTTTTAGGGTTAGGGGGAGTTTTAGGGGCGCTAGGAGCCCTCCGATCGCGATCCGACGGATCCGATCGCGGGGGTTGATTTAAAAGGCCTAGACGGAGATAAAAGAATGCAACAGGGGTGTTTCCGGGACACGAAGTGAAGGCACATCGGACCCACACGGACAACGGATGGAAAAGTCAACGGAGTCCAAACGAGACGAGATTTGAGAGGCGGGTTGCACACAACAAAACAACAACACACAACACAACCTCGCGGCACACCGGTAACGTAAAACGCCCGAACAACAAAGTAGGCCTACGGGACGTCACGGACACGTGAGGGAGCTCCGGAACACGAAACGGACAACGGGAAGGAACGCCACGAACCGGATGCAACCCACAACACAAATGCAAAGAAATGCACATGTCTACATGATATGAATGAATGCCACACACTCACACAACAAAACGACGAAAGCCCGAAAGACAAAGAACCCGAAATGGAAATAGATGAAGCCGGAGATATATTATATACCCAAAAGGGAAAATATTACATCCGGGGCATTACAAACTCTCCTCTACTACAAAAAGATCTCGTCTCGAGATCTATGACTGGAAAAAGGAAGGGTACTCGGAACGAAGATGATCTTCTCGTTCCCAGGTAGCTTCTCGGTCTGTGTGATGTGACCACTTGACTTTCAGAAACTTGATGGACTTGTTGCGAGTCTTGCGTTCGGTTTCTTCGAGAATTGCAACTGGATGCTCTCGGTAGGAAAGGTCTTGTTGAAGATCAATCTCCTCAAACGGAATCATGCGCTCAGGTGCCTTGAAGCATTTGCGAAGCTGAGACACATGGAAGACATCATGAACATTTGCAAAGTTGGAAGGGAGCTCGAGCTGATAGGCTAGATCGCCTCTTTTGCCAAGAATTTTGAAAGGCCCGACGTATCTAGGAGCAAGTTTTCCTTTGATACCGAATCTCTGGGTTCCTTTCATCGGAGAAACTCGGAGATAGACATGATCACCGATGTCGAAAGCCAAATCACGATGCTTTCCGTCATAGTAGCTCTTCTGACGCGACTGAGCGGCCTTGAGATTCTCACGTATGACTTTGCACATTTCTTCGGCTTCAGAGATCAAATCATTGCCAAGAAGTTGGCGTTCGCCTGTTTCAGACCAGTTGAGAGGGGTACGACACTTTCTGCCATAGAGAATTTCAAACGGTGCTTTGCCTGCACTTGCTTGAAAGCTGTTGTTGTAAGAGAACTCGGCAAATGGAAGACAGTCTTCCCATTTCATGCCGAAGGAGATGACACAGGCTCTGAGCATATCTTCTAGGATCTGATTCACACGCTCGACTTGACCACTAGTCTGAGGGTGAAAGGCAGTGCTGAACCTGATCTTCGTGCCCATGGCGGACTGAAAGGAGTCCCAGAACCTTGATGTGAACAAGCTGCCACGGTCTGAGGATATCACTTGAGGAATGCCATGTAGGGACACAATTCTGGAAGTGTACAGCTCTGCAAGTTGAGCTGCATTGATTGATTCTTTGACTGGAAGAAAGTGAGCAACTTTGGTAAGCTTGTCAATCACCACAAAGATAGCATCATTGCCTCGCTTGGATTTAGGAAAGCCAGTGACGAAGTCCATTTCAATGTGGTCGAACTTCCACTCGGGAATAGGAAGAGGTTGGAGAAGACCGGCTAGACGTTGATGTTCTGCTTTCACTCTTCTGCATACATCACATTCATTCACGAATTGGGCAATCTCCCTTTTCATGCGTGTCCACCAGTAAGACTGCTTGAGATCTTGATACATCTTGGAACTGCCAGGATGAATGGAAAGGAGAGAGTCATGAGCTTCTTCCATTATGAGCTTCCTGAGATCACCTTTGGGAACAACGAGTCTGTCCTCAAAGAACAAGGTATCTCTCTCATCAACACGGAAGCACTTATATTTTGGAGTGCCCTTTGCAATCCCATGTTTCACCTTCTTCACCATGGTATCACTGAGCTGGGCCTCACGGACTTGATCTTCCAAGGTAGGAGCAATTTGGAGATTTGCAAGAAAACCCTGCGGAACAACTTGGAGGTTGAGCTTCCTGAAAGCTTCACAAAGCTCAGGCTGGTGTGGCTTGATAAGAAGGCTGTTGCAATAAGCCTTTCTGCTCAAAGCATCTGCAATCACATTCGCCTTGCCTGGAGTGTACTCAATGCTGGGGTTGTACTCTTGGATCATCTTGACCCAACGAGTCTGGCGGAGGTTCAGATGCGGCTGTGTGAAGATGTACTTCAAGCTCTTGTGATCAGTGAAGATGTCGACCTTTCTGCCCAACAACAGATGTCTCCACGTAATCAGAGCATGTACCACAGCTGCTAGCTCGAGATCATGTGTGGGATAGTTCTTCTCACTGGGCTTGAGCTGCCGAGAAGTATATGCCACAATTTTCTTATCTTGCATAAGCACACCACCAAGACCTTGAAGAGAAGCGTCACAGAACACTTCATAGGGCTTGGTTTCATCCGGAGGAGTCAGAACTGGAGCAGAGACAAGCTTCTCTTTGAGGGTTTTGAAAGCCACTTCACAATCGGGAGACCAAAAGTATTTGACATTCTTCTGAAGGAGGTTGGAAAGAGGCTTGGCAATCTTGGAGAAGTTCTCCACAAACCTTCTGCAATAGCTGGCAAGACCCAGAAAACTGCGGAGCTGCTTGACGTTCTGAGGAGCTTCCCAGTTGACAATTGCTTCAACTTTCTCGGGATTAACCGCAATACCGTCAGCTGAGATAATGTGGCCCAGGTACAAAACCTTATCGAGCCAAAACTCGCACTTGGAGAACTTGGCATAGAATTTATGCTCTCGGAGTCGATCAAGAACCAGACGCAAGTGCTTTTTGTGATCTTCTTCATTCTTGGAAAACACCAGAATATCATCCAGATACACAAGCACGAATTCGCCAGTATAGGGGTTGAAGATGTAATGCATCATCCTTGAAAAGGTAGGAGGAGCATTGGCGAGACCGAAGGACATGACGGTATACTCATATGAACCGTAGCTCGTTCTGAAGGCCGTCTTGGGAATGTCTTCCTCGCGAATGCGAATTTGATGATAGCCCATTCGGAGGTCAAGCTTAGAGAATACTTTAGCTCCTTTGAGCTGCTCAAAGAGTTCGTTGATGTTGGGGAGCGGATACTTGTTCTTAATCGTCTTCTTGTTCAATGGCCGGTAGTCAACACAGAGACGCTCCGTGCCATCTTTCTTCTTGACAAATAAGACACCACAGCCCCACGGAGATGTACTCGGTCTGATGAGACCCATACTCTCCTGCTTATCAAGCTACTTCTTCAATTCCTTCAATTCATCCGGAGAGAGCTTGTAAGGACGCCGGCAAGCAGGTTCGGTGCCCGGCTCGAGTTCAATGACAAACTCCACCTGACGGTGTGGAGGCATGCCTGGAAGATCTTCTGGAAAGACGTCTTGATATTCATTCACCACTGGAATTTGCTCTATGGCATTAATTTCACCCTTATCATTAAGAGAGAAAAGCCGAATAGTATTATCCCTGGAGGCGAAGATAATCACATCTTCATCAGAATGAGTCAATTTGACTTCCTTTTGAGCACAATCAATGTGATCATCGTGCTGAGAAAGCCAATCCATTCCGAGAATGAGGTCGATGTCAGAATGACCAAGAATCACCGGAGAAGCCAAAAATCGATAGTCACCCATGCGAATAGAAACATCCGGAGCCACCATACTAGAACTCAATCTCTTGCCAGGTGATATGACACTCAAAGGTCTTGGCAAGGCTTCAGAGTGAACATTATTCTTGGATGCAAATGGATATGACATAAAAGAGCAAGAAGCACCCGAATCAAATAACACTTTAGCTGGGATAGAGTTAACTGGAAGGTTACCCAGAATGACATCAGAAGAAGCCTCCGCTTGTGCTGCATTCATCAGATTGACCCTGGCAGCCTTTGGATCATGCCTGACAATAGCTGAACTCACAGGTGGTGGAGGAGGAAGACGCTTCGGATTCGGACATCTGTTGGCATAGTGACCTTTCTGAGTGCATTTGTTGCAAGTCACTTCTGAGAGAGGACGGAACTGAGAGCCACTGGACTTGGAGCTTTGAGACTGAAACTGCTTCTTCGACTGGTTGCTTGGGTTGGGTGGGTGGGAGAAACCACGACCACTAGAGTTCTTGTTGTTGGAGTTGTTGAAGTTGCTGGAGTTGTTGTATGGAGCTCGAATCATTGGAGGAGGAGGAAGCCAGAATTTCTGTTGTTTCGCAGCCAACTGAGACGATGAGGTAGAGTGAACAGCATCTCGAATTCTCTTCTTAGAAGCCTCCATCTTAAGCTGAGCTGCTTCTTGTTTCAAAGCCATGTTATAGAACTTATCGAATTCGTCTGGCTCGAACAAAGTGAGAGCAAGCTGAAGTTCATCTTTGAGACCTCCACGGAACTGATAGATTTTACTCTTTGCATCAGGAATGTCTTGCTTTGCATAGCGAGCGAGGTTTTGGATCTTGACATTATACTGATAGACTGTCATGGAGCCCTGCTTGAGGTTGCGGAATTGCTCACGCATACCCTCGATAACACTTGTAGGAATGTGATGCGAGCGAAAATCCTTGCAGAAATTCTCCCATGAGATCACTTGACCCGGCCTTGAGTCTTTGTACTGCTGCCACCAGTCAGCTGCTTGATCTTTCAGTTGGAAGGCTGCAAACTTCACATAGTCGTCTTCTTTCACGTTACTGCACTCAAAATGCTTCTTGATATCGGTCAGCCAATCTTCAGCATCGAGAGGGTCGACACAGTAACTGAAAGCTTTAGGATTGTTGGCCAAGAACTGGTTGAGGGTAGCATGGTGCTGCTGGAAGAAGTTGCCTTGGTTCATTGGAACGCCCTGATTAGCTTGATTAGCTTGCATAGCTTGCATTTGCTCCATCATCTGCATCATCAACTGAGTGTTCTGAGCAGTAGTCTGCATAATTGCTCTCCAAGCCTCAGGCGGAGGAGGAGGTGAAGGAGGATGCTCTGGAACCTCTTCCACCTCTGGGTTGGCATTCGGAACCTTTTTCGGAGCCATCCTGTAAGAGATGACCACGAATCAGCAATTGATTGACAAAAGGAATAAGCTGAATCAATGGAATGAATTGCAACAAGTCTTCACAATAATCATTCGAACAATAAGAACGAATGAAATCATCCGAACAAGAGGAACGAATGAATTTCTCAGTTAATTGATAACATCAGTCTTCACGAGAAGCCACATAGGGATCAAAAGGATAAAATAATAAAAACAACAAGGTACGGAAAGGAACAAACACAAGAGAGGAGTTTCGTTCTAACATCTTTGTGCTGAAAGCATATGAACGCGTTACGAAAAGGTTTTGCAATCCCCGGATCAGCATAGCCAAGGACCCTTTAAGATGCAACTCCTGATAGTAACATCGGTCATATAACTCCTTCACTCAATGTCGAACCCCGAACTCACTAACCTGCATTCGTTGGAAGAATGCCTACGAGCTACTGGATAAAACCCACCTATAGTTTTCCGAAAGATTCCAGTTATGCAATCAGGTGTTGGGGATACACGGGAAGCACCGCGCAATCAACTCTAACCTACATCCAGGTGTATCCATCCTTCAACACATAACCAGTCTTTCTCGGAAACTGTGTACCTCGGACCTTCGAAAAGCATCCACTATAACAAGCTATGGCAATACTCCCGAACTACCTCCCCAGTACTGGGTGATGTCGGGGTTATCTTGCCACTGGCCGTATAGGGGAGATTTTCGATGTCGGCCGTCTTAAGTATTTAGTACTGTCGCGATATACTTGTTACAATGATACCCCGAAGCTCAACTCATCGGTAACAGGAGGCATCCGGAACAATATCCTTGTCACAAGAACATCGAAACAATCCCAGAATACTCGCGGGATTCCTAAAAAAAAATTTTGTGCAAATTTTGAAGATAGGCGAGACAAGAGTAGACGTCAGGAGTCCTCACCAGAGAGAAAGGGGATGAGAAGCAAAGAAATCCTACTCTCCGATATAATATAGGACTCAAAAAGTTTTCAGTGTGTGCCTAGACTCAACCGTCAACGGTACGATCAAACAGTGGGGGCTCCTAGGTCGGAGAAGGCTCTGAATACCAACTTGTAATGCCCAGGATGGAGTTATACCTCCTACGTGTTGAGGCACGACTTAAAGGCATAAGTCCATCCTAGAATGATCTCAAGTTTGGTAATCTTTGCACAACTCATGTAAAAGAGGGATAGTAAACTGAAAATAGTTGGCTTACACTCGCCACGTCACAGAATAACAGTACAAGACTCAAACATCATACATTAAGATCACTACAACCCTCTAAGGGCAAAAGCCAAATGTCAAAGTACCAAACTCAGATAAAACAACCACAGGCGGATCGAAACCTAGTAAGAGACTCCACTACTGATCGTCCGGGTAGCGCACGTAGTAACGACTACGCTCCTCGTCGTACTCCCAATCCAGCTCGGTGCCATCACCTGGATAGCTCACAGCTGGACCTGCATCTGGTGTGTGAAGTAACTGTGAGCCACAGAGGACTCAGCAATCCCGTCTCCGGGTAACAGAACTATCAAAGCCTTTAGGTGAGGGAAAGGCTGAAGAAAGAACAAGTCTGCAGCAGCAACTAGCATCTAGCTTACGCAAGTGAGAGCGAGAAGAGAAGGCATCGCGAGAAGTGATCACGAAGTGATCCTAGCTACAAGCTCACAAGCATAACCCCTCCGTGTTCAACTTCCGAATCCCGAATCGGAAATTGACAGTCACGGAACACACGCTGGTAGTGTATTAGTATCATTGTGTCAAGTTATCTACAACCGGAATTAACAAGCTCCCATCTGCCACATAACCGCGGGCACGGCTTTCGAAAGTTCAAACCCTGCAGGGGTGTTCCAACTTGACCCATTACAAGCCCACGATCCGCAGAGTCGCAACTCCAAAGTGGGAAGACCCGAGTATCCTCGGAATCCCGTGCTCAAGATATACCGAGCTAAGGTAAGGCTAATCCAGCAAATCCTCCCGGCGTGCCGACACCCTGATAGTAGCCGCGCGTATCTCGTCTCAGGCCACAACCGGATGGGACAAGCTACGGGTTTTTACCAAACCTTGAGTTTCCTCGAGGTGGCCCCGCAGGTTGCCCGTTTCGGACCAACACTCATGTGGAGCACTGGCCCGGGGTTGTTGATTAAGAAAGAGGGTTAATTACTCCCTATGCATGTTTAGTTTGTTATTAGGCAAATAGTACCAATGTTGGGATTTGCTGGAAAAGACTTAGCACTTAGCGGTTTATCGAGGGGGTCCCATACACCCCAACCGTGTTAGGAACGCATAATCAAGGAACATAAAACCGGCTTATACGGATCGTAACGGCATGAGTGGAACAAATCACCAAGCAAAAGGCTTAGCCTTCCACCCTTGCCAATATATAGATGATTTCAATTAAAGCATTTATATAGTGTGATATAACCCAACCAAACTTCAACATTGAGCAAGCATCTTCACTTCACCTGCAACTAGCAACGCTATAAGAAGGGCTGAGCGAAGCGTACTTAGCCAAGCAACGGTTTGCATAGGTAGGGTGGTTAAACATGGCAATTGGTTACAAGTAGGAGGCTGACAAGAAGAACATGGGCATCGAGGCAAAACTATAGATCGAGACTACTAGCAATAGGCAAAGATAGTAATATTATCGGGGTTCGGTCATCTTGCCTGAAGAGAATTCGTTCGAATCGTAAGAAGGGTCCTCGTGCTCAACCTCGTTGGAAAACTCGTGCTCATCTTCGTTCCCGGTCTCAGCTTCCGGCTCTAAACAAGACAAACACACCAAGCACCAATCAACACGATGCAATGCGCACTCGAAAAACATGAATGCAGGATGGATGCACTAAGATGCACATGGAGCACGGAAAACATCACTCAAGCAAAACACCTCAAAACAAGATAACAATCTGATATTATTAATCTACACAGAAAAACACCCAAGTTTGATATAAGATTCGCTGCAATCGGAGTTACGGGCTAAAAGTTATGCCCGAAACAAGATTTGAGCGAAAACTGAAAATTACAGCAACATAGCATCTTTGGGGCTCAAAATAATTAATCTACAGCACCCAAAAAGCATGGCAAAGGACTTGAACACAAACTATATATAAAGTACAGCAACTAGGTCCAAAGTGCACCCCCAACGGAGTCACGGATCAATAGCAATGATCTTGGACATATTGAACTTTGAAATAAAATTCTGGCAGCAGAATTTTATTGAAACTTTAGAGCAAAAGATAAACATGCTACAGCCACTCAAATGGACATTTGAGGACATGGATGGAAAGACAACAATATATACTTCAAGGAACAATCAAAATCCACCCCAAAACTATCATGCTTTGTCCTACAACATCACACGAACATGGCATCGGAACGTTACAGATTTCAGACTTAGTGAAAAATCACTAAGTCCCAAAACAGTAACATCATCATAGCATCAAAAAGAGCATGTTTAAGTCACCTCGAACTAAACATGGCAAAGGGTAAGCACCTCATCGAAATACATATGAAGGTGATCCCGGAACACACAAGCATGCATCATTGTGGTGAACACACCGATTACAACGAGCTCAACAAGATGGCATTTCATAACAAGTGAAATCACAACATGTGAACATGGCACTTTGCAATGATGATAACAAGGAAACAATAAATCTATCATGCAACCTATCACACACAACACGTAGTTCGTGGCAAGACGAACACGTGGACATGTCATTTGCATCGTTTGGACAAACGAGCTAAAAGTTATCACAAGTCAAAGGTGGCATGAAAATAACACATAACAGTAGTTCATATCATCATACACTCTTGCAACAGCAAAACAAGTGTCTAGAAGACCTCTGACATGCATGACTACAACAGGTAAAACGTAGAGGACATCTCCACGAACATCTGGACATGCTACACGCGCGAAACGGAGCAACAGGCACAAAGTTAGAGCAGTTTAAAGATAGCATTCCAGATTAAACAGAACAGAGACTAGGGTTTGAATTAGACCTCAGATCCAGATCTGAGATGAACAGTAACGGGCTTCGGATGAACAGTACGGCGGCGGCCCGGCGCGCGGTGGAAGAAGAGGCGGCCCGGCGCGCCCGGAGAGGCGGCTGACGAGGCCCGCGGGAGGGAGCCCGTCCGGCGCGGGGGAGGGAGCCCGTGGGGCGGTGCGGCGGCGGCCCGCTCGGGCGGAGGCCCACGCGGGGCTGGCGGCTTGCGGCGGAGGGAGGCCCGCGGGGCGGCGGCGACTCGGTGGCCCGCAGGGGGCGCGGCTGGCGAAGGCGGCCTGCGGGGCGGACGCGAGCGCCCGGCGGCTCGGAGGCCCGGACTGGGCTGCGGTGAAGCGGTCCCCGGCCCAGTTGACTGGCGCGGTGGAGCGGGGCGATGTGGGGACCGGGCTGCGCGCGCTGGCCCGAAGCGGTCGGTGGCGATCTGGTCCCCCACCCGGCCTGGCGAGCGGCCTGGCTCGGTCGGTGGACGCGAGCGAGCAGCTGGCTGCTCGGTCGTTCGGCTGCGTTGACTCCGCTCGAACGATGAGATCTGATCTGCTGCGCTGGAAGGAAGGATCCCCTCGGGATCCAGATCAAAGGGAAAAATCGGCTGGAGATCTGAAGAAGAAAGAAAGGGAAAAAAAATAGAGGGGAAGGGGAAGAAGAAGGGGATGCCCAAATAGACTAGGGGGTCTATATGTAGCAGTTTTTAGGGTTAGGGGGAGTTTTAGGGGCGCTAGGAGCCCTCCGATCGCGATCCGACGGATCCGATCGCGGGGGTTGATTTAAAAGGCCTAGACGGAGATAAAAGAATGCAACAGGGGTGTTTCCGGGACACGAAGTGAAGGCACATCGGACCCACACGGACAACGGATGGAAAAGTCAACGAAGTCCAAACGAGACGAGATTTGAGAGGCGGGTTGCACACAACAAAACAACAACACACAACACCACCTCGCGGCACACCGGTAACGTAAAACGCCCGAACAACAAAGTAGGCCTACGGGACGTCACGGACACGTGAGGGAGCTCCGGAACACGAAACGGACAACGGGAAGGAACGCCACGAACCGGATGCAACCCACAACACAAATGCAAAGAAATGCACATGTCTACATGATATGAATGAATGCCACACACTCACACAACAAAACGACGAAAGCCCGAAAGACAAAGAACCCGAAATGGAAATAGATGAAGCCGGAGATATATTATATACCCAAAAGGGAAAATATTACATCCGGGGCATTACAGTAGTCTTCCTTGTTGGCTACTCCATCCATTCCGACGATCCTCCTTTTGGATCTCCTCACGACAACACGACTAGGATTGGCCGGGTCGGTTATGAAGAAGCATTGTGTCACATGCTTAGCGTGTACCCATGGCTCATTTTTGGCGATGACGTTAACGTTCACGGGAGTGCTCTTTGCGTCGGGTATAGACATGGTGGTGATATACTTGTTTGCTCTTACGACGTCATTGGCCCATCTGACATGGAACATCGTCGCATCATGCATGCCAGCATAGTCAAGCTCCCAGATCTCTTCGACCCTTCCGTAGAATCTTTCAGTTGTGCCGTTGGCTTCAGTCACACATTGAATTGTCACCCCGGAGTTCTGGTAATTACTGTCCATGTCTTTGGCCTCCGTGTAGAACGTGTACCCATTGATATCGTAGGACTGATAGGTCGCGAGCTTGGGCGCGGGGCCATGTGCTAAGGCGTGTATGAGCAATCCTTCCGAACTTCCCTCTTCCGGGGGATTTTCAAGAACTTGCTCTTTGAACCAACGCAAGAAAGTGGCGTTGTGCTCTACAGTAACTTCGTCGCCCATCTTGAGCTCCCCTTATCACGGTACTTCTTTGCGATGTTTCTTTGTGCTGTGTCACATAATCATCTACCACATCTAGGTGTTGTAACACTACTAAGTTAGCCCTGTCAAAGTCGTTCCGTTGATCCGAGTAGTCCACATGCAATTCCCTCCGACCGTTGTTGTGACCATCTCCTTCGAGCTTCCCATCGTGTTTCTTGGTGGGCAAACCAACAATAGGGTCTCCGACGCATATATAATTCTTGCAAAAGGAGACACAATCATGCGTCAGATAACCCTGGATGATGCTCCCTTCAGGACGGGACATGTTACGAATGAATCCTTTGATGACCCCATTCATCTTCTCGAACGGCATCATGCTGTGAAGGAATGTCGGCCCAAGGTCGATGATGTCGTCCACGATGTGTACACACAGATGCTCCATGACGTCAAAGAACGCGGGCGGGAAGTACATCTCAAGCTCACATAGTATGACAACGATCTCTTCATGTAGTCTTTGGAGCTGCTTCACACTTATGGACTTTCGAGATATAACGTGAAAGAAGTTGTAGAGACCAGTAAGCGTCTCACGGACGTGGTTGTCCATTATCCCTCTAATGGCAACCGCGAGTATCTGCGTCATCATCACGTGACAGTCATGAGACTTCATCCCGCTGAACCTTTTCTTCTTGGGGTCTAGAAATCTGCTTATCTTCCCAAAGTAACCGGAACTGACTTTGATTCCCATAAGGCACTTGCTGAATTGATCAATCTCCTTCGCACTTAAGTTGAAGCAAGAAGGGGGGCAATAATACTCCTCCTTCTTGTTGACTTTTCTGCCCGTTTCCCCCTCCTCCGTCTCCGTCTCCGTCTCCTCCATCGACTTTTTATGGTGGAGCTCTTTCCTGATCTTCAAATCTTCCAAGTCTTTCCTTGCCTTCGGCCCATCCTTTGTCTTCTTCGGCATGTTCATTAGTGTGCCAAGCAAGCTCTCGAGGACATTCTTCGTGATATGCATTTGATCAAGGCAATGAGGCGTGTCGTGATTGGGCCAGTACTCCGAGTCCCAGAAAACAGATCACGTTTTCCATACCTTCAGCAACGGCTCCGGCGCCTTTTTGATCTTTCCCGGCATGGGGCATTGTTCCCAGTTTCTCAATAGCTCATTGATTTCGTTGCCGCTCCTCTTACATGCAGGTCCTTGAAGCTCAGTCAACCCATTGAATAGATCTCCACGCTTTCTCCACGGGTCATCCTTCTCGAGCCATCTACGATGCCCCATGTACATGATTTTCCCGGACCCGCCATCTTTCGTTGATGTAAGCTGCTGCGACATTGTATCATCCATGCACCTCATGCATCCCCAGTATCCGTGGCACACCTAGCTTGAGGTGTACCCATAACCGAGATATTTGTGCACCGTCGTCATCAACACGGCTCTCATATGGAAATATTCTCCTTTGCTGGCATCCCATGTCCATGCCAGTGTTTTCCATAACGTGTCTAGCTCCTCTTGCAGAAGCCCCATATACAGGTTAATACTATTTCTCAGTTGATTCGGCCCTTGAATTAGGATGCTCATGTGTATGTACTTTGTCTTCATGCACTTCCATGGGGGAGGTTATATATCCATACAAACACGGGCCATGTGTTGTGGTTGGTGTTCTGGTTTCCAAACGAATTCATGCCATCGGTACTCGCACCAAGAACGACGTTCCTTGGATCTTCTGCAGCAAATCCAAATACAGCGTTGAATGCTCTCCACTAGCTACCATCCACAAGGTGTCTCAGCCTCGGATCATCTCCATCGTTGGGCTTCTTCCTCTCCGTGTGCCAGCGCATGAGCTTTGCTTCCTTAGGATCTATGAAATACTGCTGTAGACGGGGAGTGATCGGAAAGTACCATACAACTTTCTGAGGAGCTTTCTTTCCTGCCTTCTTGTATCGAGAAGCATTGCACACTGGACAGCTGGTTTTTTCCGCGTGCTCCCCCCGATAAATGATGTAATCGTTGATGCATGCATGGTACCTAATGTGCGACAAATCAAAAGGGCAAACGATTTTCTTGGCCTCCTTGACACTAGTAGGACACAGGTTCCCCGCGGGAAGAACTTTATTATGTACATACTTTAAATGCTCATCGAGGCTTTTGTCTGTCCATTTGTTTTTTGCCTTCGTCTTTAGAAGTTCAAGCGTGAAACTCAAGCAGGTCACCTTGGGATCGCAACCGTCATACAATGGAGTCCTCGAGTCTACATCAAGTTGCGCCAGCTTGGCCTCCTCTCTAGAAGCAGCTCTCTTGCTAGTCGTACTCTTGCGAAGGAGGTCTCGAACATGAGGGTCCTGCACGACTGCACTTAGTAGCGTCGAAGACTGCGGCGCGACTGCCGCCTCTTCTCCACCATGTCCGGACTCTTCTTCTCCGTGTCCAGAATCTTCTCCGCCGCCGTCGTCATTTCCGGACTCTTCCCCGCCGACATGTCCGGCGCCATCGTCTTCATGTCGACCGGTCATCCGTTCGTCTAGCCCCATGTCATTATTCCCCGCCATGTGGACGTCCTCATCATCATCATCTTCTTCTTCACTTGTCCACTGAGTATAGCCATCCATGAAACCATTCATTAGCAGGTGCGCCTTCAAAGTGCCACGATCAAAAGGGTCCAAAAGGACTCCTTCCTTGCATCTTGCACATGGACATCTAATTCTAGTCCGATTATTTGCATACATGTCCATCACCGCGGATTGCATGTACCGCTCCACCTTCCATCCACTCATCTTCATGACCGACTGCGCGGTATAACAAGCAAAAGTGTTATAAAATAAATAATGCATGCTCTAAAGTCATATATATATATATATATATATATATATATATATATATATATATAAAATTTTGGCATGACTTTGCCTAAAAATAGGACATATTGAGTTTGCTCGAAATTCACCGAAACGGAA